>CAXHWN010000178.1:0-117897 GCA_964020975.1 Hermodice carunculata | reverse complement strand
TGAATCAATGTCCTTGACAAAACTGACCATCACTCATCTCAGAAATGTTTACTGTGAGCCAGTTACATGCAGGAAAAGTACCATATGACTAACTTTCACAGACAGTTGCAGGAATTGAAATATCAATTAAAAGTTTCATGTAAAATTGTAAAATTTTGGAAAGTCGATTTTGGTCACCTTTTTCTCTGAACCATGTAAAATGATTTTTTAAAACTTTACCCATTGATTCAAAAAATACTTCACTTTAAGCTTTTCTAGAAGAGAAAGGACTGAAGAACAGAAGTAACTCTATGCTTCACAGCAAATGCAGAATGCTTCTTTTTAAGTGGCACATTTTGCACAAATTCTACAAAACTTAACATGAGACACTTTCTGAAAGACACCAATTTGGCTGCAAAATATAACCTAAGATCTGTTTGTTTATTTATTTATTTTTTTTTTTGAGAGAGAGAGAGAGAAACCATCAATTTCGTGCATCCGTAATGATGACAGTATCAGAGTGAATGAGTTTGATGTTGTGGTTGTTCTTATATAATGCTGCAGATTCATTGACAAATGCTCTCTCATCTCTCTCTCTCTCTCTCTCTCTCTCTCTCTCTCTCTCTCTCTCTCTCTCTCTCTCTCTCTCTCTTCTCTCTCCTCTCTCTCTCTCTCTCTCTCTCTCTCTCTCTCTATCTCTCTCTCTCTCTCTCTCTCTCTCTCTCTCTCTCTCTCTCTCTCTCTCTCTCTCTCTCTCTCACACACACACACACACACACACACACACAGCTTTTTGTCCAATACGTTTCAAAATAACTGATCTTATCCTAGGACTCTGACAATGGCTGGGGCCTTTATATGGGGAAAGTAACATTGCTCGGCCATCATGCCATGCATCACCATATAGGTACCTGTGCCAAATGCCATGTAAACTGAGATATAATGATGTGAAAGTCTATGTACCTAAGCAGACAGTTTCTATGCAGGTGAACTGTTCACATAATATGCATGCCCTGTATCACTGCATTATGACAGTCAGGTGGCACATGTGTCCAGTGACCAAAGATATTCGGACACCCTTGTTGAAAGACACTCATGTGATGATGTTTTTTTTCTGTAAATTGATGTGTTGTACATCAGCTTGCACGCACATCCCACATAACAGAATACATCAACATACAACATTGCTCTACAGATTCTATGAACTCATATACACTCACACATCATACATAAATTGAACCTATTACAGTCAAAGCAGACAGCTGGATTCCTGCTTGCATCAAAGTAACACCTGTCAACCAGAAAAGTTTGATATTGATGCTTTACAACAGAACTTCAATGTTCAGTTCATGGGTTACCAAACTTAATTTGAGAGGTCCATATCATATTGTGCAATCACACATATAAGTATGACTTGTGGGGTCTCCAGGTCTCAACTGACACAGCAAATTCTTTGTCTGGAACAGTGCTGCCACCTGGAAAGCATCATTAAATGTGACAAAATAATAAAATGGGATATCTTCAGTAATGTGTGCCTACAATGAACTTACCTGTATTTATGCATAATTTTATACAGAAATAAGAACTAACTTGTATTTGATAAAACTCTGGTGCAAGCTCCTTCCCTGGACCTTCCTCTGTCCTTGCATCCACTCCAGAACAGTATTGTATATTGTGTACTGTAATCAGTGCTAGTGTAGGCCGAGTCACTTTGTACATGTATCACTAGTACTGCTAGTGAAATAAACAGCTGCAGACCATAGAATTCAGAGTTACTTATATGAAGGGGGAAGCTACAGAATTTTACTTGCATGCTTTATATATTTGGAAGAGAAATAATAATAATAATAATAATAATAATAATAATAATAATAATAATAATAATAATAATAATAATAATAATAATAATGATAATAATAATAATGATAATAACAATAATAATAATAATATCACTCAAGCATAAAGGTACATGTAACTCGCTTCTAAAGACAAGACAGCACTGCTAGCATTCAGTACTCACCAATTGTTTTGTGAGGACGTTTGTGTGAAGCCATCATGATACTGATAGGATTAGACAAAGTACGACTTGGGAGTACAGTCGCGTTATCAGTTTCATCTTGTCCACCATCATCTGAGTTGGTGGACTCATTCCTCTCCTGCAAAGTACAACCATACCAAATTGATTTAACTTGATTTTCCTGTAGATTTTAAAATTGAATGAGACAGGACGTTTGTTTTTCATACAGCATGACATAACAGACGTAGAAATTTCACTTTGTTTTAACATAGCTGTTGCTTTTACCCAGTAGTGTATCAACCTAAGCTTCACAGATGACATATAGTATAGGTGTCTGAAGCTTATCCTTGTGCCAGTCAGTGACTATGGCCAATGACTATGTTTTCACCAGGACTGGTTTAATGAGGCCAAGAGGGTAAGGTAACAACCAGAGCTATACCTGGGGGGGGGGGGCATGAATGTCTCGCCAGGATTTGTCAGTATTAATTAGCATGGATGTTGAATGTATGAAAATGTGCCAAATGACAATTCCTACAATTAGAGCCAATCAAAATTGGATAAACACTAACAGAGTTATGGTTACATGGCCATTTCAGAGAGCCAAATGCCAAATTACCTTGACCATTGACCTTTATAGGTCACATGCAAATTACAAAAATGTGCATTGTCAAAATTCCTTCAATTTGAGCCCAACATGATTAAAATCAGATGAAAACTGAGGAACTTATGGCTGCATAAATATTGCAGATGGGCAAATGACCTTCACCTTCGATCTTTAAAGGTCACATATAAATAACAAAGATGTGCCTTGTTACAATTTGTACAATTTTAGCCCAACATGATTAAAGTTAAATGAAAATTTGCCAAATGAACTGGACCTTTGACCATCAGACATCACATGTAATTAAGAAATATTTCCACATGTGTCTAGTGATGATTGCTATGAACCATGTCACCCAATACCATAGCCCTGCCTAGCCCAGTTAAGAGAAAATGACACTCCAAGTATTTCTTCAATGCTCATTCAAGCACAGCAAGATCATTGAAGAGCAAGAGTGATGGTGTATTTGTAGTGTTGACTACAATAAATCAGCTGAACACCCAAGTATGAAAGCCCTTCTTTGTCTAGTGAGTGAAATAATACCACTCTGAAGTTTTTGGTTGACAGACAGACGTCCAGAAAGTGAGTGCTTAGTCTCACCAAGGAGGCTAGATCTTTATCTAGCCTCCCTGATCTCACCAATAGCTAAAGCTGGTGATACAACAATTGCATATATCCATGGAAGAACCAGACAGCCAAGTCTTCCTGAAGATACTGTGTGACATGTAATGCATCATACGGTGACAGACTAAATGTTTATAAACAACATCCCATAATGTAGATAATTGCTTAATGCTAATTTAAAAGTCAAATAACATTCCTAACCCTGTCCTTGTCAGAATAAGACTGCATCAACAGCTATCCTTGGCATGGGTTGGGTGCAATGTGCCCAACTTGTGCCAAGGTAAGCTATTGACCTCCATTCCCCTGAGGATGACCCTGTTGGGTCGAAACTTCAGGGGACGCTCTCGCATATATATTTTTTTCCTATATAACTCTTGAATCTCTTTAGTTGGAGCCTCTATTGAGGATTTGCTATTGACCTAGGGTTGCCATCAAGAATGGTCTTGCATACAAATCTCAGCAAAAATGTTTTCTAGTAATGACAAATTTATGTAAAAAACATAAAGGCAGACAACAATTTACACTCAGATGTTTTTGGAGGATTTGAGTGGGAATGGGTCAAACAAAAGCTGATCACATTAACTTTCAAAAAATTTGAATATTTCACATGTTATTTATTTTGGCAGAAAAAAAATACTAGCAAAAAAACAGATCATTACAAAACAACTTATCCCTTTAATACTAGATTCATAATGACCAAATGTGCATAAACTGACCATAAGAAGAGATATGTCCTCAGTGTCCATGATGTCATTCATCTCCAGTTCCATGTGGTCTTCTTGTTCCTCCACTGTTCCTGTGGACCACTGGTCACACAGCAGAGTACTGCTGGAGCTGTCTCGGGCAGCAACCTCTGAACCTGGGCTCAGTTGGCCTGCCACAACTCTGTCACTCCCATGTTTGGCTGTCACATCAGTGTGTCCATGGCTGCCACCACATATCACTGCTGTATCAGTGACATCTCCATTGTGACCAGGTGTGACTTCCACAACCAAGGGTCTATCCATGGCTGTTTTGATGTCTGTGCCATGAAAATTCAAGCTGGTAGTTTGACTTTCAGTGTAGGAGCCACTTGTGCCTGGACCTTGCTGTGTGTTGAACATTTCCATATTTGAAGGTGGACTCTTGCCCAGGTCCATATCCTCAATCGGGGAGCACAACATACTAGAGTCACTGGCCATATCATTTACCGACTTGTAGGAACCAGCAACACTCCAGTCTGAACTGGACATGCTGCCTCTCTGGCTGCGTGGCAGGGATGTGGAGGGCTCAATGCCAATGTTTCCTGTCTCTGGGCTGGTGTCACTCTTGCTATCAATACAGGGGCCTGGCTTTGTCATATCAGGGCCTATGGAGGTGGGAGGGGGTACTCGGCCCTCACCACTGGCTCCTGTCCCTGCACTCCTCTGTGACCCAGATGTCTTTTTGATTGGGTCCTCAGGCAAACCTGCATCATTGACTGTTGATCCCACACTATTTTTTCTCTCCACCATGTGAGTACTCGGCGCAGAGTAGGACTGACCTCTACTTTTGCTTTTTTTCCCCTCCTCTTGTTTATCCTACAAGCATTTAATATGAAATTGCTTCAAAACTTGAATAAATTAAAATGCTGCAACTATTGTCCACTGTTCATTTGCTGTGCCTTTAAACAATAAAAGACTCAGTAGCATCTCTTTCTGTATTAGTTTGAAGACCTTACTCTGACATTTACCACCAATCCTGAGATTGACCTCTGGCAATGGAATTGGCCTCTGGCCATGACATTGAAATATGACCTTGGTAATGACCTTTGACTTTGGTGTTGACCTGACTTTGAAAGTGACCTCTGACCTGAGGTCACCTTCAAGTGACCTCTGACTTGAGGTTAAAAGTCACTCTGATATAATATAATTTACTAAAAACAAAATTATGACAATATTTAGAAGGCAGAAAAGTGATTTTATATCTAGGCAATATCAAGGTAAATAAATAAATAAATGGAACTCTACATTTTCATAATGAAAGGCCATTTCAAGATCATGATTAGAAAAGGTTTGTCCTTTGAACAGTGCTCAAAAGTTTTAAATTATGCGAACCAAAAACATGAAAAATAAAAGAAAGAGATATTATTCTTAGGAGTGGGGCCTTACAGCCAGTTTCTCTGAAATTTTCCTTTGCCTACTGGTCAATAGGCCTAGATTAAACCTGACCGAAACATATATAGTTGGTGCATCTGAGTTAACAGATCTAATCACAGAAGGTCTGGAGCGTGGTAGGTCTATATTCCTTAACTCTATACGGTTCACTCAGATTTCATTCATTTATTAGGTCTATATTCAATAAATAATTCAAAGTTGGCCCCAGTTTTCACAAACTTCTAATAACTAGGCCTTAAGCAGGATCAGGCTTACTGTTAGTCACACCTGGTATATTCAGTCACTACATATGTTGCTTTCTGTTTTTCCTCTGTTAATTCTTTTATCATTTTTTAATTAAACCAGGAGCCTACAAATTGTGGTAATTAGGCTACTAAATGACATGTACAGCAATGTAAAGAAAATTGATGGCCCTGACAAATGCATTCTTTCATTTCCTGTATATTTTATTGTGTTGCGGTCTAACATAAAGCTATAAGCCTACATCAGGCCTATGTATAGGCCTAGGCCTATATGAGTTGCACTAGAAGAAACTCCACAGAATGTTTGTCATAGAGTTTTTGCAAGCCTTTTCACTTGTATTAAGATACATGTAGATTTCTGAACATTTAGAAGTTCATTCTCTTGCATCAGATATCATGTTTGTAAAATAATTACTTCAGTTTAACAGTGATCGGACATTTTAATGCAGCCTAGGCATACAAACTTTCCGGTCAAACTTATTGTATATGCAAAACAAAATATTTCTATACTTCATCGCAAAGAAATATATATATCACATCATAACATTCAATTAATTGGCAACGATTTAAAAAAAATGATTAAGCATTTTATATCTATAAATCTGCTTGGTCAAGCTATACTCTATGATAGTATTAGTACAGTGGTACCTCTTTTGAGAGACCGCCCCTACTGTGGGTCAAAATGTGGTCTCTCAAAATAGGTGGTCTTTCATAAGAGGTACAACAACATGGAATAGATAGCACAGTGTTCTGAGAGAGCGGTCTTAAAAAGATATGCTGCCTTTCATTAGAGGGGTCTCTCAAGAGAGGTACCACTGTAATGATAAAAATATTGACTGATCCCGCCCCCATCTACACACCCATGTCAAGGTTTAGAACAGTAATATGTGCATAAATTCCATAAGAACATTCAGGTAAACAGCTTGGAGATTAAATGATCAATTAATACAATTACCTCTAATGTTGCAAACAGTCCCAAAGTAAACACAATGTATTAATTCAATCTGACACCCTGCTATCGTCAGTGCTAAAACAGTACTTCCGGTCTGCGTACCTTCACGCGTACAGCGTCAGATTTGCTAATGCAAATTTGCAGCATCAGAAACGTGTATTCCGAGGCTAGCCGTACATGTTCAATTCATGTTTTGCTAAACCTTTGTAATAACTGAGACATATGGTGCATTGAGGTGCATATACGCCTTGGGTTCTCAAGTTGTTCCAGGTGAAACAGCAGCATGTAACAAAAGCTTTCATTTTCTTTTGTGACTGTACGAAAAACATATACATACATTGTGTATGCATCTTCCCATGTTAAAAGCAAAGCACCTTGATCATGTTGATGCTGACAGTCAGTTTTGGGCTCAAAACAAGTAATGTAAGGTCAACAGACTAAGCTCTTTGTTTTGACTTGCATGGGTAGAATTGACAAAAGGTTGGAATTTTTTTCTGTTACACAAGCTAAATAAAAGGTAATACAGGTATCTCTTAGTAACAGCAACATGTGATAGTATGCAGCTCTCACCTTGCCTTTCTTTGGCCTGTACCCGAGGCCTGTTGGTTGCTTGTGTCGATCTGTACCACATGTGTATGCCCCAGGACTAAAGTGGAGCTCTACGTGGAATCTCTCCTCTGACTGGGGATCCTGCAATATATTGGTATGCTAAACCAAGCGTTTCACTTTTATACCCAGCTATGTACAGAAGGCAATTGGAACATTGGGCACAGGCAAATTATCTGCCGAGATATCAGCAAGTATGTCTGATCGGCTGCTGGCCCTAATGTAACAATGCTGACATGTACAGACATTTATCCCATTTTTATGAAATTTAAAGGCATCTGATTTGTTAATAACTATGAGGTGCTTGTTGCATTTAACCCAAATCATGGTATTACTGTAGTAATACCAGGTGCCACCTCGCCACCTAATGGCAGAGAATGCTATTACAATTAAGCAGCATATAGCAGACGACAGCTGCTAGCTTAGCAAAATGCCAGGAGAAGAAAACACAGGCGAACGGGGTAAAACACTTCAACAAAAGTGCCGTTTTGGTCACCTTTCTGAAGAGGAGAGAAACGCAAAATGGGATAAATTCATTAACCACTAGTTGACTTGGTAATACAGCCAGCATCTGCCATGAAAGGAACTGGTATTACCGTTGGCATCTACTTCTAACACCTCAGGTAATGCCAGTTCCCTTCGTGGGAGATGCTGGCTGTATAACCCAGTCAACCAGTGGGTAACTTATGGTATATTCTTACCGATTAACCTATTTTTGATAATCTGTTAAAAATCAGAATATACCAGCAGCACCATGTAATGAACAAATTTGGTGCAGATTGAATCCACCTACACTCTCACTAGCTTTGAAAAGAATCTAACATACAGTTTGGCAAAAGTAAAAAAAGTGACAACACACAAAAATTGGTAAAAAATATAAAAAGAATTACAGGGCCACTTGGTGAACAAATTTTGAAACAACAAAATCCAAAAATCACAAGAGTGTGACCACTTAAACAAACTCCATAGAAACTCACCCAAGGTAGATCCCCACCGAGTTTAAAGATGTGACCAATGACTTTAGACAAGAAGTTGAAAATGTAAATGTGAACAAATGATGATGAACAGTTGGACAACAGACAACTGACTATCCTATATGCTCAGTTAACTGACAAGTCAGATGAGCTAAAAATAGCAGCCTTGTGGTCTTTCATAAGTCAGTGTACCATTGTCACATTCTCTGCACTATGTCAACTGAATACCATCATAGTCCTAAGGGGATAGCAATACCATCATAGTCCTAACTTGATTGCAATACTATCCTAGTCCTAACTTGATTGCACTATGTTTGAACTACTTAGCTGCATATCCCTGTGGATAATGGGATGTCAAGCTGTCATCACAATTTCATTACAGGCAAGTTAGAAGTGGTTAATAACAAATTTATTACTGTACATGTAAAATAGTCCCTCCTGTGACAACCATCTCTGGGGCAGCTGCTAAGGGGCCAAATGAAGCAGGTGGGCTTTCATTGGAGGTTAAACAATATGGAAAATATAGCACTAGGGCCATGATGAATGTGGTCCTAAAGGGCAAAAAGGTCTCTCACTGGGGTGGCCTTTCAAAAGAGGAACTAGTGTATGATCCATGCAGTAAGATGAAAGGGAAAATACCACATTGGCCAATGTATGTGTAGTAATGGTTTTGGGGTCTTTTTTTTTTTCTTTTCTCTTCAAATAAGTTAAAGATCTGCAAAACAAATATCACCCTTACTTTGGTGGGGTCTTCATACATCATGATGACTATCTGTGTCATGTAGTTGAGCTCAGACACAGCATTTACATATTCCATGGCCCGTTGCCACTGTTCATCCTTAGTGACCTGCATAATAGATAAACTGTCCATAAGTAAGATGTACTCATCTCTTTGAAAAAACATAGTCTCTCCTCATGTATTATGAATATGTTAATGAAGGATATCATGCACACTGTTGTCTTTAAGGAGTCATGACACTGTACACAACCATTCACCTTCATTTTTTCTTTCAGAATATAATTGTCCAGTTCTGTTGGTTCAGATGTTATACATGTAATATGCAAACAAATGGAAGGATCTGATGACAGAACATGTACATCATGCCATTAAATTACAAAACAGGTGGAAAATACAGAAGCAAAAATTGTACAAATACCACACTAATGCCCACCAAGCTGATTAATATTCCACTTTGAACACACAACTTTCATTGTTCCGTTTAAAATGAATGTGTTTTGCATGTCGATATATGTGATGTGAAACAACTACTTTGTAATAACAGTGTTTAACATTGCTATTTCTAATGCTATCTGAACCACGTACTTTACACTGGATAGTTCATGATGATGACGATAATGGTCAGATCCCAATGCCAACGAAAACACAGGTACAGTAAATCTGTATTATAGCTTATTCCTTTGCACATAATTTTATTATATTTCAAATTTTCCAAACTATTCCGGCAACTGAATATGCTTCTGTTTTTCAAATTTTTAAAACTAGTCAGAAAAAATTACTGTGAATGATAATTCAAAGTATTTGGCAGCAAATTACCTATTAACTAAAGACTAACAATGTACCATTTCCTTGTCCAGATGGATGTGATTTTTATGTACATGAAGTGATATTCCAAACACATAGAATCAGCTCTCATTTTTCTGTTTTTGTATTATATCATTTCAAGCATGCTTCAAAACTGTGAAAATGAAAATAAACTGAACAAGATATTTTATATAATTATTAGCTTTTACAGAAATGGTAATCAAAATGATCACATGGCGAATTCAATTTTCATTTAGTACATAAACAATTGATACATACACTTAAGGACAATTTTCTGTCCAACAACATTTTGTTTGACAATCTACTAATATTTACGTTACTTAGAACTGTGCTTGAAATGCTGATACTGAACTGTAATCTACATGTACAAGCATGCACACATTATGTACACAATCTAAAGCGCTAACCAGCATGCAAAAATGTATTCATGAAGTTGTCTGTATGTTCACAATTCTTACAATTTTACTCAAATAGAGCACCATCTTCACATCCCACACAGAATATATTAACTAACATTATGTTTCAGCATGTCATTGAGAATATTAAAGTAAGTGAATTAATGATAAAACTTACAGGTGTCAAGATAAAAGCAAATTCTGTGTCCCAAAGTTCAGATCAGAAATTTTGATTTTCAAAATATTTTCACAAAATCAGCAAATGTTCATTTATCGAATGAATGACATGCCTGAAATTAGTCTTCACATATCAAATAAACATACATGAATAAACAAAGACAGCCCCACCCACCCCCACAAGAAAAATATTTAATATTTAGAGAGTCTTCTTTTAATAAAAGAGGCCAAAAAGAGAAACAATCAAGTAACAAAATATGGATTGCAACACAATTCCTTATACCAAATCTTAAGCAATGTTCAGTTTTAAACTTAAAGCCTTCATTTGGTTGTAACAATGGTTTGATTATACAGTCAAATGAAATATATTGTCTAATAAGGTTAAGAACACTTCACCTGGACTGCATATAGCAACAACGGTATGAAAATACTGGGACCATTTTCATTTTTTAACAGTCACAACAGGATGTTAACAAAGCAATGAAATTATATATATGTATCATGTGTATAGTAGTCCTTTTAATACCTGTAGTAAATATTGTAGTGTATACTTATGCTATGCCTATACTAGCTGGAAGTTTCACTGCTTTATTTGTGAATAAATTATGTAGAGCAAAAGGAATGAATGTAGGTTTTCAGTGAGCAACACTGACAGCATACAGTCAATCGTTTTAAGTCCTAGAATGAGCAGATTTTTTTTTTTTCATATATGTACATGTCAAGTTTGCAAAAGTGTGAACAAAATATAATCATAAGCAAACAGATATGTCAAACAGTCACTAAAGAGTTACTGATAAAGTGAGTTGTTTATATACAGAGCAATTTCCATGTTTCCTTCACTTCAAATAAAGTGGACCAAGCTCAGAGCTTGGTCTGTTCACTGCTTATGGATGTGACCACTTGTACTGCTGGGACAGGTGACAGGTTATATGTGAATGATGTAAAAATAATTAAATGTATTACCCTTTTGCAGTGCAGCCAATGACCCCACCAATGACAGGGACAAGAATGGTTAGAGATTTTAGAGGGCACATTAGGTTGCCAAACTGTGCCCTACCCCATCTACTTTAACAGTTTTACAGCAGTCAGACCAAACTAAGAAAATTTTATTTTCTTGAAGGAAAGCAATTTCTGCTTAAAGTTGTCGAATGGAGACCAGTTCTCATCCCTGAATGAAACAAAACAGTTCTGATCTTAGTCCAGATCTATTTTGTTTCCTGTGTTCATGGCACCCCATCATGGACTTGCAGCTGCACAAGGGGCTTCTTCACCAGCATTGCTTGCAATTTTAATATTTTCTCCTCATTGGTTCTGTGCTATGCAATTGTGCACTTAACAATATACAGTGTAGTGCCTTAGCTTTCATGCAGGTATAGGATATTTTATTGGGACATCTGCAGTGTTACTGGAAGACTGTGGTTTCTAAATCAGATAAAACAGGATTTCTGCACCTGCACAAGTTTAGTGAGTCACTCTTGGTTACCACTTTAACACTACAACAATTTAGTTTTTTTGGATTTTGTTTTTGTTTTTGTTTTGTTTTTTCCCCTCGTTCTGTGTCACCCAGCACCTACACTAAGACATTCATGACATTTTATGCTGCCCTAAAGCACTTAGGCCACACAAAAATCCTACACCGACCCAATTCCATGGTTATGAAACCAAAATTCCCATCAGCAAGAGATCATAACAAAGAGTTGCATGACACCTGCTTGACATTATGTAACAAAAGAGAAGTGACTAAAGAATGGAGATGTAGTTAGTGCCTACTTACATTTGGCTCACACTGGAACTTAATGGTATACAGGCAAACAATACATATTAGTCTCAACATTTCAAACATATACATACATAATACCCTGCTTTCATTACACAAGAGTTGCAAAATACTATACAATATGCCTTGCCATAATTCCAGCATATCAACATATACTAGAATTAAAGAATCATGTTTTTTTTCTATCAATTTAAGGTGGCCACATACTCATATGCAAATATACAATTTCTGGTATAAATGAAGCATTAAAAATGGATAACTGATCATCTGAATACCTACATACATATGCTAGCAACACAACTTTACTTTGATCATGGCAGGCAAAACAATTTACCAATACATGTACCACCATGTCATATGCACTGCATTCTTTGGTGCAGATCACCCCCCCCCCCCCCATCTGATGTCTTCTTGAATAGTCTATTATCTACATTATATTTGATTTACTTGACTTAAAATTTTTCACTCATGTGAGTTTCTATATTGTGTGAAATTGTTCAAGTCACATTAGTAAATTGGTGCACATTGACAAAAATTTAACTTTTCATTCACAACTTATACCAGGTGAATTCCCCTTTTCCCTGAAAAAATAGAGCCTGAAATTCTATAAGATAAGATCATGATGATCCTCTATATGCAGAGTTATATATTTTCAATCTTAAAGGATGACCATATGCTTTGGAAACTCCAAACCTATGTTCACGTTATGCACCAAATTTTACAAAATTTCAATTTGAATTTCAGAAATTATGCACTTCATCCTTTAATAAGATAAGACTACAATATACATGAATCACAAGAGGGCAACACTGGTCAAGAAAGATCACCTGCTCATTCCTGTCAGATCTGATTGGCCACATATCAGATGATCCCTCTTGACCAATGGTACCCTGTAAAGATTTCAGTTGTAATGGCTCATCCTGCTGGGTACCCAAATATATTGAAATGCTGAGAATCTTACTAAACTTCAACATGAGTATCCAAATGAACATGCAACAATGTAACCAGTCTTTCATTAGGGCCTGTATTTTTCCATTTTTAACAGAAACGGAACGGAATAATTAATTTTTGTCACCTATGAAACGGAATTTGCTGTTTTGCCTTACTGTGGTTTACATACAAAGAGAACTACTGAAACGGAATTTGGAAATTTCTGGCTGGTGAAACAGAATTTCTAGTTTTTTGAAACGGAAAAATACAGGCCCTATTTCATGCATCCTATTTTGTTACTCCTAGCCACAATATACACATAGAAGTACTTACATCTAGCAGGCCTCCATATCTGAGTATGGTCAACAGTGAATGGATGTGGCTCTCACTGGTAAAGTATAAGCGAGTCCTCACGTGGCGGTGTGGGGTTGACACCCCTTTGGAATACCTACAAGCATTGTGAGTAACGGTAAGCAAGTGTGTGTCTGTGTGTGTGTGTGTGGGGGTGTGTGTGTGTGTCTTTTAAAGTCAACACTTTAATGGATATATCCACATGTGCATCATCAACATCCATGTATATTGTACAGTATGTAGTAAAAACAGTGACAATCAACAATTTCATTATAGTGTAGTAACAATTTCTCCAAAACAGCTGGCATGAAATCAGTTTATTGTTTCGTTAAAAAGATGTACATGTTTATGCTAGAAAACATGTTACTATACATCATTTTTTGGGGGGGGGTGTATCATATCAAGTAAACTCTGTACAGGCTACATTAAATTCGAAATCTTATCATCTAATTTTTGTCATGTGAGAGTTAATTAATATTCTGCCCAAAGTGTGCAAAATCTGTAATAGCATTCATGAGAGTTTGATATTCCTTTTTCATGGAAACAAAAGGAAGCAAAGGGCAACACAAAAACATCCTGCTTCATTCAAGAGGACAGGTGCATCATAACTTGGATTTTGCTTTTGTTCTTCTTTAGTCTTCATCAGCTGACTGTACTTATCCATGATACAGTCACTGCATGACTGCACTTGTGCTTTTATGGATAGATCAGTCACTGGTCAGGACCCTGTTCAGCTCATGCAAGGTCCATGTGTACCTAGAGTCCAGTCTGGTTGTGTCCTCATCCACATTCCTCTGCAGGTCAACCAAGATCTTCCTAAGAAGAGGTGTGCATATACACTGGCCTATCAGCATCTTCTCTTCCCTTGTGATTCCATATTCCTGTTTTTGTAAGGAAACCACACACAATTTACTTTGGTGCATAAACATGACAAGCTAAAGAAACACATTTTCACTTTGAGCATATCTTGTCTGAGGGCTACTTTAGGTGACTAACAACAGGTACTTGTTGACACCTTCGTTTCTCCTCATATTTATTTAGCAACACAATGTACAATTACTGTCCACAAAATGAAGTAATGTTGTAATACTATGTGGTTGCACTTACATAAAAGTTTTTGTTAAAACCAGAAATATTAAAATGATAAATGATGGGAAATGTCAGACTAACTCAGTTTAGCACATGTAGTTTAAAAGTCTCAATCGCATGCACTGGACAGGAAAAATATCTGATCTATCATTTCCAACTAACTGTAAGCAGTCATATAACAGCTAAATGTGTATGTTTCATGAAACACAAAATCAGGCATTCCTTGAGAGGTCACTGTCATTTATGATGCAGCCTCCAGTCACACCATTGCACCATACATCATGTACAGATCCTCTGCATATTTTGGTTGTTAGCCTGGAGATGTCCCGAAGCTCCAACAGTGAAGCCAGGTAATGGAGATACAGATTTGCATGTAACATTTCCAATCAAGACAAACTTCATTGAATAAAGTGTCACTTGTGTGTAATGTTATCGATCCACACTGTCCCACAGTTATGTCACAGCCACGATGACAACATGCCTAAAGGACTCATCCCAAAAGACCTGGTATCAGCATGGCTGCAGAATGATAAAGAGTCCAGACATAGAACCCCAGTACATGAATGGAGACTTAATTATCTTTATATTTTGTAACATGTTTTAAAATGAAAATTTTACTAGTAATTTTGATTAACAGTCACCAGTGTTTCTGTTCATGAGCAGGCACATGATGTAAGTGTTTTGTGATATTCCAGTTTTTGAAAGTTCACCAAAGTAGGCCTACAGATCAGAGCCTATACACAGATGTGATAGTACCTTTTTCAGTGATCATTGTCACACATCACAGAAATTACTCACATTACAAATAAAGAAGTTTTGCAAGGATAAGCCAAAAATTGTGGTCTCCAAAGTGGACTTAATCCTCCAGGCTATACAAACCGAAAAAATGGAGGTGTACATCAACAAAGAAAATATAGTAAGAGCCCAGAGAATCTCATCTGGATTGCAATAGGCCTGACCTAGGTTGCCATGTAACAAGGCAAATATGACACAAAATATGGCAAAGCTCAGGAGTCAACCAGAGTAGGGATATATACAAACATATGTTTATCAAATGTACTTGTATACTTTGGATGACACTCACCTGCGGAATGACAATATCTGCCAGGGCTTTAGAGCAGGTATACAGTTCTTCTGCCTGCTCAAAGCGCAGCACTTTCTGGTTGTGTTGCAGGTCAAACTTGATGCAGTCATAGATGTCTGGGATCTTGCTGATGTCAAACTGGTCTGTCCTAACCTTGAAATCCTTGATTAACTTGCTCCAACGTCGAATCATCAGTTCCCATGACTCATTATGATACAGCTTCATCTCTACAAAAAAATACTATTAGTTACGTAACATTACTTCTCGACCACCATTTCCCTAGACCTCCATGTCTGGGTTTGAATGCCCATGAAATCGAGTTGAGTTCACTCACTTGATTCTTGAAAACCTGATGGTCCCATGGCACCATCTCTCAGTTCCTTTAGAACTGGTGGTGACTCCGGGTACGCATGTTCCCCATATCATCCTTCCTCTTTTGAGAGCCATTACTGGCTTGCTCTTTCGAGTTTTATGCTCCATGAACTTTTGTTCACACTCATTGTTTTAGTGCTTTACACACATTACTTTCTGTGGAAAACCATTTCTTATTGGTCTTGGACTCTTCAGAGACCCAGATAGCAGCTATCTGTCCTGCGGATACCTCTGAAATAGTTGGGAGCAGAGCCGGTTGATTGGCTTGAAACCTAGGCTTTCAAGATGTTGTCTTGATGTACAGATTGCAGAGAGCGGGCAGACAGAGCAGACCAGGCAATTGCTATCTTTCGGCAGCAAGCCATGCATGTTGATCCAGTGACCACTCCATCCTCAACCTTGTTGGATCGTGGGCAGAAGTTGGACTCACGCAACCACTATATGGCAGCCTGGGACAATCATAAGCATTGCTATGGTTGTCACCTCCAGTTGGGTCAAGTTTGCTATAGCGAGCAAACATGCAAATACTGTGAGGATTGGGGACAGGACAATGGCTGATCTTCGAGCAGGCAGCAAGGAAGTCTCTTCTTGTGAGGTGTTGGTGGAGGGCTGTAGCTGCCAAACACCGAGCTGTTGAGTCTGATTCTGTTGAGTCTTCACCACAGGCTCCACTTGAAAAGTGTAGATGTACCCATGCAGCTTGTCCGCAGTCTCAGGTGGCAGATGTCTCTACACCAGAAACCCCACCAGGGAGTAAGGAGAAAAGACATCCTAGTCGTAAGTCGGGCAGCAAGAGATCACCTTCAGGAGGTCACGAGTGCCCTTCTGCTACCCAAATGACTTCCACTTCTGCTTTAGTCACTGACCAGAGGGTTGCCTTGCCTCGGAGTCTATGGCAAAGAGCACACACATGCAGGCTCATATATTGTGTGCGCTGATCTCCCCCTCTAAGCCTCAGGCTGTTCCTTCTTCCAAAACCCCTTTGAAGAAGTCAGCCAAGTGTCAGCTGAAGCTGTTGAGATCTCGGTCCTCCGGGTCCAGCCCAACGTTGGTTGAGAGGTAACATTACATAACTGATCAGTTAACTTATAGTTTTTAGTAATTTTGGTATTAGTAAGTATACTTACCTCTCAACCACCAGAGAAGCCCACCCAACCACCCCGCTTCCTCTTTCAGCTGAAGGCAACTGACCACTCTCCAAAAGAGGAAGGATAATACGGGAAGCATGCGCACTGAGAGTCACCACCAGCTTCAATGGAACCAAATGATGGCGCCATGGGACGGTCAGATTTTCAGGAATGAAGTGAGTCAACTCAACTCCATTTTATGGGCATTTGACCCAGACACGGAGGTACAGGCAAATGGTGATAGAGAGGTGTGTATACCTACTAATACAGAAATTACATGCACTTAAAATTTCACATGTATATGTTCCATGCCAGTTTCACACTTATTATATACAATGTATGTGTGTGTGGTTTCAATTCTGTAATATTATTCTCTTCACTCTTACAAGTGTTTTTAATATTCTTTATTTAATACTTTTTCATGTATGCATAAAATTGGTACAGCATGATTTCTTCATGTCTAACAGCTTTGTGAATGTGAAATTTTATCATTTTTTTCCAGCTTATTTATCCATACACTACATGTAATAATAAGAAGTCTTTACTTTGTACATAAATTTGCATCTGTTTCACAGAAATAAGCAGAGGAAAACAGGTGTAAACAAGACCAGTTGTCACCAAAAGACTAGCCCCCAACTTGACACACACATGGACACTGTACCCTTCAAAAATGAGGTCAAGATCACCAAAATGTAATCGGGTCCAGGTAAAGTCAAAGTACAATTGATGTAAATTTGAGTTTGATTTGGCATGTGAATCATGGAATATTATGCTCACAAGGATTCTGCTGCAGATGGACAGTTGGGCATTTGGACAGAGTATATGTTTATAAAATCAAAACTGGACTTCTCTATGATGTACCTGGACACAGTTGATTATCTTTATGTGAAATAAACAAAAAAGTGATGTACCATCATTATTAATGTGTTTAACAGCAAAAAATAATTTACAACTACTTAAAACACTTTTCTTTACCTCTAGCCTTGGGTTCAGCCCGTAGAAAGCGGATCCTTTCTAGCAGTTTTTGCATGAAATTGTGGACAGTCTGACACATTTTGTATGGGTTGCTGATGAATTTAATGGCGTTAGTCAGGGATGTACTTCCAGTTGGCGCAAGCTGTCAAAAAAAAAAAAAAAAAAAAGAGAGAGAGAGAGAGAGAGAGAGAGAGAAAAAAGGGAAATTGTTTGTGTGACAATGTGACGGTATATCTTCACTCCTGGCTATTATTCTGCTATCAAGGTATAATGCAAGGACAGTTATGTGCATGTTGTATCGATTTTGCGGTTAGGTATTTTGTATTTGATGAGATGAAAAGTTCACATCAACAGATGTCACTGAAGTCAACAATGGTGTAAATCCATTTACTGTCCTGCTTGAAAATATTATCATACTGAGAACATCAGAATTTACATGCTTGATAAATATAGTCTGGCATTCATCACATAATATAATGTACATGATGTAGACAGGGAGTATTTCCCAGCTGTGATATGGCACAATAATCTGCATGTATTGCACGACAAAAAGGATAATTTTACCAGTAAATTAGTCATACCGACAGCAACCAAGTAGCCTTTAAACTTTCAACTTCCATCATATTACAATCAACAACACAAAAGAAAGCTACTTTATGTTGCATACATGTATCGTTATTTCACTTTGTTTCTATCAACCATAAATATATAAAATGTCTCCGTTGATATTTACCTTTTCAAAGTCATCCTCAGTGAAATCTTTATCTTGATTCATAATGGCTCGAATCTTTTCCTTCACTCTGAAATGTATGCATGTAAAAATGTGCCATCAATTCATGTAAGGTTCTGAATGAACCAGCATCATGACCCACTAGAAATGTCATGACAAAACAATCTATCTGTGAAAAAAAAAATAAAACCAAATTTTAAGAAACCAAAAAAAAAAGAAAAAAAAAATGCCCACTGTGGGACTGTATAATGTTTGTGGCTATCCAAAGCCAGGGTAGTGTCATTGCCTTCCATAGCTATTATTTTCAGCCACAGTTTTTGTCTAGCAGCACTCGTCACTACCATTACCACTTTTACTGATAATAGCAGTAATTAATGTTGCATATTCATCTAAAATTACAAAACCATTCACAGTCTCTTTACCTTAAATTGCTGATTGTAAAAACATAAAAATATCCCAGAAATTGCACTTTCCTACAGATGACCACTAAAATACACAACACTTTCAATCACCACGACAGAACATTGACATTCGAGACTATTTCTAAAAAAATTACATGAATAAACAAATTAAGCTGGTCAAGATTATGATACGCCTTGCAAATTTTTATTATGCCATCCATGAAACACCAATATGCCCAATACATTTAAGGTTTTCAATGGTAAGTTAGAACTTTATACATATGTACAAACTCGAATGATACAGAGCCAACACTAAACAATTCACGTTTTCAATGAACAAATTCCTTCAATTTGCACTTTTCATGTTTTTGTTGTGATTTTTTCCTTTGTATGATTAGTCTCATGCAACTGTGTCTTCTCTAGCTATGTGCTTAATGGTGTGGACAACTGTGGTAAAGGAGAGGGTTGTGTGGAACAGTGCAAATGAATCATAACTGGCACTGACTGGACAGTGGAGAAGGCAAAACACAGTAGTTACAGTGCAGACTGTATGCCTAAGGTGTCTTCATCTTGTGGATGGCACCGGAACACAAAATCAGCATCATCCTGCATAATACTCCACAACAATCTGAAAAACCATGCAGTGCATCACCAAGAGAGTCAACAAGTGCACACAATCCTACAAGCTGGGGTCAGCTACTGAAGCCAGTGAAACAGGGGCACTGATGTCCATGGTCTGAGAGGAGTGTGGATTTCACGTACAAGGAGGGTGACTAATGGACTGGGCTATGATCATGTAAAGCAAATGGAGGCTTTGTGGATGCTAGGAAAATCCAACTAGGTTTTTGCAGATTTGTATATATGCAGTTCATTGCGGAGAACAGCAACAGCCCATTGATAAGAAAAGCAACTGATGTAGGGACACAAACATTTAGTCTAGCTCTTTTCAACAAAGGTTACTTCAGTCTGTTGTGTTGCATACATGTAATATGTGACTCATCAAAACCGGGACAGTGTCATTGCCTTCCACCTGTTTCAAGATAACATTTCAGTCATTTTTTTCTACCAATGCTCATTGTTCCCATTACAGGCATACAAAAATATCTGGACCTCAGGCGCACCAATGCTCCTTCTGTGGTATAAACCCAAGGCCAGTAACTCAGCGTGCATCAAAACCCGTGACACTACATACACGCTACAATAAAGTACATATTCCTCACTTGAGTATGGTCAAATCACATACATATGTATCAGTTCCTTATCTTTTATTCCATATAAGGAACACACTTTCAGTAGTTTTAACCATATGGTGTATTATACACTTATAAATGTAAACTTTCGTCAATCTGTTGTGTATCCTTCACCTGTGTACATGTACTTCTGGGGGCTCTTTGATTTTTAATAGAAAGGCCGAAAACAGAAAAAGTATACTTAATGTATTCCACCAATGCAACCATAGTTTACCTGGTGTTACTAATAATCAAGCTGCTGATCTTTGTGACAGGTTTATTTCAGTTATATTCAGGGACTACATTGCATACACTGTTTCCATTTTTGGCCCTGAAAGATCTCCAGAAATACATTGGCGAAGATTGCTAATACACAACAAATGTTGCCACAAAAGTTACCATCTAAGTGTGTATTATGCCATACGATTAAAACGACTAAAAATGTGTTTGATTTATAGAATGAAAGATAAAGCACCCATACATGTGTCATTTGACCATATTCAAACAAGGACTATGTGCTTTATCTTACCTATATATAGTGTCATTGGTTCTGATGCACAATGAGTTACTAGCCTTGGGTATATACTACAGAAGGCACATCAATGCTCCCAGAGTTGAAATATTTTCATACACCTGTGGTAGTAGCAGTAATAAACATAGCACATTCATTTAAATTTCAAAATCTATAGACCATACATGTCACGATATGTATATCTGTCCACTAATAATAAGTTACATTGTACATGTATCTGAATAGTCATTAGATCTTGAAACTTTACCTAAAAAAGGAACAAGTTTCTACTGTATTTCATTATTAGGCAATCCAAAAACCAAGTCCTCCCTGCCCAATATTTGTGTTTTGACCACTAGACTTAAAATACAGAATACATATTAATGTACATGTATGACTGTTGACTGATCTCCCACTGTCACAGAGTAACAGCACAGAGGGTGGTCTTGTGCTATGTGCTCGACAGACAGAAATTAATCCAGCTATGGTTACAATCTAGGAATTTTTATGTGGCACAGCATAGTTCAAACAACTACTAGGTGTAACATAGCACTACAAATGGTTCCAATTTTTGGATATTCAACTGGCAGAAGTTGAAATGCATCAGTTTTGCTTGCAGGCTGGAGTTTGTTTACCTCAGTACTCCATGGGTTAGCAATAAAAGCAGATGGACCAATAGGAAGGCAGGGCTCTGTGGTCAGCTTGAACTAAATCCAGGTGTTGGGGATCCCAGTACACTGGGTGAGGTGTGAAGTCATCCAGAGGTAGCCTACTGTCTTAACAGTCCAGCAATAGGAAATTCCATCTATAGCATCCTTGAGACGAAAAGGCTTTGGCAACAGGGATAGTGTTACAGGAGTTATCTCTAAATGCATTTTTAGTCCACAAAATATACAGGCTTTTTTTCCAATCATCAGCCTCCCACCTCCCACCCACACCCCCAACCCGCCAAATGAAAACAAAAGTGAAAACATGTACCTTGGTGCCTTGCTTACAGGCATCAAATACATAATCTGCTCACATTTTAGGTCCTTGTGATAGTCAACTATAAACACTTTGTAGTCTTTGCAGCAATACCCTCTTTTTTTAATGCACGGGGACTGCATTGGCCATTAGCCAAATGCTAATATTTCTTGAATTTGGCTGAAGAAATGTGAAAATGGCTAAAATAATTTAAAATTAATTATTAAATTACCAAGACCAAATTTTTGAAGTTTAGATCTGTCCCTGAATATATACATGCATGTAAATAACTGTATGGTCAAAGTGGTCTACAGCCTGGAGTGGGCATATGTCCATATCCCTTTACCCAACAGCTAATGGGCCATGCTCAGCTGGTTACCATAACTGGGTCAGCCCACCCGAGGAGTACCCTGACCTTCGAGGATTGCAGGAACAGCACTGAAATAACATCTTATGTTTATCAAAAACATGATGTTCAGCACAATGCATCGATGACATGTATCATGTATGTTCTGAGTTGCAGCTGAAAGCATGTTAACATATAGGCAAGGTTGGTTCATGTATAAAAAGCAATGCATGTAGTGATTACGTGGAGCAGACAATACCATTGGGGAGAAGGATCAAACAAGGACAAGGGCAGGAAGATGCTCAATGAAACATGAATCAATGCTGGCTGAGTAGGAAAGCCTCAAACATGTAAATTGAAGTTTCAGACAAACATGGTCATGATGCAAGCATTAAAGTAAGGCAGGGAGAAATAGAAGCACTTCAGACAGAGAAAGATGTGTCAGAAATAAGATGGAAGTTTTTGTATAACAGCAGCATTGAGGGAGTGTTGTGATTTATGTGCTTTATGCATCACTACGATTACCTCATTAGATGTAACTTCCTAATAGTATTCCTGTCCAAACAGTAACATAATCAAACAGTGAAACGTTTTTCGATTTGTTTTTCTTTGTTTTTGTTTTTAAACAGTTTTCTGAAAATCTCCCCAAATTCTAATCCCATTAACAGCTAATGTACATTATACTAATTATAATTCATGCTGTCTTGGTTCCAATTCTGAAGATCTACCTGGTAACATGATATAAGCTAATGATTCATCTCTTGGATGGTTATCCAGAGAAAATTACAATTTGGTTAATTCATAGTAGTATTTGTCTGTTTTTTTTTTAACTCTTTCATTGCTTAGTTTTGGACCAAGTCAAAGCCTTTCCTTTTCTTTGTTAATACAGGCATTCTGGTACGTAAGTGAAAGGCCTTTTTCATGAGAATTCAAATTTGGAATCACTGTAACACTTATAGAAGAGACGACTTCTGTTGTGATAAGTACTCAACGAGTTAAAATCACCCCTTGGATATTTTATTTTCTGGACAAACAGAGTTTGATCTTTTGAGAAAGCACTACATAAGCACCACTTTCTATATATATTGGGTAAAAAAAAAAAAAAAAAAAAAAAAAACATTTTACAATACTATGAATACATTCTACACATTCTTTTATTGGGCACCAAAAACCAAGGGTAAAGCAACATATGGCTTGGGGCGCAACTATTTTCATGTAACATTGTATTTCAAATTCTGGCAAACTTGTGATGAAGATCAACCATAAAAGCCATTTTCCTTACGCAATGCCTGTCGACCAAAATTAAAGATTCCAATTTACAGTTGTTTTAGTAGCATGTAGTTCAGCGACATATTTATATATATAACAAAAAAAAAAAAAAAAAAAAAAGCAAACAAAAACATACAATACAGATACTGTAAGAATAACGTCACTACCAAACAGAAATGATCTGTTTTCTAGACTGCCATCTTATATATGTAATCTAAGAATATTTATCAGGAAACTGTCTGTTTACATCTCATGTTTGCCTTGGATATTATTGTATTAAGTACTTCAAAGAACTACCTCTACATGAACCAAACTCGCCGAGAAAAAACCCATGTTTTGAACAATTCAAAAGAACACCATGCCATCCCATAGAGATGCATCTCCAACAGGCCAATCAGTAAAAACAGGCCACAATTTCTTCAATGCCAACAAATATCTATGTACACAAGATGTTTAGTATCCAGCTCAAAGGGCATAGGGAGCCTGGCTTGCCTGTTTCATTGTTATAAACCCTGTTGTATCATGACACACTTATATCTGTATATACACTCAATTATTTCACCTAAGTACTCAGGACAATTTTAGACCGTATCACAATACTTTCACATCATCATTATTGCTTGTTCATAATATATAATAATCAGATGAAAATGTGTCGATTATTAATGACATTGTATTCTAATTATTTTCGTGCAGAAAAACTTGGTGACATAATGAAACTAAATGTGTTCCTATAACAGTTTATTCTCTTGTATAACTCTATTTTTCACTACATTGAGCCAAAAATTGTCAAATTATTCCTGTTCCAGAAGCAATCATGGTGACAAATTTCACAGTTATGGTAAATGTGACATTTTTTTTAGTACATATCTGAAATACATCCTTGTATGCAATTTGGACAAAACAGTTACATGCGCACCAAAGCAACTGGAAGGTTCAACCTTCATATTCTAAATATTTAAGAATCAACTTTGCTTCGAGGCTAGTGCTATCCATAATCCAAACAGTCATCATCATAATATGGCATACATGTATGAATTTCATTTCAACTTGTGAAAGATCAGAGAGAAACAAACCTCTGAAACTACATGTATGTTGTAATTTTGGCTATGAACTTTGTATTTCGTTATTGTCACAATGTATAAAGCCCCCCCCCCCCCCCCATAGGAAGATAAATTACCAGCACCATGATTGATAGTTATATCAGCCAAAACATAAATGAGATTGAATGGCACCATAATTAACAGCATAACAGGACAATCCTGTAATAGGATTGCTTAAACAGACAACCACATGACCAGACCTGGTGAAAAGTTTTTCAAGTAAAGGATTATAATTTTAAATTCCCTACGTCCATCATGTGCATTTTATTTGACAATATAAATTTTAGTTTCATGTGTGCTCATACATCAGTTTTATAACTGTGAAGCAGGTTAAACCAGTGGTATCTTAACCATCAAATAGAGCCTACAACTTTGTCAGTATCATCAAACCAAACATGTTCTAATACTGGGCCTCAGCAAAGCAGTTTCACTCCCATCAGCAAATAGGCAACTCACGTGTGATGAATTCGTAATGCTGATAGGTGGTGGCTGAGCAAAGAAACACAGCATATTGTCAATGCTGCCCTCAATCATCATATCACGGTAACTCCTATAGATTTGATCTGTCCTGTTATTACCCAATCAAATCTCACACTGCAGCTGTGTTGTTGCAGTCATTGATCTCCATACACAATTGGGAAAGTGCAGAACTTGGCTAAACAGATTTCTAGTGTTGATGATATGGCAAGTGTTGAAGAACAATTAACTTTTTTAGATAAATACAGATGAAAGTTCTCTTTAACAGTCCAGGTTCAAACGACAGGGCTGTACTACCAAGAGCATGTAGCAACTTTTGCAAGAAATAAAGATGGGGTCAAACTTAAGAGTCAGCAGTTTGAAACAAGACTATTAAAGTGTTCCTAGCTCTTGGCCTCATAACCAAGTGAGACACCAAAGAGGTCAGTAAATAAATAAACAAATGAATGAATGAATAAATAAATAAATAAAATGAAAAAAAACCCACTAAAAATGAAACTCGGACACAAAAGTTAAAGAAGGATCCTCTGCAACGCCATTGTTTGCATTTTCTTTGCACTGTTATTTATTCAATATGGGGGCATCCATGCAGGGATATGGCAAAGGAATCAGTAACTTACATGTTCTGGTACTTGGCAGACTCATTGTCATTGTCCAGCAGACCATTCATGTTTGCACTTTTCACCATCTGGACTAGGATTGGAGTCAGCTCTCCCTCCAGAGCCAGCAACCCCTGAAGTTCAATGACAATCTTAACACCAGTTTTCATAGAACGTGATATTGAAACCATATCAAGCATGTTCATCATGTAATTTGCTGCCACCTGTGATGATATGCCATATTAAAATACATAATTTTAAGCATCAAAAGTACAAGGTTGTGTGAATGGCCCATGCTCAGCTGACCTACCTTTCCTTATTGAAAGTAGTCCCTCATTGAATACGCATAGATAATTACTGGATGACACCATACATCCAATAATTTTCTTCCAAGGGAAACCCTGCCTTTCCCTTTCCCTCTCCCCCTGTTCTTTTCAACACGTGACCTTTCTCACATGTTTTTAAAGAAAATCACTGATCCCTCTTCTTGTGGATCAGTCACAGTGCTATTCATGGCTCGGCAATTCGCATGTCCGATAGCCCCGGGCGGCCTGAAGTTGGGCTCGGACTAGTCGAAATTTTCAAGCACTAGCCCTACGGACTAGTGAAAAAAATCTTTTACATGTACATTTTATTAAAGTTTGGGGATTTTTTGTTCCCGGCTCTCGCGATCATTCACTCGCAATGCCAAGCTAACCCACGTGACACCTTGAAGGGACGCTACACCTTGCCTTGTAATAACATTGCGATGATAGGCACAGTAAAACAATAGAACGTATATAATTGGTTTATAAACAGCCTGCTCATTATGATTACGAGACGACGAGATCAAAGGTACCAGCAGTCATGCATTGCAGCGTATTGGCTTTCGACCGTATCGGGGCAAGGTCACAGCACCTCACCGTCAGTCTTATCTGCCTGAACGATGACAAAGGAACATCAAAAAAATTTAAAACTTGCATGGCGAATTCTTGAGCAAATTAGCATCAAAGACAATTTATCGGTGGGCTCTAAAAGTGTTGGAGAGATCATGTAATGGTGCCGCAAGTTGACTTCCCGGCCAAACAAAACACACATCTGCCAGTCACACGCAAGTGACTGCGTGGAGTAATCTACGGTGAACGGAGCATCATGCTGACTGATCTGTCACGCATTCGACATTTTTCTCTATCCCCCTACCTTTGCGTATTTGCCTGTGACTCCAAATAATTGTTGCTATAAACACTGGAATCTTTATTTTCGCATGCTGCAATTAAAAAAAAAGCTTCCCGTTTGTGTGTTCCCTCCGTAAATTACGGCATATTCACACTTGTTGACTGGGCGGAAGCCATGATGAAAACACTGCAGCACGAGCCGCAATTGGGTCATTTTTGCATGTGACTCAATTGACCAATCGGGTGATGTGTTGTGCGTCAGGCCACATGGCCAAAGCAGCTGTTTGTGTACAGTTGCATGAAAGATGTTGACGGTGTGCCCACGCTCGATTTCTGATTTGAAATATTAAAATTTTCGTTTGAATTTGATTTAAGAACACCGTTTATTGCGAGGAACTTGCCAATACTGTATACGCAAATTTACTACGATGTACCGATAGCGTTCATGGTAGGTACGCAAACGATATGCATCTCATCATGGCATCAGAGGCAGCGAGAAAGGATCCTGAAACCAATTCAACTATTTTAATCGTTATTTAAGTTTAACCGGGATATGGACTCCTATCATCCCAGAAATTACAATGTATTTTTCATCGTTAGTCACCCCATGCAAATAGCTTACTTTTTTAATTTGTATTTTTAATGTTTTGCCAGTTTCACTGTCGAACAGTTGCAGCTTGAATCGTAAAATTTGACATTTTTGTGCGAATTTGCAAGCGACAATTCGCGGCAAATATATTGTAGGGTAAATGGTTTGTGTAGGCCGTAGCATTGTGTTTGAAAAAAACGATGTTTATAGAAGTTTTATCAGGACAAGTGGATTTTGTATGCGGGCAAGCGGATTTTGAAATTTACTTGCCCTGCGGACAAGTGATTTTTAAAAAAATGGTCGAGCCCTGCTATTGCACTGAGTGACATTATGTGGGACTTGAAGATAAGTCCCGACGTCACAGCACATTTCCCAGGATGTTGCACATGTAAACGTAAGGTGTTTCTGGCTACTGCTTTTCAGTTCCTGATGAGCCTCTGATAAGGCGAAACGCATCAAACTTTTTCTCAAAACACACTGAAAAAGCATTTCAGTTTCACCTCCCGCATCCGTCAGGCTCTTTCCTGGTATTTACATAATCCCTCACTGAGCTTATTATACTTGAGTAATAAGCTTAAGTTGTGGCCTGCAATTTATCACAAGAGAAAAAAGTGTAACATTCATGTCAGAGTAGTGTGACTGGTTTACAAAGCAATCAACATGATCAATAGGAATATACGCATAAACTTTAATAAGGACCCAAATGAACAACTGGTTAAAAATCTGGAGTGTACAGCAACAACAAGAACAACTTCCTCAGCTCACTGACTGGGAACACTTCTACCAAGCTTCAGCTCAACCTGAGTAAAAATTTTGCTGAAATGAAATACAAAATTGCTCTGTGACCCAGGCAATCAGGTTCAGGTTGTCAATCTTGGGACACATTTTCCACAGGCCTAAAGTACATCCCATTGACTTAGAATTAAATTTAGTAGACACGTTTTAAGTCAAAGATGAAACATTGAATTTTAGTCAATGACCTCAATCCTACATGTATCTTTCAATGTTAATCAAAGTCAAAAGTAACACCACCAGAAGAAACCCCACCGGTACGTTCCCATAAATGTTCAATAGTTACCATGAACACCAATTCTGTACTGCCTCTGGCTGACAGTTTTGGAAAAAAAGTTGAAAATGTAAATTACCATGATTGCCATTCACACTGACTTACATAGTTACATGTTGTAATCAAGTTGAATGTATGAATTCACCAATGAGTGTCTACACTGTAAAATTTGTTAAAATAAGGGATCCAGACACCACCACCTAGGAACAGCTTTGTTTGACCCTTCCACTGGTCAAATTTCTATTCAACCACGGCAGACAAATGGTTTTGGAGTCAAAAGTAGCAAAAACAAAAACAAAAAATTCACACACACGCAAAATTGCAGTGTCATCTATTGAACAAACAAAGGTCCAGGGGTACCCAGAAGTCTCTCAATGCAATTTTGAAGCAATTGGCGCTGTGGTTCCGCAACTTTTTTTGAAAAGATTTGTAAAAAAAACAACCATTAAACTTCAGGACCATGGTGGTCCTGTATTTAAGTGACTTTCATCAGAGGGACCACAGAAGTTAACAGAGGAATTGTTTGAAGTAACATTAACATTTGGACCTCACCTATAGCCCAATAAAATTTTATGAATTGCACTAAAAATTAAAAAAGAAAAATGCCAGTGTTCTGAATATTTCCACGTTTTGGCTTATACATTACATAATACTGTAGATGGCACAACAGATACTGAACTGAAACTAGATTTGCATACATTTGATATATTCTGAAAGTTATAATATTATGGGGCTGACTTGAAAACTATGGGTGATATCATTACCAGTCAGACAACTGCCACTTGTATACAGTACAGATACACGTGCATGTACACACATTGTAAGTCCACTTTCATTTCCTGAAATTTCCAGGAAATAACTATCACATTAGAATTCTTGGTTTTGAGATAGGCCTATCATCATCATTTATGCACATCGTCAGTTCACACTTTTGTGCCTCTATGAGTCACCTTAGCTGAAAATTTTGTGATTGATATAAAATGCACATAGTTGAGATACCAAGAAACATAAAATCGATCATAGAGTACCACATAAAAGACACAAAATGAAGGAGCTTGTTACCTTTGCAAAAGCAGCAGCAGTCATCTGAACGCGCCCCTCATCGGATGCATAAATCTTTAAGTCATGACGGAAGGTACTGTGTAGTCTTAGCAATCCCAGGCCAGGTGAGCTACCATAGTCACCTGTTTGCAAGAAGTCAGATAGAGTGTCAGCCTCTTTCATATGATTCTGCTAATTGTCAGTACACATGTACTTTCTTTCACACAAGGAAACACGCACACACAGAAAGACAGGTAGATCAGTATAATATAAAATTCTTCCTGACACATTTTACACATCTGGACTTGTTGAAACTTGATGTACGGAAATCTATATAGATGTGTGTGTGTGTCCAATGCATCTATGCCTTTCCAATGTAACAGATGACATGATTTACAAACATTTTTCACACATCTTTATTAAAATTTGTTGACATTAATATTCTGATACTTTACGGCAAAGCATGCTTAATATGAAGACATAAATTAACAACTGTCTTCAACAGGACATGCTGGGCTAGCATTAAGCATTAGCCAGTTAGCCACCAGCTGAAAAAGGTGTGAACTGGCTTATAGTTTTTGTCATCAATTAGCCAAACTGGCTACAGGATGTTGCACATATAGATTAAGATTGTACACATGTAAAATGTGGCTACAAGTTCACAATTTATTACAAAATGATCATTATACATGTACCTAAATCTGGTTCTTTTTGGCAAATAAAACATTCTGGACTTTTTAAGCAAAAAATGGCTCATGCAATAATTTTTTTTTTATTCTTAGAGCTAGCCCCAAGTATTACCTCCAAAATTTAATTTGGCTAAGTCTGGCTAATAAGTTTTCAGCTAAGTCAGCCAGATTGTCTAAAACGATAAATTTTCTAGTGCCAGCCCAGTGCATGTATATGTATGTGTGACAAAACAGACGATTTTCAGAAACTACACAATGCATACACTATGACAACTCTTATTCAACTCTTCTCAAACAATGGAGCTCAAAATTACCACAGGAAGAGTACAAGTGTACGTCATTTGTTGTTTTACCAGAAAAAGCCACATACTTTGTATGGGCTTCCACTAATAACATTCACTTCGAGGACCCAACAATGTACTGATAGGTACCTACCTTGACCTCCAGGGTACATGCAGCGAAATGCTTTTCCAAGCTCTTCTGCTTGAATTTTGCCAGCTGGGGTGAGCTCTCCTCCCCACTTCAGTATGAGTACCAGTGAAGGCTCTCTGGGAACATCTAAATAAATATATATACATATTGTAAGACTGGCAAGTTTTTATGATATAAATTAGTCATTTTATTATAACCAGTGGTACGTGTAATTATGCATGCAATTCACAAGAGGGACTCAGAACTTCATCAGTCTATAATCTTGGTGGCATTTTCAATTTAAAATGGATGGGTTTCCTCTACAACTAACATTTTCAGATTTCAAGAGGCCACTATACTTTTCATAAGTACATGTACCTTGTTGTGACATGTACATGGATCCAGACAGGACCAGATAAAGAGACATGTTAAATAATATCTTTGTACATGAGCATCACAGGCAATGTCATCCTGTTTCCATTGAATGAATTCAGTGTGAGGTTTTGGTGAAAGGATACTGCCAATAATTTGCCAAACAGACACTGAATATTGATTTGCACACATGGATACATGTATGTAAAACAGAAAAACTGTTCAACTGAAGTTCGGGTACCTCTAGAATGACATGCTTAGGATGTACATGCAAGTGTTTAATGGACCTGGTTATAGTAAGTTATACATGTACATGAAAATTTATTTATTCATTAAAAAGGATTGAGTTGCATTCAGTGTAATACGAAGAGTGATCACATACATAATCATATACTGACTCAGTTTCACTTATTTTCATTTGTTTTGTTGATGTCAAAAACTATGAACTAAAAAACTGTATATAAGACATGTATCTTGGGGCAAAATTGAGATATTTTTCAAAAAGTTGAACATTGATAAATTAAAAAAAAAAAAAACACTGTGAAATTAGTATGTAAGAAGAGATATATTTGAACACAGTACAGCAAAGAAGAACTGAGCTATAACAGGGACAAGACAGTAAAACTGAGAGACAATGAAAAAGATATACTAGTCAACTACTATACCAGTTCAAGACAAGGGAAAGTGAGACAAAATCAGATTCAAAGATAGAGTGTAATGATGAGCTCTTTCTTCCAATTCATCACATACTGCCTTTTGAAATACCTTTCAATTCACCACTTCCTGCTTACAACATGACACAGATCCCTGAACTATATCTGGAGTACTTCTATTTTTTTTCTGAACTTTTTGGCATGGCTAGGAATCCTTACAAGACCTAGTGTGTTGTCCCTTGTCAGAAACTTTTCTTAACAGTCTATACAAGCTACACAGTAGTCCCTCCTCTAAGATACCACCCTGGGGTGTTTCTTAAAGTTATCAGAAGATAGCACCAGGGACTTGACAAATGTGGACTTGAAAGGCAGGTGGTCTCCCATTGAAGTGGCAACCAAAGGAGTGACTACTGTAATGTCTGGCTAATGCAAAAGATTTTTGTGGGTTCAGTCTGAAAAGAATCTCACTAATCGTATTTTGCAGAATATATGTACATGTAAATTTACACGTCAAACTTGGTGCTTGCATGGACCATGCAACTATATACAGTTCTACTGCCATACATGTGAGTATAATGTGCCTTGAATGCTAACTGGCTGCAGTTTCTGAGCAAACTGTGACAACTAAGGCAGTTTCCAACATACTTTAGGAAGAATAGCCCAGAGTCCAGAAGCAGTGTCTGTGTTGTTGAAGGACTACAATTCCCAGATCATGCTCTTGAACAACAACACTGGTAGCTTGCTGACATACAAAAAGCCACTGAAGTACTGGCACCTAAATGGGTATGCAATGCACTATACATGTATCACATCCTGGTGAATGTAACTGTATCTGGTTTTCAGAGATAAAAAAGGTTCAGGCATAATAAAGATCAAGTATTACACAGCAATGCAATGGTACCTGCTACTTAAGACCACTACCAGTGTCAGACAAAATTGGTCATATACATGTATGGCAGGTGGTCTTTAATAATAATATTGCAGGTAAATTAACAAAGAATTGAGAGTCCAGTGTCTGGAAAAAGTGGTCTTCAAAACTAATGTGGTGTCTCATGACAGGTGGTCTTTAGAGCAGGTACCACTGTACATAGTCCCCCACAAGAGAACAGATAACAAAATTGCATAGCATTGGAAATATGATGTGTGCAAGCATTTTATATGACAGGGTCGATGGTCAAAAGTCACAGTGACCTAATTTTGGTATGCAACACACCCCTGTTCCAAAAAATATCCACAGACAAACTGTGGAATTATGGTGATGGAAATATGGCCCACACAAACATTTCTACAATGGTGTCAAAGGTCAAGGTCACAGTGATCTTATTTTGACGGGAGACACATTTCTATTCTACAAAGTGTCCAAACACCAAATTTTGAAGTATAGGTGTTACAGTATACATGTATAATGCACATGTACAAAATAAAGTCGAAACTGGCTTTGCCAGATGGAAGGATTGACTGAAGTCAAGTGGCAAACCTGTAGTTCATCGCATAGGAAATATGGCTCACACAAGCATTTTCTATGGTGGCGTAACAGGCCAACGGTTAAGGTCATGGTGACCTAACTCTGGTCTGAAACACATCCCGGTCTGGTGAAGTGTCCAAACACCAAATTTGGAGGTGTAGGTGTACAGTGTATCTATGAAGGAAATAAAGCCTAGACAAGCTTTGTCAGATAGAACATGTAGAAGGACAAACTGAAGGACCAGGTGAAAACCCATAGTCCCAATGGGGTACTAATGACTAGGGGAAGGGTTCAAAACTATATACAAACATAAACAACAGAATCTCTCCTCCTTTAGCCCCCCCCCCCCCAAAAAAAATTGTTTGTTTCCCCTAACCGGACCAACCCATCTCTAAACCCCCCCTACCAACCCACTGTTAACTTACTTCTGCCCACCCCCACCCCCAACCCCAAGAAAATAAAAACACCTATCTACCCAAAACTGTGGGATACATGTTTCTAACAAAGAAAACATAGCTACCCATCCACCTAAATTGCCAGACTAAAAAAGAAAAAAAAAAAAAAATGCCTACCTATTTACCACCCTCCCTCCCCCCCTCCCCCCCCCCCCAAAAAAAAATCTTGGTCTGTTAGGGCAAACACATTTACATTTTTTCAGGCCTTAGCAATCAAATACATGTATGTGTACTGTACAATCAAAGTTTGATCCTGGCCATGGGCAGCTTTATAATTATACAAATAGAGGGAAACTTCATGAGTGTCAGATGTCACCATCATCAATCACTGCATCAATCTGAATGTGTTTACATGTAAAAGTACAAGTGTACCTATATTACAATACAGAAATTGTGAAAATGTACAAACCACACAAAATACACATAAAGTGTAGGAAGCTAAATAATGGGCTGGCATGCCTGCTGGACAGTGCAGTGTTACACACGGGATTTGTAATTGCAACCAGCACAACTACAGAAGTTTTAAGTCCCAAGCCAGGGATGTTCAAGGCATAGGTACCTTTCATACAGAACAGGTGCAAACAGTTGGGGGTCCATTCATTTCTATGAAGAACACAGACTGGATTGCAGGAAAATTTGTGTGCATGAACTACACGACAGAAAAAGTCAGGATTTTCCATTTTGCTCAGGAAAACTGGGAGCCTTTGCCACTGGCAGTGCAGTTTTACACATGGCATATGGAGCCATTACTATGGAAACTGATGTTAAAATATTTGCAAGTGCCAGCCACTTTGCAAGCATACCAGCCAAAACAGTTAGTCTGCACTCAAATTTCTTGTTAAAATGAAACTAACTGCTACAAAATCACAACTCTTTAAACTGATTTTGAAACATAACCTTATATGATAGATTACACCACAGATATGTTAGAGAACTAGAAACATGTAATCATCCACTGTCAAGGACAGCTTCTATGCATCAACTTGTGCCACACTACTGTCACAGGGATCACGGGCCAAACATGAACAAACTATGCAATCTGCAATTTAATTTGGCTGGACATCACTACAAACCATCTTCGGAAGACCTGGTGTAACCTTGTGGTTGGTATTTCAGCTGCACTTTACGATTGATTCCCGAAAATCTGTACCTACATCAGACATTAAAACACGCTCAGCTAACAAAGAAAAGGACGCCACAGATAAAACAGTTGTGCACAGCCTCTGGATTAAAAGACAGAGATGTCAGTTTGGAGAAATCAAAGCTTCTTCATCGCCTGCATGCTGTTATATATGTAGCTACATATCCTGTGAATAAACAGTTTGGTTAGTGCAACGGACCAGGATTACAAAAATTAGCATACATGCTACATGTACTGCAATCCCAATCAGAGGCATCTACATTCAATGCATGTCCACATGTAACACTTCTGGAGTTGCTGAAACAAGAACTGTGGTGGTCTGGTGTAGAAGAGTAGACAGCGTATTTTTTAATTCAGCAAAAGACTCTGAACTGAAACAAATCCACATTCAGTGCTCAGAAGCCAGTGCTGTGGAATCCTTCACATGGTTTATGATGCCACGGAGCCTCTGTGTCACTGTTTGTAGTTCAGTCTGACAGTGATTTCCTACTGAATGCACTTGCTCAGTGAAGTGACAGCCAACACAGAAAAGGGTGTAAGAGGGTGTATTGCACGGACATTGCACAGCAACCAAGGACCAGACAAATATTAACTGCCATAAAGGGCAAGGTAAAAGGGATTTACAATATAATGATTTTGAAACAAAAATGTTATATTTTGTGTGATACTGTTATCTACACACATCTTCTTGCAAAATAAACGATCTTTACAACTAAAAAGACATCCAATACCCTCATTACATTCACTTTATACACATAGCAATGATTTTGCTTTAAGGTAGACTTGAGTAAATTGGCGAGACTAGTTGGTCTATTCCATGGTTGCTGAAGCACAGAAAAACCTACTGCATAACTGGATAGACACTGAAACTAGGCCACTGAACAATTCATACAATGTAAATATGCTACCAACCATCCTCGCTGGATGATCTCTTAGGTCGCCCATGTGGTTGGTACTTCAGCTGTACCTTACGATTGATGCCTGAAAAGTGGCCATACCTACAAGAAGAAGACCTTTAATAAAGCTATTTAGGTTTGTAGCTTGACACAATTTTAATTTTTGTGCCCACAATTAGATGAAACTGCTTCTCAAATCAGCATTTCAATTCTCCACATCTTTAACATTTAAATCAACACATTACAAATAATATTGATCAGACTTTTTTAAGGTACAAATATGCTCTAATGTAACATATAAACTATAATTATCTTCCGGGTGACATATGGTGTCAACATCTTTATGCCAGTGCATTGGGAGAATACATGTTTAATTTAAGTTATAATATGGCTGAAGTAATGATATGAATGTATGCTTAACTCATTCCATACTATGGTCACAGGCTTTGGTCAGTGGTTCTGGCACTGCCTGGTAAGTCATCTGCAGCATGACTTGCCAGTCAGTGCCAGAACCACTGACTTAAGACTATAGGCATGTTGGTACTTGAACAAAAGCTCGATCTTTTCATGAAGAATTTAAATATGCAATTGTCATCTTAAATCTAGGAAAATATATGGAAAAATCAGGAACTCGTATGGAATGAGATAATACATATTATATTCTTCTGACAATATATGAAGAGGCAAGATACTCCAACAGAGGTACAAGTAAATTACACACCATAACAGGTAAATGCTTTCCTGTCACCTGTCCCCTTCTGTATGGTACAAAGCAGATATGTTTGAATGTGCATAATACAAGTACATGGTCTGCACATACACTGTACATGTCCATCGGTTTCATACATACATTCATAAAGAGTCAGCTGCAGCCACTCTATCCCAAACTGTCTCCATTCATAGATTCAGAGGAACTAGAATAGACCATAAGACATGCCATTGGTACCACATGTTGATATATCTGTATCAAATTCATTATTCTTAACTCAGCCAAAACTTAACTTTGAATTTTGACTTAGCGGGATACATGTACAGTTTTGCCCAATTATGACTTTCCAAGATAATTTATGGTAACATCAGTTTCAGCCTATTCTTTCAAACAAAGCATTCTGCAGAAACTGTAAACCTATTTTATCTGTTTTTTTAAATCATATGTGCTGGTAATTCTATGATCAGTGTCATCCTGAACTGGTGTTTTCTCCTTTGCCAATAATTGCATGCAAAATCAATCTTACATTTCCAGCACAGATTTGAGCTGTTCCAGCTTAGATTTCTTCTCTTCTATCTCGGGGTCAGAGTTATTGCGTATTTCTGCCAGCAGGAACCTGGCAATGTCCAGTATTTCTTGCAGCTGCTTGGGTCGCTTTAGTTTAAGCTGGCCTGCTTTAAATCCTCCATTCTTCTCAAATAAATCAAAGAACCTACAAAGTAAACAGAGCATTATACATGGACGTAGGCATCAAGTACTTTAAATTTACAAGATATGTCAAAACTGAAGGGCTAAATATGTAAAGTAATATGAGTGTTTGTCTTCTATGTACATATTTTTCTTTCTTCTGCATTCACTAGGTTAAATTTCATCACAGGCTGCTGGGTGTATAAAAGTAGATTGATGGTCCTACATGTTGTCTTCAGCCTCACTGCCCTACACATTTTCTAATCAATAAATTAAATAATTCACCTAAGCCGAGAAACCTCTTTATAGTGGGTGATGCCCTGTCTTCTGTGCATTTCCTGAAATTTGCTGAAAATCAAGATAATTTCTTCCATAGCAAAAACATTTCCATAAAATTTATCGATTTGCTTCAGTACCTAATGTGAAATGGCTTACTTTTTGTGCTTAACCTCCATCTTCATCTTCTGTTTGGGAGTCCTGTCACCATGACGAATGACGGCAACTACACACCGCAACTCCATCCTGGCATCAAATAACAATCATTGCATCAGTCTCCTGAACATATTAGATCTATACATACATATATTTCAATGCTATATACAGTACTGTCAATTAATACTCATCCTGCAAGGTGCATCATTTTCACAGCACACTCACTTTAAATAAATAAAAAAAAAAGCTAAATGTGTGGTGCACAAGATGTTAACATTTTTTTTTGTGGGTGAATTTTGCAAATGATGCACCAAAAGGTGGGCGTTAATGAACACTGCTGTATGCCATACATTGCACTTCCAGCTGTGTCGATTTTCACGATCATTCAGTTCTATTTAAGGATTTTACAAATAATGCAACCGATATATATGTATATATATATATAAAACCTGTCCGATTGGGCACCTCCACTAAGTGGGCACCTGTGTTTAGTGGGCACTGTTGCCTGGCCAAGTTACCTATACTTCCCATGTTAATGGACCTGTGCTAAGTGGGCACTTGTCTTACGTGAAGGGCGCCCACTTCACACAGGTTTTACTGTATATATAAATATATATATATATATATATATACATTGTATGTGTGTATGGTATTCTCTCCATCTGATTATGAATTATACTCACATGGTTCCATAAGTTGTAGGAACAATAGGGATATCTTCAGGTTGACATGCAATGGACCAGGGAATGTGTAACTGCGGAGCCAGCTGACGCTGCATTAAGTTTCTGAAAAACAGTTTGAACAGGTAAATTTAACTGTGTCATGATACATACATGTACATTGAGTCTTTATGTATCAGCTAATTCAAAAGGGTTAAATCTGAGCAAAGGCATTATTTATTGTCATGAGGCACATCAAACTGTATACAATCTCAATATCTCAAAAATACCTAGTACATGTACATGTAATATATTTATAAACAGCACGAAAAAACAAAAACACATCATTCAAGAAGAACAGTGTCTTTATCAAAGCCCAAAGACCTCTATTTACTCACCCCAAAACCTTAGCACAATCATCATAGTACTTCATCGAGTTCTTCACAAAACTGAAGCCATTGACATCACATACATAGGACTTGCCATTGGCACGCAGCAGGTCAAATCCACACACTGTTTGCTGTAAGGCCAAAAACAATTTTCATAAAAAGCCATGTACGCTGAAGCAATACATTTGTCACAGTGTATGACAACCAAAGACTAGAATGGTTTATCCCCACATATAAAGTGCCAACACAAATGCAGTATTTAAGTCTATAACTTGCCTTTTTATACAGTTTTCATTTGGAAATGTTGGTATTTCAAATTATAACCAGCTAAAGCTATATAAATTAACCGTTATCACACTTTTGCCATTTTAACAGATTTGATACTGACCTGCTGGGATTCCTTTGAAATAGTGCATTTTTGAAATTCAACTATCAAGCACCAAAGATAAACAAGACAAGTTTTTTTTTTTTTTTTTTTTTTTTTTTTTTTTTTTTTTTTTTTAGAGTACATCCCAACTCCTCCCCGCCTAGTGCGCTCTAGATTGCTGTGACTAGACAGGGAAAAACACTGGATGCACCAACTACGCTCTATTGAACCTTTCGGTCTCAATATCATGGGGAAATGAGCTCAATCGCTCAGTCTTATGCTAAATTTTTGTTGTCAGAGCTCCCCTCCCCATAATATTATGTACACTCACATTGCCACACGAGTGGCAATTCTTTGGAAACACTGGAATTCACTTCTGGAAATGTGCCTTCACACATTCCTTAGCCCCTATTCAGGGCCCCCACTGTAAAATGTTTACAGTGACCATTCAAGCCCAAATCCATTTTGAACCCACTGACCCAGTGGTGTGGAGCCTAGGTTTTCAACCAATGAAAACCCAAGCAGATTCAAAATTCTTTGAATCAAATCCTACCGTGGAAACCAATTTTTTCATCCACTAAGAATCCGCAGCTACGCTATCACAATACACGTGCATACGTAGCAACGGATCTGTTACCCCACGGTATAAATATAGGCCTTTCACAGTGTTCCCAACAGTTCCTGATGAGTTGCAGATCGCAACGAAACTAGTCGAACGTTTTTCCTATAACATCATTAGCCACAGTGGCCACTTGCCCTGTCTTAGCCATATTGACCTTGGAAATTAGGTCAAAGTTAAGCTTCTTTGAAGCTGATCTAGCCCTAATAGAAAACTAAAAACACATACATAATAAAAGCTCCGACTGGAAAAAAATTGAAGTTATTAAGCAGAAATGAAATTCAGTAATGCGGCTCTGTGACCTTGGGAAATGATTCAAGGTCACCCATTTCAAAACTGGATCTAGCTCCTATAGAAGGCTATATTCCTGTGCAATATGAAAGCCTAGTTGAAAAACATGTTATCATGCTGAAACCAAGTTCACTGATAGAACTCTAGGTGGTGACCTTGTGTATTTGGTCAGGGTCATCCATCTTCTAAGATCACTAAAGCCCTAATTGAGGACTATTACCATGTGCAATATTGAAATCATAACTTAAATTTATTCTGAATTACAATGCGGAAACCAAGTTCACTAAAGTAACTTTGTGGCCTTTGAACTCAGGTTAAGGTCACCCAGCTTCCAACTTGATCTGACCTGGATAAGGACTATAATCCTGTGCAATATACAGGTCCTATCATAAAAACTAACTAGTTATCGTGTGGAAACCAAAACTTACTACAGTACCTCTGTTTCCAAGGTCAACCACCTTCATACTTCACCTAGCCCTTGTATAGGAGTATACACCTGGGCACTATCAAAGTCCTATCTCAAAAATTTCTTGAGTTGGTGTGGAAACCACAGTCTCTCTACCGACCAACCAGCCAACCTGGTGACCATGGGAATCTTGTTAAGGTTATTCATTTTCTAAGCTCACCAAGCCCTAATTCAGGACTATTACCATGTGTAATATTGAAGTCATAACTTTAATTCTGAGTTACAAAGCAGAAACCAAGTTCAATAAAGTGACTTTATGACTTTTGAATTTAGGTCAAGGTCACCCATCTTTCAACGTGATGTGGCCCTGGATAAGGACTATAATCCTGTGCAATATACACATCCTATCATAAACACTTTTCTAGTTATTGTGTGGAAACCAAAACTTACTACAATACCTGTGACCTTGGAAATAGGGTCAAGGTCAACCACTTTCATACTGCAACTAGCCCTTACACTGGAGTCTACACCTGAGCACTATCAAAGTCCTATCTCAAAAACTTCTTGAGTTATGGTGTGAGTTATGGAAACCAAAGTCTCTTCACCGACCACTCGACATAGCAAAGCTACATGCCCTACCTTCTTCAATTAAAACAAAGTAATTTACACTTGCATCAGATTCAAAGTCATAAAACACACACAACAATTTGTTTTACAAACCTTGAAAGCCAGGCAGACTTTGCGTGCTATGAGTTTCTCTTTCGCAGTCAGTATGACTGGGTACCGCACTTCCTTACCATCTTTATCACGTTCAACTTTGCCATCAAGTGCAGGCGATTTGCGTGCTTCTGCATGCGCATATTCAGGACCAACAGTATACACCTGAAAACATGGACAACACAAATTTACTACAGCTTTACCAAGCTTAAGGTTACAAATGATCTTTAAGATGTTAATGACAGTCTTCAAATGTTTATGTTGGTGTACATGTAAGTTAGCGATCTAGTGAACAGCAAATAAGCCAACTGATTTTTAATCCACCCATTTGCTACTTTGTTTATTAGTCTACTTTCAGCCTTGTTCAGTTTCGTTGCTTTGTACACCTTACGTCCATGTTAAAATCATTGTTTTTCTGAAGCAGTCTTAGCAAAATAATATGTAAACAAAACTGCCATCAAATATATCAGGTTTGTTGAGTCCCATGACCAGTGATGCATCCACGAAGATACATAATTATGTAATGAGGTCAGAGGTCACTGCTATGGGCATCGCATGTCTTGATAAGTTTGCCCACAATGGCTTCAATAAGTGGTTCCAGTTGGGCTACAAAAAGAAAGCCTGAATTTGTTTGAAAAAAGGAGAGAAAAAAAGATAATTGGACACAGATCGCAGAAAAAAACTTGCCATCAGCGACACGGGCTCCTACTACCAGACATGGCCTACAGAGCAGTCAAGTCCAAGCCCATCCATGCCACAAGCGGCATGTGTCCAATAAAGAAATTTTTATTTATCTTTCCAGAGGAGGACATCCTTGGCATCATGGTTGGCAAATTATGATGCTTATAAATTACATTAGTTAACATTAAAAATTTTTTAAAATCTATTATCAGAGGCCCAGATCATTGATTGCTGCCACAAGGGCCTGACGGCATTCCACCAACTGATCTGCCTGGACTTGGTCATGGATGTGCCCCCTGGCACCATGACTGCCACCACGGCCTCTGCCTCTGGCACTTCCCTGTGTGGCTCTGCTTATCCTCTCAGTGGCATTTTGGTCTGTTTTGGTTTTTGGATGTTTGAGCAGAATTATGTGATATAAGTGTGTTGCAGTGTTCCAACAAATAATCCTTTTATGGCAAAAATTATTCCGTGTCAGGTTTCGGTTTCTTTTGACATTACACTATCTAAGCAGTGTAAACCTGCCACTTGACTGATCTGTACACGATGCATGGTAAATATGCCAGCCTGTAGGAAACTTGCTGTGTGCAACTTCATACTTTGTTGTACACAATCATCACAACTGATGGGAATTGCAGAAAAACGGGACACGTCTGGGTGTTTTTAAAACTTGATTTACTTCATTGCAGTAATTTCCATCAATGCTATCATTCATTCAACAGCACTACTGTAGACTAGGTACTTCTGATAGTTTTACTGCTGGTGGAGAGAAAGTGCACCTTGTACATGCATGCTTCCATGTCAGCTGTAACCCGTATCTGGGCTACATTTACATAATGAGCCCACTCAAGTGCTTGTACCCTTGCCCAGAGAATAATTCCCCTAACACTGTACTGTGAAAACGTCATTATGGTGCTAAATTTTCACGAGGGTGTTCAAAAGGATAGGGGACACATATTCTTATGAATATGTGATTTTTAGCAATAAATCATTGTATTTTGCATGTCTGGAACATTGACTGGCAAGTATTGACATCATGCTTATCTGGCAAGTACAAAAATACATCCTATCTGGAATACAGTTGGTGGCAATGACAGGAAAAGGTCAAGGATTAATATGTCAAAAGAAATTGTCTGTTTTCTCTGGTTCAATTTCGCAAAGGAATTGAAACTTGCAATTAGTTCCAGATAAAAACTGACTGGTTTGATTCTCTTCAAATTTGGCATGTGTAATACCTTGGTTCTTTTGCAAGTCCAAAACTGTTTTTGCTTGTTGATAGCTGGTAAAATTTTGTTTTTATGCATTTGTAGCCCAAATGGAACCACTTGTCAATTCAGATATCTGTGTTTGTAGAGATACCACCCAGAAGAAATTTACATGGCACAACTGTAAATATCTCCCATGACCTACAAGAGGTCCCATTCACTTTACTGGCAATTCAAGACACTGTTTGGTGATGAAAAATTTACACTAGAAGAAAAATGGGTGTAAGTGGCCATTGGGTACTCTGTTGATTTCCCAATTTCCAGGGAGTGGCATCGGGGCACTACAAATGATCAGTTCACATCTTGCAAATTTAATACTGGTGAAAAAAAATATTAATGAATTTGGTATCAACATTTGTGTTATAAACTGACTTTCAGAAAATATATTCTTCTATAGGTCTTTTGATGGTTGATTTCTTGAAAGTGAGAGATATTGTGCCCAATGTCCATTCACATAAGTTCACTAGATCGCTAGGTTAAATGTAAGTTTAATAGGTTATCAGCAATCTTTTAGTGTTATTACTTCTAAAACAGTGGATTATGACCTTCCTTTGAAGCAATTTCTCATTAATTAGTTCTTCCTGAAATTATCTTTGCCGGAAGCGAATTTCCTTGCTTTTTGAGTCTCCTTGTTTACTTTGTAGACCCACATCAGTGATTAAGAGAATCTTGTATGGTGAAACATTTAGAACTGTTCGGACATGAGTTGGGGCACATTTTGGTTTCCATGAGGTTGGACAGAGTGAAAACTGAAAAATGGCCCAATGAGTATCCCAACACAGTCCCATATGTGAGGCATCCAAGATTTTTTTTTGGTCACATACCTATTTTTGCATACTTAATCACCAAAATATCTTCTGAAATAACACATGGTTCCCCCATGACACTATTTTGGGAGACTGACTTTCATAAACATGAACTTTTATTCATGCACCAAAACTGCAAACAGGCTTCTTACTCCCTGTTCTTATGAATGGCATTCCGTAGTAGTCAGGTGACTACTGCAGTTTTACTGCAAAAAGTAGTCTGTTGCAAACATGATTGGCCATCTCCATCACACAAACCACGCCTTTTAAAGCTGTCTCACATGGGCAAGGAGCAATTCTATTAGCTGTGCAACGATACACAGAGGTGTAACACTGAAATTGGTATTATATGGGTAAATGCTTTTGGTGGGTAAGAAAAAAATGTTTTCAGCAATCATATACAACAGGACTCTGTACAACAGATGTGTCAACTTGAAGAAATGTATAAATGCATTTATTGTAATGTAGTAAAATTAAATCATGATAGTACAAGTGAATAATTTTATCTACCTTTACATCTGTCCCATCTGTTGGCATAAAATCTTCATAAATGTATGAACCACTTTTCCTGACACGGCTCACTGGAGAATACACACTGCTTCTACTTCCAATCTGGAGCAAACACATTAACATGTATGTTTATAATGCTGTTGTAAATCTTCAGATTAAGAGAAAATGAAAATGAAGTTTAACATTTGCACTTTTTCAATAAAGTGAATACATTTAACAATTGGTTTATCTTTAAAAATAAAAGTAAGTGCATGTACAGATACTTTTAACATATCGAGTGTGGTTATTGCTGTAAAAACAACAAATTTCTGCCATCATGACATATAACTTACATAAAAGCACAATGAAGACAATCACTTTCTTGCAAAGTGAGATATATCAATTGCCTATTTTTAATGCATTTCAAGATCATGATATAACTAAGACGAAAAATGTTTAACCCCCACCCCCCAAAAAGGCAGAGGTTTACTCAGAATCTCACAGTTCATTTGACATGTTACACGCAAAACAATAGTACAAAATGAATGCTGTCATATCACAAAACCAAAGGCACTGAGATGCTGATATTACCTTAGTCAGGATAGCCCCCACCACCATCTTAAATTCTACTATAAAGAGAACAAAATACACAATCATGCAGTTTTACTCTTTGATTGAAGTGGACAGGTACATACCTTCCTGAAGAGTCTCTGACTGCCACCACCTGCACTAGTGGGGAAATAGATGTACACATTGTGATCTTCTGCTGAAATAGGTTTCTCCACAAAAGGCTTAAGGAATGTCATGTTGTTCACCTCTATACTGTCCTCTGTCTCCATTAGCTGCACATCTGCCATCACAATGGTAAAACAATTTGTTTCAGATTGTTTGGTTTGCCTTCTAATTGTCAGCTGCAACTTCATACTGTATCTTTGACAACATCATGCAAAAACAAAAATCCATGATGATGTTTTCATGAGACTTAAAATCAATAGGAATTCTGTGCTGTGTAATAAAACACATACATAAATGAATAAACTTGAGTACACAAACTAATGTACTGATCATGCACTAGCACTGATATACTGGAACAAATAGGATTATTTAATGTATGTCGTTTAAACAGCTTTGACACATGTCAGATCTGTTTTAATATTATCACTAACTGGTTGAAAAGGTCAGCTTGTCAAAACGTACATTTAATGCACTGTCGAAAAGGGGTCACTTTGAAATTGTGCTTGTGTGTAATCCAGACTGGAGTGTGCTCTAATATGTCACATAATGGCTGTGGTGATGGGCTATGTATAGAGTAAGTTAATGTGGCTCTAATGGTTCAAAAACTTCATTTAACAATGAGTCTAGGACATACTATTGGGAACCCAAGTAGTTTTAGAAATAGAAAGTTATATATATTTTTTTTTAGTTAGAAACAAAGTTATAAATTTCTTAAATCGACAATCCTAGTAGTCATCAACTATACATGTATCTACACATTTTCTTTGTTTTTTTAATGAATTAATTTTTTCAGAAATTTGATGAGTCTATGATGCAACAATTGCACACCAAACTGTTACATCCTGATGGCATTTTCAAAAGGAGGTTTTAAAGATATTTATTTCTTTTGAACAGCAATCAGTGATATCAGATTATCAATAAAGACTTTATTAATCATAAAAACACACTGACATTTTCACAATTTATTCATAGTTTACAGAATAAATGATCCCAAAATTGGGGCTTGTTCATGTCGACATCAAAATTTTTATTGGTGTTCTCTAAATTTTACATTTTTTCCTTGAAAGTAATATGTATGTTTACCTCCCACAGACATGAAAAACTTGCCAGTTATCTCTGTGTGGGACATTTTTTCTTAATATGCACCCAATATAACAAAGTTTACAGTGATTTAGCAAATAAATGAAAAAGACTAGGACATAACAGAAATGGTACGACAGAGAATTATTTATAATTTACATCGTGTTTGTGTATTGCATAAACACTCCAGTTACAAACTAAAGCAAAGAGCATCTCGTTTGATTAATACGCTCGCAAATTTGTGAAGCGCATACTTTGGTACTGTATCTCTACAGGTGATGTAGTAAGGCAAAGCTTTAAGTTAGTCCTTTTGACAAACTCAGTTATAAATTTCAGGCAAACCAAACAAACAAAAATGATTAAGTGCAACAAGCAGACCATAAATCTGTGGAAAAAAAAAGTATCCCAATGATTTCCAGTCTTGTGTGATAAGATAATTTAGTTGACAAATTATGCCATAATAGACAGTTATCCAGCTGGCTCATTGGTTTGAATGCACCAGACTCCCCTGTGTTCTAGCCTCTGTAGCTTTCTCAGCCTGGTCCAAGGAAAGAGGGACCATCCTGTGTTTAAAATGACTGATCACACACAGACTGTCAAAAATAGCCAGTAGAGAAGAAAGGAGTTCTTATGCCAATGCCAGAGATAGGTTATCCAGAAGATGCCAAAATTAAAATGGGAAAATTGGGATGAACATATCTTTTAAACCTCCTAAAGTGGTTGGGTCCCTGAACAGCCACTGCCCATATACCCCCTTGAGAAAAAAATTATCTGAACTAAAGTATATATGTGAAACTAATCTTATGCCAAATTTGGCCTTTTACAGGCTAAAACCAGATCATCAGGGAAGTTAAACAATGTTCATTTGAATGTTTGTATCTCATCATGCCTTCTGCATCATGGGATCCAAACCGTTTTAGGTGAATTTATAGACTGGCAGTAAATCAAAGTCAACTTCTACAACTGGACACTAAAACAAAGCATGGTAATGATTGAACACAGAATTGTACATGAGTCAATTTCTAATGTCCTTGTGAGAGTATCACTCTAAGTACGGTGCCAAAACTGGTCAAAACCCAAACCTTGACACACGTAATTTCAAAATGCTGAGACATACTTTAACAAATTAATTAATGATCAAACAGGTGGTTACATCAAACATGTATAAGTGCACATACTGTCCTCCTCAGGGATACTTATAGCCCCATGCTAATTTAGGATTCACCTTTAAAAAAAAAAAGTATCCTTTGCAAATGAAAACTAATTTTTTTATACATTTTTATCTTATAGATAAATAAATAAATAAATAAATAAATAAATAAATAAATAAATAAATAAATAATACAAACAGACAATAAAGCACATTTTTTGTGATAACAAATCTAAACCTTGCATAAAAACCAACAAAGGTCTATCCATGAAAATAATAATGCTCAGAAACAGAAGCTGGTGGTCTAGAATATTCTTTGTAGGCCTACAACTTTCTTTTATGTCATACTGATATTATGCCAGTTTATCCATCAGGTTTTACAGAAAGACTAAACATGGTATGAAAGCTGGCATGCTTGATGTGGTTTTGTGTGATGCATTTCGTCTTATCTTGGACTCATCAGGCTCATCCCACAGCTGTGAAGTTCTGATGGAAAGAAAAGTTGGTGCAAGACCTTTTTACATGTATATTGGGAGGTAACATTGGTGGTCATGCTGGTCAACATCAACTGTGTGATGTCAGTGGCATGATTTTTGCCCTTGCTTTGAACCGGCTGCTTTATAGATAATCGTCTCATGATGACTGGACATCAAAAATTATGCAGATCTTTATCTGCCTGTGTATCAGTTCAGAGTTATGAGTAGAGTGGGGTATGAATATATTTCTCTGCATGACCCAAGGGCTAATGGGAAAAGGATTCCCATCAAAACTGACATATTGTTTGTTTAGATCCTCAGGTGTTATTGTTTATAAAATTACAGTGTAAGATGGCAGCTGTTGAGTGCAGCTTTGTTCCTGTAAATTCTCCTGGATTTATACTTTATGAACTTGACAGGTATTTTAGTTAGCAGAAAGACTCTGACATTTAACTTTTGGCACAAGATGAGGCAAGTGAGTCTCCCCACATACACCTACATCTGTTGCAAGGCAGAATTGCACAGAAATGTAATCCTGACATATGCCACTCCCCCTTTTCTTCAAACAGAAATTAGTCAATATCAGGTTTTTTCTTGTTTGTTTGTTTGTTTTTTTTTAACTCAGTCAAAATTAAATATTCCCTAACAAATAGCTGTGGTACCATAACTGTTTCTTGACTGTAACCTGCAAAGTCTGCATTTCAATAGGGAATGGAATTACAGGTTTACTGCTACATCCCACAAAGCATAGTTCACCATCACCAAGAAGAGATATGCTAGGATACTTGCGAAACATATTCACGAAAAACAAGAGTATCCATTTTTATGAAACAAGAGCATCGGATAAAATACATGTAGTTAGACGCAAAACAGCATATTATGCTTCAGAAGAGTTTTGAAGTTTCTGGTGCTATGGAGTACATGTATAATAAATTACCAAATGATATTAAAAGTAGCACAAGTTTTACCCTTTTTAAGAAATATTTTTACAATTACATGTGTTCTAAGCCACAGTTTTAGTACAAGAACTGATATCTTATAGACATTTAAACACTGTCCTGGGAATGATATTTTAAAATTTTAATATTATAATTTCACACAGCCATTTTATATCATAAATTACCTATATGTTTTAATCTGAGTATGTATGTGAGTGTGAAGCATGGCCTACTTAAAATAGTTGGCAACTAAATGTAGTTACCAAGGGTAAAGAAGATATGTTTGTAAAACATAGATGCCCCCCGCCCTCATTACCCTTGCCCTCCCTACCCTATTGATAGTGGTAGATGGGGCACTCGTGACCTTACAAAATTAGTGAAGGTTGATCATACATCAATGTCACATATCTTTAAACTTTAACCTAGCCCTTAAAAAACGACTAAAAACCTGGACAATATAAAAGTCATAGCTGAAAATTAGTCATCATTTAGAATCCGTATTCAGCAAAGTGGCTTTATGACCTTGGAAATTAGGGCAAGGTCACTTGACCTTCAGTTATTATGCAAAAACCACAGGAAGTCTACTGTCTGTGTGTGACCTTCAAAACTGGGTCAAGGTCACCCATCTACAACCTCAAACTAGCCCTTATAGGCAACCATAAAGCTGTGCAATATGAAAGTGCTACCTCTAAAATGCAAGTTATCATGCAGAAACAGTATTCAACCAAATGGCTCTGTAACATTTGAAATTAGGTCAAGGTCACCCATCGTCAAACTTGACCTAGCCCCGAAAACGGACAATTACCAGTGCAATATAAAAGTCCTAGTTTAAAAACCTCTTCAGTTATCATGTGGAAACCAAAGTTAACTCAGGTACCGTGACCTTGGAACTTGAATCAAGGTCACCAAACTTTAAACTTCTTCTAGCCCTTAGCAAGAACTATAGACCAGTAAAGTATCCCATTCCTAAATTAAAAACTTCTTGAGTTATTGTGTAGAAACCACAGAAATTCTACAATCTCTCTGTGACCCTGAAAACTGGGTCAAGGTCACCCATCTTCAAACTCAACCTAGCCCTGACAGAGAACCATAAAGCTGTGCCATATAAAAGTTCTAGCTCCAAGGTATAAGTTATCATGCAGAAAGCATGAAACCGTATTCAGTAAAGTGGCTCTGTGACCTTTAAAATGAGGTCAAGGTCATCCATCTTCGAACTTTGCCTAGCCCCAAATAAAGACTTTAATCCTGTGAAATATAAAACTCCTAGCTTAAAAACCTCTTCAGTTATTGTGCGAAACCAAAGTTAACTCAGGTACCACTGTGACCTTGGAAATTAGGTCAAGGTCACCTATCTTCAAACTTTGTCTAGCTTTTGACTAGAATGATATACCTGTACAGTATCAAAGTCCTAGCTGAAAAACTTCTTGAGTTATTGTGTAGAAACCACAGAAATTCTACAATCTCTCTGTGACCCTGAAAACTGGGTCAAGGTCACCCATCTTCAAACTCAACTTAGCCCTTACAGAGAACCATAAAGCTGTGCAATATAAAAGTTCTAACTCCAAGGTATAGGTTATCATGCAGAAAGCATAAAACCATATTCAGTAAAGTGCCTCTGTGACCTTTAAAATGAGGTCAAGGTCATCCATCTTCAAACTTCGCCTATATGCCCCACCTTCTTCGAAGGGGGGCATAATAAAGTTTGATTGTATTGTATTGAAGAGGTTTGTTTCACTTCCATTGATATTGAAATTAAACAAGAGGGCTGTGTGAACAGCCCATGCTCAGCTGATCTTGACATTCATCACACTTGCAGCTCTGTGAACTTGGGAAAGGATCAAGGTCACCCATGTTCTGAGTAAGTCTGACCACTAAAAAAGAACACTTAACATGTGCAACATCAAGGTTCAAGTACTTCTCAAGTTATAATGAAGAGTAAAATTCATGTATGTTGCACTGTGACCCCAGAAACGAGGTCAAAGTCATTCATGTACTGTCTGAGCATGACCTTCATACAAAAACATTAACATGTCCAACACCACAGTACTAACTCAAAACAGATCTCAAGTTATCAAGCAAACAGTAAATTTCATGTCAGTTGTCCTGTGAATTAGCATTAGAATGCCCATTGACTTACATAGTAATCAATAGGAAAGCTCCATTGACTGATAAGTACCCGAGTTGAAAATACTTAAAAATCAGGAATCTAAAGCAGTGCCACCTAGTAAACAACTTTGTTTGACCCTTCCACAAGAACATATCCATCACATTTCACCTTAATCTGAGTGACGGTTCTCAGAACAAGTGAAAAATAGCAAAACCATATAAAAAATTCATGAAAAAAAAAAAAGAAGCAGCGCCACCTGGTGAACAAATTGGGAACTACGTGTCCCTGGGAGTGTCTATGTACGATATCAAAACAATTGGGTGAGCAGTTTCAGAGGTGAAGAGTTTTTAAGGTTTGCCCCAAAAAAGAACAAAAAATTTCATAAAAATTCCAAAAATCAATAGAGCATGACCATTTGAACAAACTTGGTAGAGATCCACCAAAGGCACATCCCCACCAAGTTTGAAGTAAATCTCGCTAAAATTATTTAAGTTATAACCATTACCAGAAATTCCCATGTTAAACTTTCCTATTAAAACTTTTGCAAAGATTTTTGAAAAAAAATCATAAAAAAATCCAAAATTCATTGGAACATGACCATTTGGACAAACCTGGTAGACATCCACCTAAGGTACATCCCCACCAAGTTTGAAGTTAATCTGGATGACGGTTACGGAGAAGAAGTCGAAAATGTGAATTAGCATTAGAATGCCCATTGACTTCCATAGTAATCAAAAGGAAAGTGGCATTGACGTATAAGTACCCAAATTGAAAAAAATGCTTAAAAATCATGAATCCTCAGCATTCCCACATAGTGAACAACTTTGTTTGACCCTTCCACAAGGAACATATCCACCATGTTTCAGCTTAATGTGAGAGACGGTTCTGGAGAAGAAGTCGAAAATAGCTATAACACACAAAAATTCATAAAAAATTAGAAAAAAATTGCAGCGCCACCTGGTGAACAAATTAAGACTAAGGTATCCCTAGGTGTCTTCCGGTGTGATATCAGAGCAATTGAGTAAGCGCTTTTGGAGAAGAAGATTTTTTAAGATTTGTCCAAAAAAAGAACAAAAAAATTCATTAAAAATCAAAAAATCACTGGAGCATGACTATTTGAACAAACCTGCTAGACACCCACCTAAGGTACATCCCCACCAAGTTTGAAGTTAATCTGGATGACGGTTTTGGAGAAGTCGAAAATGTGAATTAGCATTAGAATGCTCATTGACTTCCATAGTAATCAATAGGAAAGCTGCATTGACGGATAAGTACCCGAATTGAAAAAATCGTTAAAAATCAGGAATCCGCAGCATTCCCACATAGTGAACAACTTTGTTTGACCCTTCTACAAGGAACATATCCACCACGTTTCAGCTTAATCTGAGTGACGATTCTGGAGAAGAAGTCGAAAATAGCTATAACACACAAAAATGCATAAAAAATTAGGAAAAAATTGCAGTGCCACCTGGTGAACAAATTAAGAACTAGGTGTCCCAGGGAGTGTTTCTGTGTGATATCAAAGCAATTGGGTGAGCGGTTTCAGAGAAGAAGATTTTTTAAGATTTGCCAAAAAAAGAACAAAAAAAATCATTAAAAATCCAAAAATCACTGGACCGTGACCATTTGAACAAATTTGGTAGACACCTACCCAAGGTACATCCCCACCAAGTTTGAAGTGGATCTGGCCGACGGTTTCAGAGAAGAAGTCGAAAATGTGAATTGTTGACGGACGGACGGACGACGGACGGAGGACCATAAGATAAGCTCAGCTGACTGACAAGTCAGCTGAGCTAAAAATAGAGAAAAATACTTTCAAAGCTAAAAGCTGCAACATTAAGCATTTTGACAGTACAAATGACAGGAAAACAAACTTGAAAAAAAAAAAAATGTAAGAAAAAAAAAAAAATTGACAGACCATTTTGTGCAGGTCTTATTTCATCATAAACAGCAAGTTGACCAGGCATAATACAGTAAAAATTGTCATTTCCAGAGGAAACCATGTTTTGTTTTGTTTTGTTTTTGCATTGTGGGATAAAACCTGCAACATTTGGCTCAATGGAGCATGAACCGAGGGCGGGAAGGAGGGTGTGTTTGAAGCAAGTTCCAGCCAAATTCAACACTTTCACAATAAATAATCTATGGATGTGTCCCTGTCAAAATATTATTCTTTCTTTACATCAACACGTTTTATGTCATGACTGCTGACAATAGACTTGTCATTGGTAACTCATTATACTGAGGCACAGACACATTACCTGATACAGGTTACATGTTGGCCTATGTATGTTCAGAGTGCACTGTTACACAAACAAGGGTAATGACTATGGCTGCGTTCGTGGGACTGCAAAATACAATTTCACTAGTCTCAGCATTTTGACACAAACAGAGTGTACTCACCTTCATCATCAGGATCCTTATACACTGAAAACAATATCTCTCCACTCAATACTTTGCCGCCCACCACATTTTGCACTTTACAGGTCGACGACGATGACGATGATGATGATGATGATGATGATGATGATGATGATGATGATGATGATGATGATGATGATGATGATGATTTTATTATTGATCATGTCAACATCAGACATGAACTTATTGATCAGAATGATTTAGTTTACCAGCACTGTTTGACTGTATAGGTCAATCTCAACTGCTAAACAAGAGCAAGAAGAAAGAAATGAGAATGCCAATTTTTATCACTCTTGGGTCATAAGCAAACTTTAGAGTCAGCTGGGACATGACAGACAGACTATAAAATAACAATACCCTTGCACAATACTTAAGTCTGGACGAGACTTTGTGTCCCTGTCTTGTACCTGCTAACACATTATATACATGTATATAAACCATTCATTGGAGAGTAAAGGGAAATACAGGAGTGTCCATTTGTTTCTAATGTGGGAATTTAACATATACTTTTTACATGTGTGCCTACGAAGTTTCTTTGTGGACAAATTTTGAGAGAAGCAGACTGATACCTGAGCAGAAACGCTTCCCATTTTGTCATTTATCTGTTTGTTGAAACCTAAAAAACTCCATCTTTCAAGCTGGAGTCATTTAACTACAGAGTTCAATATATCAAAGCTACCTTGAGCATTTGGACCTTCCCTGTCAAGAACAGCATATTTGGGCTGGTCCACTCCCACCTTGGCCAGGATCTGATGCACTGCTCTCCTGCAGAGAATGAGGAAAAGCGGGAATGACTAAAACCAGAATTCATGTCTCAATGGTAAAGCAATCCCTCAGAGAAAAAATCCATCCAACAGATATTGGCAGACACTTTTTTAATCCTATCTTGGTGACATGCATGTCCTGTATATCATTATGTAATCAAAGCTGATGTGTAAGGTGCTGCTAGTCTTGCTTATGACCCTTTCTTAGTTAATTCACTATAAAACAAAAGAGCTAAAGAATATTATAAAACCAAATGATGGGGCAGTCATAGCGTTGAGCTAGAATGAGCCAGGCCGCGAAACAGCACTAGTGAGGAGTGAAGAAAAGCTCTTTTATTTTTGACTGGATTCCAGTCGCATCCGTTCGGCGGCACTGTGGTACCAGTGCAAAAACACACTGGGCAAGGTAGTGTCGGAGGACCATGAACTGTGCTGGCAGCTGTGGTACATAAGTCTGGGCCATATCCAACTGAGGAACTGCGTCAAATTTATGTTGCACTATGCATTTTATGAACTCCTCAGTCACAGGACAGCCAATCAGGAAACAGGTACTCTTTGATGACATGGGTTGCGGTCTAAAGAAGCTAAAGATAATTATAGAGGTATAATATCCCTTTTAGTTGTCTGTAGCAAAATTTTTACAAAAATTATAAATAACAGACTTATAGATTGGAGTGAAAGACTTGAAAAAATCCATGAATCTCAGTGTGGTTTTAGAAAAGGCAGGTCAACCATTGACCATATATTTACATTAAATGCACTGAAAGAAAAATACTTAACCAAAAAAGGTGGCAGATTATATCTCTTATTTATCGATTTTCTAAAGCGTTTGACCGAGTTCAACATGACCATTTGTGGTATCTATAGACTTTTTAGTTATGGTATACACGGGAAAGTATTAAAGGTTCTCAAGTCAATGTACTCTGAGTTAAAATCATGCATCCGTACACCTGAAGGACTAACTGAATTCTTTGAATGTAGTATAGGAACCCGGCAAGGATGCATGGTCAGCCCGTTCCTCTTTATTTTGTATATCAATGATTTTGTAATTGATTTGGAAAAACAGGGTTGTAAAGGAGTGTTTGTTTCTCCAGAATGCCCAAATGTTCTTGCTCTTAAATTTGCTGATGATATAGTAGAAATTGCAGATACAGTTGGTCGTCTGCAAAAACAAATAAATGTTTTAGTTGAATTTTGTGGCAAATGGGTCATGAATGTAAATACAAATAAGACAAAAGTTATGACTTGCAGAAATGGTGGACCTCTGCATAAGAGTGAAAAATTTTATTTTGAGCATGAGTTATTAGAAGTTACTTCTTATTATAAGTACTTGGGAATTATGTTTTCAACCAGATCAGGATGGTCTAAAGCAAAAGAAAACTTGGCAGCAAAAGCACAGAAGGCTATCGGATTATTAAGATGCTTTGAAAGTAAATGCGGAAAATTGCCTTATGATATTGCCTTCCATATTTTTGATCGAATGATATTTCCAATCTTATTATATGGCTCTGAAGTTTGGGGAACTACTTATTGTGAAAAAATAGAAAAAGTTCAAATTAAATTTTGTAAAAAATTTTTAGGATTATCTATGTCAGCCAGTAATTCAGCAGCATTGGGTGAATGTGGTCGATACCCCCTTTCTATTCACTACATGAAACGAAGTATTAAATATTGGATCAAACTGATAAGAATGGATACAAACAGATACCCTAGACAATGTTATAACATGTTCTTTAAACTTGATTTGGCTGGAAGGAAAACCTGGGTTACAAATATAAAACTATATAGAATAGGGTTTGGTTTTGTTTGGATTACACAGGATGTTGGAAATATTCAGCTCTTTTTACTTGAATTAAACCAAATATTAAAAGACATAGCCTTACAAAACTGGCACAGTGATAATGATGATAATAATAAATTATTCAATTATGTTAAATTTAAAACTCTGCTAAATGTTAAAAGGTATGTTACTGATTTAAAAGAATTTAAGTTAAGGAGAGCTCTAGCTAGATTTCGTACTGCTTCTCATTCTCTTAATATTGAGTTAGGTAGACATTATAATGTAGATAAAGAGCTCAGATGGTGTTCATTTTGTCTATCTAAAGGTATATACGTTATTGAAGATGAGATCATTTTTTGCGTAAATGTTCAAGATATAATGATCTAAGATGTAAATACCTCCCAGAATTAATTAGTGCACACACATATCCTATTGAACATAATTTTGTAAAACTCTTGACATCTGAAGAACATGGAACAATTTTAAATTTATCTTTGTACATATTTGAAGCTTTTAAGTTATTGGATGCAACAGTGGTATAATTATGGACTCTTTGATTTGTGTTATCAAGTGTCACTCTCATATTGTGTTCATTTCATTTTTGTATTATATATAAATGTATTATAGGCCGGAGGCCTGAAAATACGTGAATAAAGTATATATATATATAACATGATGACATGGGTTGCAGCATGATATAGCAATGGCCAAGCAAGGTACATGTAGGCCTACTGTCAGAATGGTGCTGTGGACAGTAGCACTGAAGCTTTGGCAGTATCTGAGTTTAAAATAAAATTTAAGACCCTTTCTTAACTCCTCACCAGGGCTATTTTGCAGCCTTGCCCGTTCTAGCTCTACACTATGACATCCCTCTCATTTATCTTAAAATATACATTAGCTATTTCCGTTTATAAAAAAATAACTATAAAAAGGTCTTAACAAGACAAAGGTGCTGCATGCTGTGACAAGGATTGAAAACAAACTTATGGAGAAGCAAAACTAGTTATACATTTTTCACCTTGTTAATTTTCAGAACTTATGTTGGCAAAAACTTTAAAGTAACCTCATAACTTTCGAAATTTTTGTGGCACATGCATTGCAATTAATGCTTCTCCTGAGACCTTCCAGAGATGAAAGCAGTGAATTCCTGGAAACATTACTTACCTATCCTGAATTTTGTATTGCATGTAGAGATCATTGATGATGAAGGGTTTACGTAGCTCAGCATACTTAACAGCCTTGTCTAATGGGAAGCCTTTAGAATGGAAGGATATCAAGCAGTCACACAGAGGCCAGTTTTCCACTGGTTCACTCAAAATCATCTGTTCTTCAAAGATGATAATTTTTAGGTATTCAAATCTGACCAGACGCTCCAGGATCTCATGCATAGGTCTGGATCCAGACTTCTTGCTCATGGAACAAATCCCCACAATGATCTGTCTTGTGTCTGTTTCATCTTGGTCCTACAATATTTGGGGTCATAAGTTTTCAAACTGCACATCATATATAATTCAACTTTTAAATTATAAAAATTTAAAGCCTTCAATTTAAACAACTTAAGCAGACTAATTCCAAAGATAGCAATGTGCATTTGATATGGCCAAATTTTCAAATGAACAAAGAATTAGTAAGGATGTGCATATAAATAGTAGTAGTAGTACTAGTACTAAGTAGTGGTAATAATAATAATAATAATAATATTAATAAAAAGGCAATCAGAGATTGCTGGATCCATGCCCCCTCACCTCACTTATAACCATGCTAATCACAGGTCTCATTTTGGAATAACTGTAGTCAATAAAAACAGGTTATCACCATGACCCATATACTTGACCCAGTGACCTACTTTTATGCACGACACAGTCTTGTGTCCAGATACACAGCTGTGTAAAGTTTCATGATTCTAAGTCAAAGGACAACAGAGTTACAGCCTGGGCATGAAGTGTAAAGTAAGTTTTACATGAATGTATCACCGTGACTAAGATACTTGACCTAGTGACCTACTTTTCTTTCATGAAACTAAGTTAAACAGTAAAGGAATTACAGCAATTATAGCCTGGAGATGATTTTACAAGAATATATGTCACTGTGACCCAGATCCTTGACCTATCGACCTACTTTTGGTATATGACACACCCTTATGTCCAGATGCACCTATGTGTAAAGTTTCAATAATCTAAGTTGATGGATAAGGGAATTATAGCCTGGACACGAAATGCAGCCTGAAGGACAGAAGCACGGAAAAAGCGATTTCTATGTGCCCTCCTTCCTTAGGAGGGGGGCATAATAATAATAATAATAATAATAATAATAATAATAATAATAATAATAATAATAGTAATAACAATAATAATATTTAACTCAATTACAGATATACTCCCACTCAATTAAAATCACATGACTTATTTTCAATTTTCAGAAACTTCATGTTCATCATGCAATAAAACAATCACACCAGCTCTAATCAAAGGAGGATTTCTGCACACAATTACTGACCTTATTTGTATCTGTACTGCCATCATCCCCAACATAGAAGCTGGGTCTGGTATTCCCAACACAGGCTGCCTCTGTGAGATCCTGTTTTAAGCCAGCTTGCTGACCATTTCTTTTTTCTACAGTGGGACATGGTTTAGTGGGTTCCCAGTTCGAAGCCATCTCAGAATGAAGTCACCATTTGTTGAAACCCATGCTTCAGCACCATAATTCCAGCTTACTTGAAGACAACAATATACCTGAAAAAAGTGACAATTCATAGTTTATCCCATAATCATGACAATGACCTGGGTTTTTTTTTTTTTTTTTGTTTTTTGTTTTTGCGATACAAGACGACCCAAGAAGTGGCCCATGGGCCTAATGCTCTGCTGACATATAACCTAATAACCAACTCCAAAAAATATCATTACCAAAAATTCATTTCATGAAATGTATTTCCTCCATGACCCTGAGAAATTCTGTAGTCAAGCTCATCCATACATTGCAACATCAAGCTTCCACATGAACACACATTGATTTATGGTACATTTGTCATCTTTCCCCTTGCTTTTTAACAACTTAATAAAGTTAGTGTCCTTTTCATTGGTGCTTAATAATGAACTTCAAAAATAGTTCAAGGTCCTACAAATTACATGTACTACATGTATTACAAAATTTGACCATTGCCCTGATGCATATTTAGTACAAGTTTTGCAGTTCCATCTCAATCTATCATGTTATGGACATCACAACAAAATCATTTTCTGATATGCATTCCCAAAATCATTTTCAGATTTTAATTCCCTCTGTGGTTTGTAGGTCAAAGTCACCTATATTATGCAATATCTAACCTGATACGTGATACACATTTGTTGTACATTTGGTATTGTTAGCCTTCTTATTTCTCAACATGTAAAATTTACTTTCCTTTATTATCTCCTTTTAAAAATGACCTTGAAAAAGGTCACCCCGAATTTGACAAAAATTTATCATTGGTCTAATGCATATATCTGGTGTAAATTTAGAATTTCCATCTCAATTCATAATCAAAACAATGAATTAAATGTTCTTTTTAATACTTATGATGACAGTTCTGCTTAATACCACCAGTCGCACCAATATGACTCAAAACATCATAGACTTTTTGGCAGTATAATATTCCTGGCAGGGCTAGAAATAGGGCTTATCCGCTTGTCCGTACTAAGTGAAACTTGTGGCGGACAAGTAAAGTTGCCAATGCACTTGTCCAAAATTTACATACAGTTCAATTAGAATAAGACTCCACTTGGTTGGCGGACAAGTGAAAATTTTTCCTTATTTCTAGCACTGCCTGGTATATTGCAGGGCTGGCTAGTGCCATTAGCCACATGATAATGTTTCAGTCATTTGGCTTAAGAAATTTGTACGTGGCTAATTTATTTTAACATGAACTGCATAAGATTTTGATCAAATTCTGTTGCGATTATGGTTTTATATGCTGATTTGGCTACAAATTTTGAAGGAATTGATTTGTCCCTGCATTGATGCATGTGCACAAGTTCAGATGTAAAAACTATTTTTAACAAAATTAAACCATTCCCTGACATGTATTCCCTCCATGACCTGGAGAATGTAGGGAAAGGTCACCCATATTATGCAATATTGAAATGCTCTACATGATGCACATTTGTGGCACATTTAGTATTGTTAGCCTTCACATTTCTCAACACCTAAAATTTACTGTCTTTTGCTATATCCTTTATGACCTTGAAAAATAGGTCAAGGTCAGCCAAAATTTTACTAAATTTGATCATTGACCTAATGCATATTTGGTGTAAATTAACAAGATCCATGTCAAGCTATAATCAAAATAATGAATGTGAGGTACCCGTGTCAGAAAGAATGTGTGCACACAGACAATTTTGACGGTCAACATACAAGGTGCCGTTACCTTTAAGGAGCATGGTACCAACTGTTTACACATTTGTAGAAAAGTAATAGAAAGTATATTCCCATTTATATATGATCCCTTCTTAGGATGCTGAGCCTGTGCCCAAAGCAAAAAGTAATTATTTTTTTAAGCACAAAAGCCACATTTGGGCTCACTTATATATCAAGCATGATTTGGAGGCAAAGGTACCAAGCACCACAAGGATGTGGATCCAATCATGGTGTCTCTGTGGTGTCTAAGGGAAATATATACATGTATTGCCAAGAGTACATGCCTGAGAGAAGCCCCGACTAAAATCCTGAGTGATGAGATCATGAACTAGTCATGATCCAGCAAATTACTTGGACTGATCCAAAGTGATCCCCCAAAATGGTGCCAGTAAGGTTGGGTGATCCAGGTGATCACACAGTGATCTAGCTGATCCGGACTGAAATTACATGTGATCCTTACTGATCCAGAAGAAATTAAATTCCATATTAAGAGACCTATAAGACAGTGCAGAGTGCTACAGGAAGTATTAGGTTAAGCCATGTTTACCCAAATACAAACTTTCAAAACGGAGGGACGTACAACATAGAGTCTGAGCCATTGTCTGAGGTAGGTTTTGTGACTTTATTAATTATTGTCTCAAAAGGGATCAAATTTGTCCACAATAAAGTTGAGTATGTCTGTCAGTAGTAAGGCAGCAAGATTAAAACTATAGTTTGTCAAACCCGAGTTTAATTTTCACTAACAAATACTAACAAATAAGAGAGAAATGCACTGGCTAACAACCAGGTACAATATTATCATTTGTTAATGCTCTCCACTGACTCTTTGAACCATCAGAGTCACAGACATCTACCAAACATGCAATGTGTATCATTACATAATTTCTGATTTACCAATATATTTTGTGCTGGTAGGCCTATATCTGTGTGTATGTCTCAAATCTATACTCTCGTGTAGTTTTAGGTTATTGAGGTACACTTTATATGGCTATGTACACATACATCATGTATATGTATATATTGTTATTCTGAAAATAGCTTGTGGTTTCAACTGGTCAAAGTGATCCTGACTGCATGATCCATAGGCATCTGACTCATAGTGATCCGACAACGATCCTTAGCTTGGAGGAATCATCAACGACAGTGTTGATGTATATATATATATTTCTCCAAGGCCCCAGAAGATTATAAGTGCAGTCATATCAAATGCCGATGACAATGCCTTGTCACAGTCTGGGTTTTGATTATTTTCCTCGACATACTGGAATGGTGAAGCATTAGAAATGTTAGTATATTTTACCTAAATATTCCTCCTGCAATATCTCTCTGTATACACAGGGCCATTTCGACGAATTTGCATCAAAAGTCATCATTTCTGTTTAACCTTCAACACTTCTTCACGTCCAGTGACAGGTCTGGCAAGAATAAACCATCAAGGCATCATCATATGTTCGTCCTTGACCATTGACCTTCATTTCAAATCTCGTGTACGCTGATGTTCTTATAGTTTAAATTTTATTTACAGTTTACTCCTTAAACTATCTCATAAATTATTTTTATGAATTAAAACTACCTGCCTCTTTTTGTCATATAATTTTCTTGTTTTAATAAGTGGAAGACTGTTAAAAAATGAAATCTCGTTAAATGTCGCCTCACGTTGAAGTGCTCAAGATGGCGCGATTTTTCGAGCAGACGGCCAGTTCGTTGCGATGGAGAGACATGTGCTGAGCGCTGAGGTTTAACAATTTTGTTTCTTTCTTTTCCTAGCATATAAGCTACTTATTCGTGTTGCATGTATTTAAATTTAATCAGAAAGTTATTTCACAAGAAGCAAGCAAGCCCTATCCCACTGTCGCAACTTTGCGCTCGGCATGCCCACAGCCCCTGCTGATGATGCCACCTGGCAGGGTCATGGGAGCCCTAATAAGGGCTACCTTCTCTCTTCCCTTGCTAAGTTTGTCCTCTATTCTCTTCCGTGATTAATCCTAAGATATTATTCCTACTCTCCCAGCACTGCACCAAGAAGCCTTTCACTGACTCTAAATCAACTCTACTTCCTGGAAAATCGCCCTTCAATCCTAGCATGGAGGAATAAACTAGATTTATTCCTCCATGATCCTAGTATCCATGCTAACCTATCATTCTCTGCCATGCCCCTTACTTGCTCTAAGCTTTTACGTAGCCCCATTTCTGAGGCATCGACGGTGTTGTTTAAATATAGGCACCATCTCCGTCCATCCCAACATAGCGGCTCGATGCCTCATACTGGGGCTAAGCTTTTACACTGCCCATCTCTTGTTCTCCATTGTACAAACAGCTGGTCTCTAAGCGCTCTATAACCTGTAGGCCTACACCATGTCATCATATGATCAATGGTCTCATCCACATCCTCCCTGCACACCCTGCACTTCCCATCACTCCCATTTGTCCACTTCTGTTTCCTCTTCTCCAGATTGATCACTCCTGCTCTGCCCTGAAACAACAGTCTAGAACCCTTGCTACCATCCCATATTTATATATATATATATATATATATATATATTTAATATGTTTTCCCCACAATTTAACAGTGGTTAAGCGCAAAGGTGGCCCACCTTTCATCTTTTCTTCACTTTTTAATGAAAAAGGTGGTGACCACCTTTCACCTTTTTACCACCTTGCTCTTTTTTCATTAAAAAGTAGGTTATAATATTGTAGTAATATTTATGCAACATTTGGTCAATATCACCAGTCCTGGAGCAAGAAATTGTAGGTTGCCATCAGGTTCACCACCTTTCTCAGAAAGTTTCTGCTTTCCAAAACTGGGGAAAACCCTGGGTCCATGCTCTGACCATGCATGGAGAAATAAATATATTTTGTTGCGCCATGGTCAGAGTCTGACCTGGGAGGAATCATCTTGACAAGATTCTTGTTGATGATTCCTTCTAGCGCTGACTGGTCACAGGTGGTTTGGGAAGTGGCCGATCAGTTATTTATAAACATATAAACAAAATACATTGAAGGCACACGTCTGACAGCATACTTGCCAAGTCATTTTAGAGATGAAAAAAATTAACTTTTTGCAGTCAATTTGTTTTTTAAGTGTTTGCAGATTTATGGATTTGTCAAAATAATGTTAAAAAGATGGACGTAAAAAGCTTCACCTGTTAAAACTAATAAAATTGATAATGAAATTTAGTAAGTCGTCTATCACAACTATATCAGATGGTCCATTTTCATGTCAATGATGCGGTCAGTCTGAGTCAACACCAAAGAAAATTCTTGCAAAGTTTAGTACCAGGCCACTTGACTCTCACTGCATGATGGGCAAACGCATAAATTAACTTTTTTGGTTGGCATTTTTTTAGTGAATGCAGTAGGAAAGCTTTGAAAAGTGGTAATCGGTAGAAGGGTGAAGAAATTGGTAACGTACCCCGTGAATTGGTAGGGTTGGCAAATATTTGGCAGCTGTTCGTTCATGCAAATTTTATTAGGAGAATTATTGTGTAACATAGATTGGAGCTTCTTTAGAATCCACCACTCCATTTAGTTGCCTGGTCAGAAGGCTGCCAAGAAGGACACTTTTCTTTGTGTGTGTGTGGGGGGGGGGGGTTCCCACCACATCCCCTTTTCTTATATAAACGCATCACAGAGCTAGCCCTTCCCCCCCCCCCCCCCCATTATTATGGAGAGAGGGATAAAACGGATCAACTGGCCAAGAAAAATCATTCCCATTTTGCTGGCTTATAGTTAACATTCAAGCAATGGCCTTTAATAATATATATATTTCTGTTTCCGGAAAAGTAATCAATTCATTTGCATGTTGGCACAAAGCTGTTTTTTTAATGGAAATACCAATCAAATATCACAGCAGGACACCTCTGTCCGAGATGAGACCCACTTCAAAATACCTAGTACATTCACGCCTACAGAGGCTGAACTAGCTGACCCCAATCCAGAAGCATTTTGTAGGTCAGTGAAATTTGATTTGGCACAATTCCAACCAAGAATTCCAAAGTCAGATAATCTAACCAAGGAAGAAAAGAAAGGTCTTAAAGAACTTAAGGCTGAAACAGAAATAGTGATAAAAAAGGCAGACAAAGGTCCAGCAATTGTGATACAAAACACAAACGATTACCTAGGCATAGCTAATGATCATCTGTCCAACCAGGGACGTGTTATAGATGGACTACCAACGGCGGGGCACCCTTTGTACCATCTATGTTGCCGCTGCTCAAGTGATCGGGTGTTTGAGCAAGCACCTTCAGTGCTGAACAAACACAACTCCACGGTCCGCGCTGGCCGCTGGCAGTCTCGTGGGCCAGGTCACGCGATGAAAGGCGAGAATAATCGCGTCACCGACTCAAATGTGCAAAATTTTTCACCGTGTTCCACATTTTCAAGTCAAAATTTAGCGTTACGCCGGACTCAGCTACAAGAAATGAAACCACCATCATGATCCTACCAGCATACACTATCCATCTAAAACTACATTTTTTATTGCTAATTACAGCGTAAGGAGTTATTACGCATGCAAGTTGTCTAACTTTGCATCATTTTGGACAGAAAAAATGCAAAAACTAGCCCTTTTATCGGCCGATTTCAACGAAAAACACATCGATGGACTCGCACGGTTCTGATTCAAGCAATGAGACTGGTTGCGCACGCATGAAACTCTCCGTTTTTGAACTTGGTACAATAGCACACCCGATGTAAGCCTGATGTATGTAAGCCGATACAACTGAGTGCGGAAACATAGATGGAACAACAAACGGACTGAGCAGGGGGGGATTAACTTGAGCGGCGCTAGTGAACACGCTTTGTAGTCGTCGCGCCCAGTTGACCACTAAAGGGATTAGCGCTCCCGTTGGTAGTCCATCTATAACAGGTCCCTGGTCCAACACAAATCACTATAAAAAGGTAGAGGCCAATCTCACCTCAGTACATAATGGACGTGTACAAACAGCCCTATCAGATATGCTAACCAATAAAAGCATAAGTTCCAAATTGTATAAATACATATACATTGTAGAACCTACGGTCCCAAGCATGTATTTTTTACCTAAAATACACAAAGGCACAATACCACCACCGGTTCACCCAATATTAAGTGCTAATGAGTGTCCTACAGAAAGAATCTCAGCCTATGTAGATTCTTTCTTAAAACATCTGGTGAAGAGAATTCCTAGCTATATTAAAGACACAACAGATTTCATTAACAAAATTGAGGCATTACCGGCTTTACCAGCAAAATCATTTCTGGTCACATTTGATGTACAATCACTGTACGCAAGTATCCCTACAAATGAGGGCCTACATAGTACGGCGAGAGCTCTGTTACACAACAGAGACCATGTAGACAAGCCTAGGACAGCAGAGCTGATTAATTTACTCAGACTTGTGCTAACTTGTAACAATTTTGAATTCAACGGCCAGCATTACCTACAAATAACTGGTACCGCCATGGGCACCAAGGTAGCGCCATCATTTGCCAATCTATTCATGGCAGAGCTGGAGGAAAGCCGTTTGTTAAAACACCCAATATCGCCAAAAGTTTGGTGGAGGTACATCGATGACATCTTCTGCATATGGACATATTCAGAAGAAGAGCTGACAAAGTTTGTCACGCATCTAAATTCTTGCCACCCGACCATCAAGTTTGTTTGCAACTATTCCAACACTGAGATCAATTTTCTAGACACTACAATGAAAATCGATTCTCAACATAGAGCATACACCACCCTCTATGTGAAACCTACTGACACTCACACTTACTTGCACTACAGGTCAGCCCACCCCAAACATTCAAAGACGGGGACCTTACAGCCAATCACTGCGAATTAAAAGAATTTGTAGTAAAACAGAAGACTCTGAGGAGTACTCAAAAGAAAATTCTAAAATACTATGAGAACAGGGATTACCCACCTCAAGTACTAACAGAATCCAAAGAGAAAGTGGACTCACTAGACAGGGCCACTCTTTTGGCACCACTCCAAACTGAAGAGAACAGTAACGAAGAAAACTTTTTCTTCATTACTTCTTACAACCCGGCCCTGCCTCCAATAAGGGATATTATCCAACAGAATTGGAGAACGTTAGAGGCTTCAAGAAACGCAGAAGTACTCTCTAACAAAAAGGTCACAATAGGCTTCAAGCCCCCCAAAAATCTGCGCGATATATTGGTTCACTCCAGAATCGATTATCGTAACAGAGAAGCCACCAACCCTGCCATATCAGGCAAAAAACACAGGAACACATGCAATCGCCAAAATTGCAAATGCTGTACACGCCTGAACACTAAGTAACCAGCACAGAAACCAAGCAGACTTATACGGTCCCCAAAGGAGGTTGTTGTGAAAGTTCCAACCTTATTTACCTCCTTACATGGAAAGTTTGTAGAAAACAATATGTCGGACAGACACAACATCCACTAAAAGACAGGCTAAGAGAACACTATCGTTACATAAGTAACAAAGTGGCCACTCAACCCTTGGGCAGACATTTTGCCCAAGAAGGACATGATGGACTTGACATTGAAGTCCATATACTAGATTACATCCCAACTCCACCGAGATTAGAACGCACCAGAGAACTGCGACTAACTCGTGAGAAACATTGGATGCACCAACTATGCTCGATTGAGCCTTTCGGCCTCAATATCATGGGGAGATGAGCTTTCTTGCTCAGTCTTATGTTAAATTTTTATTGTCTTAGCTCACCTTCCTTTCTTATTTCCACTCCATTTTAACACATATAGTGTTAAACCAAGAAAAAAACTGCGAACATTCTTTAAATCGAAACTGAAGTCGAATTAATAGCCCCTATCCAGGGCTATTGGAACAATATTGCAAATGTTCTAATTTCATAATGCCTGATTCAATGCACCAGCTGACCCCAGCCAGCTGACAACACCAGCCTTTCCTTGTATGGAAAGACTATTCCTTTCAAAAAGAGATCTTTTTGAAATCACGTCATATCAACCAAGATATGAATGTCAGGCTACTATTACACGTAAACAAATGCACGTTTTTACGTAGTAACTACGGTAGCCGAAGTAGTATATAAACAGGCGAACACGTTTTTTTTCAACAGTCCCTGATGAGATGCTGAGGCATCGAAACTAGTCGGACAATTACCAAGCCTCCTAACCACCACGGCTACTTGCTTTAGTCGTTTAGCTCTTTTACAAAATAGTTGCATGTGTTGCTTTGATTTTCAAGAACAGAATAGAATTGTTTGAATTTTATCATAATATAATAAGACTAAAGGTGGTGAAATTTAGCAAAGATGATAGGTACATAGTAATTTTTGACAAAGTTATGGGATCTAACATTGCAACCATGCATCAGTAAGTGTAATATTATTACTGTACATGTACATATAGCAATACAGTGCATGTATTGTAGTGTTATAAAAGCAGTTACAAGTGTGGAATGTTTTCATTTTACACACAAATGTTCCCCAGCTGGGCCTCTACCAACTTTGCAAAGGAGGTAATGATGCAGAATGTTTTCATTGCTTTTTTATAAGGAATTTTTATGGATTATTGAAAAAAATTATTTCATCAGGAATTATTTGATATTCATAATTGCATGCAAGGTAATCTGGGCTCATGTAGTTCACTTTTTGTCCACCTTGTGGCACTGCAATTTTCAAATATATATTTTTTATGGATTCCTGTGTGTTAACTCATTAAGGCTATTTTTGACTTCTTCTCCAGAGTGACAGAATTGTTGGAAAAATTGTATCAGATTATAACCAGACTAGGTGTGCAAAAATGATGAGGACAGTATATGGGATTACAAACTTTGCGACCGTGTGTCAGTAAATACTGTACCACTGCTACATAAGGAATACAGTGCATGTGTTGCAATGTTGTGAAAAGTGAATATGAAATGATTTGCTTTTACATATATAAATGTTCCCCAGGTGGACTTTCATGAATCACCAAATGTGTGAATTTGGCAAAATAAAATAATGCTGGTAAAAATAAATGTCTCTATGTTCTGTTCATAAGATGATTATCTAGGCTATAATTTATTTGTGTGTGCTTTGATCAGTTGTTGATACTGTGTCTTGAAAGCTTAAATGGACTTGATATATGATGCCAGGCTAAATTTTCATGTCATGTTGTAAACTACATCTTTAAACTTTCAGGACTTATGAGGGGTATAAAAATCAAAGTTGTTTTCAATATTTGTGGCGCCACCTACAATATTATGCAATATAGGGGTCAAAATATGAAAGTCTTGTGAACACTCTAGCATCTTTAATTTGTGGCAGAGCTTCACCATATTGGGTGGGATTGTGGGGGAGGTCAAAGTCTAAGTTGCTAATGGTATTAGTGGCGCCACCTATAATTTGATGGAAATTATGAGGCAAAATGTGTTTTAAGATATAAAATTCCATATCGTGAAAAGAAATTGGATCAGACTTGCCAGATTTATAGGATAATAGACAATGTCCAAAGCTAGAATCGTAGGTATTATCAATGACCTTGACTTATTTTTGTGAGGTCACCATGCCTGTAAAGTTGAAAGAGATGATTTTGTTATGGCATGGTGTAGCTTGGACTTCAATGGCAATGTCTGCACAGCATCAGGCAGGCCTCTGGGCCTCTTGTATTACATAATCTGGGTGACCTTGATCTGTCCAAAGGTCACTGAGGACATAAAGTTAAGGACTCACTCATTGTTGTCTTGGCACATGCAACAATATATATCACAGGAGTGGCACAAATAAGCTGTGATTACATGTAGAGTGAAGTGCCATCTGTTGGACAATATTTACATGAAGCTTTATGTTCAGAAGCCACTTGAGGACTCACAGCTTTGAAATGAGCAGGTGCAATATAGCCCCGATGCTAGTAGAGCATTAGGCACATTGGCCTTTTGTTTATCAATATGTTTGAACCACTTATAGCTACCCATTCTTATACCCGGTCAAGTTGAATGGCAAGAATAAATTATTCCAATACCACATAAAACAACAAGAAAAACCTGCATCAGATTTTAAATTCCTCGTTTACTGCAAAATACCCTTCCTTGTATAAAAGTCAATTTTCATACACAGAGCTATTCTGATTTTTCAAATTATACAAAGTTGCATTATACAAATAACTACAAGGATATATGCACGATAGCCAATTGTTTTGTGTGTAACAGCTAAGTGTCTATTATGTGGTTACAAACCTAATAATTTTATAAATTTTTCAAGCAATATGTGTCTCTTGTATGTTGTTTGAAGATGTTGCTAATTAGTAATAAACTTTTTCTAGGTGTCCCCAGCAATAGCAAGTTTTCATACCCTTAGTTGGGGTCATCCATACTTAATCTCTGTGTGTATCATTTATTAATAGTTAACCACTCTAGTTTACACATGTTGTTTTACACATATTATCCTTGTTAACTTTGCTGTTTTTTTGTAAGTCAAATAAAATATATTCTGAGTTCTGTTCACTCAGCCTGGCTATTCATGCAGAACATGTGTGAAACTATAACTACTGCAAATTTGAGGTCAGACTCATTAAATTAGTATGTTCAAAAGTAAATGATCTGAATCAATATCATTTCTATTATGTGTACATTGTATACATGTATTTTTTAAAAATATTTATTTTTTTTAAAATATGTACATGTATGTTCTATACAAGCATTGAAATATACTGTTCTTCCATTTTAGTGTGAGCAATGAATACAAGGGTGGTATCAACAATTCCGCAAGGGTGTTGCTCGTGACAGGAGTTCCAGAAGTAATATTTCAAACAAAAGGAGAGCATCTGTGCTTCACACTGTGCCAACTGTAGAGAAGCTTACTTCATGAGTCAGTTTGTGGGTGGAATACAGAACAAGAATACCACCATTGTTATTTAACATGAATGTATTAAAAATTGTGCAGAAAAATATATTTCGCAATGTGGTGAATGAGACATTTGGAATATGTGGCTCTGATTTTGTAACATCATTGTCTCAAACATGTCAAAAGAGGTGGTACATGCCACTAAGTTGCTTGTGTTGTGCTTCTGGATGGAGAAACAATCAGTTTTGTCATAAAGCATGCAGAAATACAACGGAGAATCTTCTAGACATTTATTCAGGTATATGCTGGTCATACAAAATACACACAAATTCTGTGGATGGAAGTACACACATGATAAAGTCTCGTCAGAGCAATCATGTTTCAAAGCCTCCATGGAAAATACTGTTCTTTGGTACAGATAAATTTGCTGTGGAGCATCTGAGAGCGTTGTGTGAAAACAGGTACCAGTACATCATTAAATACATATGAAGTATTTCAAAATGACAGGGCACATTTGCAAGTCAGCAAACTCCTAGTACATGTAGTTATGTTGCAACTAAGGGCTGACTACAGGATTAAATCATCTCTTGGCACAATTTGACATTGGTTCATCTATGTGTGTATGCTATGAAGATCATGTTGCTGCATTAGTGTAATAGTGTACCAGGGTACTCACTTGATCTAAAACAAATCTTTACATCAAAGGCTATAGTGCTTTAATTTGTTATTAGTTTGAGTAGCAGTGTATTGACGAATACAGTTTGTATTTGGGACCCTACATATATATTTATGATGTAATTCTAATATATTTACCACATAGTATATTGTTACATCCTAAGTTTGTACAGCTGATAATTTTAATTTGTTTATTTGTTTATTTTTTATTTTTTTCAGATTCAGGGAGGATAGTGTTGTAAAGGATGTTGAGGTGATGGTTTCATCTCACAAGGTACATGTAGATTCTTTTAGTTAGAACTTTAAAACCTATGGTAAAAAAGATACATAATATGAATTAGACCTGTGCACATTTTGCTGTTTACTAACAAAATGTTTTTTTTTTTTTTTTTTTCAGCTTACAAAATTTGAACATGTGAATACAGTATACATTTTTAACAGAAGGTACATATCAAATAATTCTTGTCATTCTCCTCATTCATTTCAGGTCATTGGTAAAAATTAACATTTTGCATGCCCATAAATTGCTAACAATACATATTAAATTACTTCAGATTTTTCCCTTGTCATGAATAGTATGTGTGTGTGTGAGTGTGAATGAAAGACATGTAAACTCAGTGTAGGAGATAAGATTTTTTGAGTGTATAGCAGTTTTAACTTTTTTCAAACATTTTGCCATACAAGATGGGACATGCCATGTTAATTCATTCCAAAGTTTGTAGTAGTGACACCAATTCAGTGTGGCAAATTGCAATGCGATACTAGCTCTCTCTCTCTTACAATGAAACTTAAGACTTGCGGCACTACAAACCACATGTACCCATGGTGAATATACATGTATTGCTTAGAACTGGAACTGGTAAACATGCATGTAATCCTCGTCATCTGTGTGAACATATACATAATACATGTCTGCTTGTACTTGTAGGGGGATATTTTCAAGTATGCAGATTCTCAGGGTCTGAAAATATTGGACTGGCCCACTCAACCTGCTGAAAATGAATATGATGTTGGAGTGGTGGTTTCATTTGGTCATCTCATTCCACAAAGTGTGATAAGCCAGTTTCCTCAGTGAGTCATTTGATATCTATCTGTAAAGTTGGTGAAATTATATGGCCCCAGGGTGTTCACTGATGGTTTTGAAAAGTAGAGGCTGTGTTTCAATCTTAGGAATGTCTGTATTGTAAATGGATTATATTATGTACATATTCATCATAATATGCATATGTGTATGTACCACATAAACCTTATAAATGCACTAGGCACTCTTGCAGCATGGTTTGCAATTACAGATAATAGGTCCTTTGGTCTGTTAGCAAATGTTATTTGTATTTATGAGCAAGTTTAGACTGTTGATTATATTTAACAGGTCAGAGTTACAACTCACAACAAAGGATTCTGCAAATTAATGGGCAGAAGTGCCAATTAATGTGGAGGAATCCTGTATTGTGAGTCCATACATGCCAGAACAAATATTAAAAGCAATGAAAATGTGCAGTTGTGCTGCTGTTTGCTTCTTTTTTTTTGTACAATACCACTTACATTAAGCACATATTGTTGTTAAATTTGCAGTTTTTTTCTTCCATCAAGTTTAACACTTAATATTAAGTTCAGTATTCCCTACTTTGATGGACCACACATTGAGACACCACTTGCCTTTTGATATCATAATGACCAGACCTCAAGTTTTATCTTTTACATTTTACTTGACCTCTATCGAAAGGCCATCTGCTTTATGTGACCACACTTGGACTTGTTATAGGAATGGTCTCTTAAAGGAGGGACTACTGTAGTAGATATATACATAGGCCTAACAAGCTGTTTTGGATGCACAAAGTCAATTTCTGACCCTGATGACATGCTGGGGACATCAGGATTAGTGGTTATTTGTATGTTTCAGAGGTGTTCTCAATGTACATGGTAGCTTGTTGCCAAGGTGGAGGGGAGCTGCACCCATGATGCATACCATCCTAAATGGAGACACACATACAGGGCTTACCATTATGGAAGTTCGACCGAAAAAGTAAATGAATTAAGTAATTTGTTTTGTGTGCACTAACAAATTTTATAGAAGCAGCAGCTAGTGTTTTTTTTACTGTAGGCTTCACATACTGTCATTGAAATTTGACTACATGTACAGTTGTGATTAGAAATGGGTTCCCTTCAAGCACGCTTGGAATCGCTAATTTTTCAACAAATAATTGCGTTCACTTTCGCGTTTTTCCGTGCCTGCTGTCGTGCTTAATTACGTTTGCTACTTTGTACACACCGGCACTTTTTGCACAGGAATGAGACAGACATAAACTTGTTAAGGCGAGCTTAGAAAAAAGCGCGTTTATCACAATTCTTATGATTCTGTTACGTAATCATGTTAACTCTGAATCTGACACAGTCCTGACCATTCGTGGTCCCCCAGTGCCAGTCATCTTGTGCGATACATATTTCACATTGCACATATTGATTCTATAGTAATTTGTTTGAAATGACTGTTACCACATGTAATTGATTTCCAATGTTTCAAATCTTACTATCTTGCTTATTTTACAAGTTATTTACAATTAGCGGTTAGATTTATTGAACACAAAACTGATATCTAAAAAAACAATACTTTTGATGTGCAAATCGAGTCCTGGCACAATTGGTTGCCTTCATCGATGCTAAATGTACAGTGAATATTCTTCCATATGTTTTGCAATCATAACAGAAAGCTTTAGAAGAACTATCTAGGTCCTAATCCTATGAAAATATGGAGCCTCTTTGGAATACGGTCCGGATTTGGCGTGGGGGGGGGGGTATAGGAACCCCCAAGAAGCTAAAAGAGGGCGATACTTTTGATGGGGTATGAGTTAAAAATGGGGTACAGTATTGTTTGGGGGTAAAAGGGTTAATTTAATAGGTTGGATAATAAAAAAAAAAAAAATAAAGATTAATAAAGATGACAGTGGGATTCGAATCCCCTACACCTCCTATTGCTCTCCTATTCCCTATTCTGTCATCTCCGATATTGTCCTATAATGGATCGTCTCTGTGTGGCATTGTTGAAGCTTACTGCATCTGTGAAATGAAAGCAAATATATTAGTGTTCATGAAGCATGGTATACAGGTATATAACATCAATAGTTACTGTACTTTCAGAAATACATACAATATAGTTGCGACTGTTGTGCATAACCCACAAGAGTTGGTGTTTTGAATCCTCATTTGGAACGTCTGGCAATTAAACTATGTTAAAAAGTTACTTCCGGGTTAAATGTCACCAACATTGAAATAAACATAACAATGGGCACAGGTAATTTAGTGCAATAAAACTTCTCATTGTCAGGATAAAACAAAACGATTTGTCAGCTGAGCATGTTAAGCTTGAAAGGGAGAAATTTGGTGGTTGGTACCAATTTTTCATAGAAATGCATCAGCAAGATGAATCCATACTACTTTTTTCGGATTCGAGTGATGAAAGTGATTTGGACGTGCAACCACCACCCAAAATGAGACAAAAAAACATTGAAAAGAAGCAGCCGAAAGATGATTCAGAAAATGGAATCAGCACTGAAAGTCTGGGGAGTTAGCAGCACGGTTGTGGTAGTGGACAGAAAATAAATTACAAGTGGCTCATCCGAAACATATTATGGAATGAAGACAGTACTACAAATAACTAATATATATATACATTGAAAAGTACATTGCCAAAAATAACGTGCGTAATTACGTTAAAAAATATTAATTGATATAAATGTGCACTTTAGAAAAATTGGAAATACTAGATACAATGTAAATGTATGCGGTAATACAGCAACAGCAAATAACTGAGTTATTTTGGCATTTTAGACCCCCATGGTGCTATTTAATGAGAAATAAATGATTAAATAAATAAAAGATATAGTTTTAAATGTACATGTACATTGCAGTATATTGGTAAGCCCCAAATTAGCCCCAAATTACAACAGTTGCATTTAAACATAGAAGTAATAAAGACGATACTATTACCAGTTCCTTTTTTATATTTAGATTGGCTCATGGAAAACAACTTTTAGCATCATATAGGAAATGTCCGGAGTGTGCGGGAGAAATGAAATTAGTAAATGTTGACAAATGATCAAGTTCAGATATGAGCGTTGGCGATGCTGTAGTGAAAAAAGTGGTTCCAAACACGACATGTTACTATCCATAAGACACAGATCTTGGTTCTCGTAATCCAATTTTACCTTACAGGAAGTGCTGGGATATACTTACATGTATTTGTGGTGTTCTAGAATGTCACAAATACCTATTGCGAGAGAAATGGGAATGGGCAGGGAGTCCTTGGTGGATTGGGGTAACTATTGTAGAGAAGCATGCGAGAGTGTAAATGAAATGTAGAAATAATGGTAAACAAATAGGGGGTCCAGGGGTGGTAGTTGAAATTGATGAAAGTAAATTTTCCAAAAGAAAGTCTAATCGTGGCCATGTTGTGAAAGGTGGTTGGGTTTTTGGAGGAAGGGAAAGAGACAATAAACATAACTGTTCCTTGTTCCTGTGGCCGACAGAACAGCAAACATGCTGGTATCTTTAATAAAAGAAGAGATAGTACCCTACAGCATAATTCACAGCGACTGGTGGAAAGGGTACGATCCCTTGAAGGACGAGGGCTATACACACCTGACCGTTAACTCTTTGGAGTTCCTGGGTAGAGACACAGGCTGTCATACTAACAGCATTGAAGGGGAGTGGGGAAAGATAAAATATAGCCTGAATATGCCACTAACATGAAACGTGAGAGAGAAATTTCTAGGAGGATATCTGTGTGCATACAAGTGGAGACTTGAGTTGAATGATGGCAACGATGTATTTATGAGCTTCCTGAGTGAAATTTCCCGGAAGTTATACACAGGTGAATGTGACAAAAAAGACTGCAAACACTGCTGAATGTAACATGTGAACACTTGTAGTGTAAGCTGTGAGTGGTGTGGTATCTGTTGTTACGATACATAAATTGCAGTAATGACAGTGTACTTTGGTTCCAGTCATATTTATCTAACAGGTCTCAGCAAATTCCATTAATTAGACACTATCAAAATCAGCACCTGTCATACATGGAGTACCCCAGGGATCCATCCTTGGGCCTTTACTGTTTATACTCTTTGTTAATGATTTAGTATTGCATCTGGATGAAACATTCTCATTCCAAGGGTGTAGGTATGTACACTGATGACATCACTATGTTCGTCAAAGGTCGAAATATTAAACAGGTGGAAGAAAAATTAAGCAAGAAGACTGAATGTGTTGATGAGTGGTATAAAGCAAATGACCTTCTTGTTAATCAGTTTAAGAGTAAAGTTATGTTAGTATGTTCAAAACAAAAATCCAGAAATCTCCTGGTTGCTGACATAAATGTTAAGAGCAATAACACAAAGTTAGGAAAGGTGCAACATCATAAGGTTCTGGGGTTAATCATTGACCAGCATCTCAGCAGGGAAACTTGAGTGTCAGCCATGTGTCAGAAAATTGCTGCCAGTTTGTCATCACTGAAAAGAATTAAGGATTTATTACCTTTCCATGTGAGGAAAATGTATTACTTTGCATATGTACTACCACTGTTTGATTATTGTTGCACACTGTGGGGGAATTGTAAGTCACAATTATTTTCAAAAAAATTCAGAGATTACATAAAAGTGCAGCATTATTAGTCTTAAATATTAAAGGTCAGTGGTTAAGCTACCGACTAGCACTTGAAAAGTTGAACTGGTTGTCACTGCAGAAGAGGATTGAATACAGGAAGTTGCTGTTAGTGTACAAATCTCTGAACCAATTGGCACATGAATATATGCAAAAATGTTTATGTATGTTAAAGATACACATTCTCTTCATTTGAGGTCTACTGCTCAAATAACTTTTATGTAATTGAATCAAGGACTGAATTCAAGAAAAAAGCAATTCTGCAGCAGTTTTATGGAACTCCTTACCAGCTGAGGTAAGAAAATCCCCAAGTATTTCTATTTTCAAAAAGAGATGTGCCTCATATTTAATGTCATCCAGATGATGTGAAATCCAGTACATGTCTTAGACAAAGATTAAGATCACAGACCACATCTGTATAGCATTGTCTATTGCAGAAACCACACAGTGTCATTTATTATTTGGAATTGTTATTGTATATACATTGTATTGAAACGTCTTGCTGTATATTTGAGGGCCTTGGGGGAGATTAGTGAGGATTCACTAACCGAGTCACCCTCGTGAAACAAAGTTTTATATATGTATATATATATATATACACACACATATAGATATACATGTATATGGTTAGGGTTAAAATGCATGTAAGAGTTAATATTGTAGAATTTATTTATAAATGTGTAAGTACACGTATGATGATAAAATGAAATGAGAATATATGGGGGCCTCTGCCCCCCATACCCCCTTTTGAGAAAAAAAAAAAAGAAAAAAAGAAAAAAAATGGTAAAATAAGTTTTTGCCAAAAATTCCAGCTCTTTCTCAAGCATTTGCACCAAAGTCAGCGGATGTCAAAGAAGTTTATATATAATGCTACAGGGTTTTATTCATTTGGCCATGGCATTTCCTTTCTTTTGTTCGTGCTTGTTTGTAAAGTATGAAGCCACATGTGATCCCACAACAGAAGAGAGCGCTGGACCTTCGTGAATGTAGTGGTTGACCATGTTGTTTTCCAAACTTTGTATCAGATGTATGTTTTGCAGAATCAATAGCATAGTGAATCGTATGAGGGCGTTGACATAAAACAGGTTCTTAATGACTCTTAAATAATTTTCATTTTAAAAATAACAGAACATTGATAGGTTATATATTTTTCATCATACAGGTAGACCTAAGTAAAATATGTATAATTTGCTATGGTAATCTTTCAGGACATCCGGACCCGATTCTAAAGAACGGCCAAAAATATCAGAGTTTTTACATATTAACAACATCAAAACGGCGAGATTTGCCGCTTTTATCATGCCCTGCATTCCTGCATTCCAACTGCATGGAGTGGAGACCTGGGCGGAAGTCACGGCGGAAATGATCTCGTTTGGGAAATCTCCATGCCCCTATTGGTCCATGTGACTAATCATCAGCAGTAATTATTCAAATAGGTCATATGACAACCTGACTACTTCACCATCCGTCAATAGAAATGATCTTCATTTCTAACGTTTAAAACAAATGTTTTGGCGAACATTAACCGCATTGCAGTCACATTTAGCCAACAAGAAAGCATTGTACTAACGTAGACGAAGTTCTGAACTTTCCAATGATAAGGGCCTATTCAATTCACCAAACCCTTTGTAGAACCGAAACCGGTTTACCGAACTGGCTGTTCGTTTGACCCTGAACCAAAACCAGTTTTACCAAACGGTCAAACCCTCTGGGGAGATGTTTTGCCAAGAGGAAACTGAAACCGCTTTGCCAAACTCATGCTGAACTGTCCATTCGATTGTGCAAGAGCATGTGAACCAAGCACATTGCCAGCAAAATGGCATCCACCACTACAGAAGACCTAATGATCCATGTTGCCTTGTTCCCTGACAATGCTGTATTTTGACTGGCAATTATGTCACTTTTTATAATGCTATAATTGTATGTACATAGATATTTATAATAAACTATTGCATGACTTGTTTTCTTTTTCCTTTTTTTTTTTTTTTTTGCTTTGAACTCTCTGATCAATCATTTGAAAAGATGATAGAACTTGTCATTTACCGTAATGGAAAGTTTTCATTTTGCATATTATACAAATGGAGTACTTGAGTATATTTGGGTTGCATTTCCATGGAGAATCGGACAAAACAGAAACGTCAATGGAAAAAGCTGTAATTCTAACTCTTTGAGTGCTAATGGCGAAAGCAGAAATGTTAACACTTTGCAATTTGAGTCTGCATGTACACGAACTCAGACAAATGAGATATCAATAAAGCAATTTGATTTTTAAATTCCTTATGAAGAGAAGTTTCCAACAAATACCAATATGTCATACCTGCCATGATTATATTGGTTAGTCAATAGCTTTCCTCAGCGAGCTGTGAGTGTGTTGCACCCAGAGCATGCCGACGAAAGCTGTTGACTCAGGCTGAAAAGTGTTAAAAGAAAAAAGCTGTAATTCTAACTCTTTGAGTTCCAATGATGAAAATAGTTGTGTGAATGTGAATTTTTCTAATAATACCAAATTCAAATTTTGTATGATTTTCATCAAAGTGGGCCTATACCAGCATCATTTCTAGAAAAAAAAGCTCTTGCTTGACAGCTTTGAATGGCATGCTTTTGATGCCATATGCTCCCATTAGTATGTCTTCCAAATTGGTTGATTCAGTGTGCACTGAAAAGGTTAAGCAAGTGTTCATGTACTAAATAATCAGAAGTATGGGACCTGATCATTAACAATATTAATTCAGATTTTGCTCAATGTTTCATCGTTTTTTGGTGTAAGGTGCCATTGATGATCCATAGTGAAAGCAGGAATTTACGTGACGTCCTGGAAAAGATTCAAACTACTTAGTCTATTTCTGTATGTGATATGTATCATTATTAGGCCTACAGATCCACAATCTTTCAGCTGACAAATCAGTTTGTTTTATTTATAATGATTGGTATCTTGGAGATACTAGGGAATTTCATAGTCACCTTTCCCTGTATGATTCCTCATATTGTTTATCAACAAAGAATTTAAAAGAGTCATCAATTCAGCTGTGGCGAAGTGTTTACGTGTGTCCCGGACTGGGTGGTATGTAGTCACAAACTACATGCACAGCTGCTGGCTGCAACCTCCTTTACAGATTTAGGATTGATTTTGGAAGACATTTTTATTTAACATATATAACAACTTTGTTGAAAATGATATTATTTTACTATCTTACTGTGGTAGGGACCATTAAATTGTATGATAAGGCAGAAGTTTCTATACAGCTTTTTGTTTTCAATTACTGCAAAACTATAAAACTTAGAGAAGTTCCAGTTTAACATGTTTTTAGGATGAGTTTCGTGAAATTTTGACAAAGGTAGGTGTTTTTTGTTTTTCAGTGGAACATGACGGTATGAAAGTCATCCAAAATTACAAATTTTAGCTGCCAAACTTCAAATAGGATGGATCAAAATTTGTTCCATCGAAAAGTAAGAGGTCAGTCAGCTAATTACTTTCAGGGTTTTCCTTACATTATAAATTCAAAGGTGGCCCACCTTTCACCTTTCACCTTTTCCTTACCACCTTTCATCTTTTTACAGCCTTCCACATTTTTTCATTAAAATACATGATATTTTAGCATTATTTGATAGAACTTTTTACCAAAACAAGAAAAATAAGATGTCATGTTTCCCACCTTTCAACTTTTAAGTTCTGGGGAAGAGCCTGACTTTGTGTGAATTTATTTGTATTTGTGTCTTTTTGTCCAAAACCACTTCCTAGTAATCATTACCCTATTCCGCAGTCCGAACTCTTTAATCTCCATAAGCTAACCTGTCCCTGTCTAACCTATATACATATGGAAGTACTATTGTCCATATTGCACAAGTTCCTCTGTAAAATTTTGACAGAGGCTGTATTAGTCCAAATAAATTAAAGGGTCTTCAGTGGTTAACTACTCTAATGTTTTGGAGCCTTTTACCCGTACATGTCTCTTTGAGTAGCGGCTCCTTGTCTAAGCTAAATATTTAGCAAAGACAACCCAAGTAATAATAAATAAATATGAACGTGGCAAATGATGAATTAGCTAAATACATGAAGTTTTGCTTATAAATGCAGAGCTTCATTATGAAAGTCATTAGCATTTATGCCAAAAGAAATGTTATCAGAACAATTTTTCTTAACAGGATTTTAAGTACACTTAGGCAAACATGTAACTGTCGTAGGCCCCTGCTTGCTACTGATAGTCCCAGGGGGGTTTAACTTGACAGGAAACATGTAAGCCTAAAATGTCTGAAAGTGAATATCAAAACAGAAAGATGCCAAAAGATAAAGTTAAGTAGCAAAACAGACAAGTCCAAAAACTGTAAATTATTGTGGCCAAACTTTTTAATAATCTTTGGATTATTCACAGTAAAATTATAGGGCAAGTCAGAAAAGAATGAAAGTCATTTGCACTTAAGTCAAGAGAATGCAATGAAAATATTTATCAGATATCAAGTACAAGTAGGCACGCTTGTAACTGTCAGGCCGCTACTTGCTACCAATATGATTTATTGACGGAACTAAATCTTAAGATAATAAAAAAATATTGCGTTACTACTGTGTGCTTGCAAAAGTGTGGGGTATCATATGAATAATAATAAACTCACAAAACTGACTATTCGTGAAACACAGTTTCCTTGGTACTGTTTCAGTTCTGACAGACTGTTCATTTGTAAAGCAGAATTTGAGGGGACCAGTTTCAGTTCCAAAGAAAGGGATCATTTTATTAGAATAGTTTCAAGAAATCAGTTTTCACAAAAAGTTTTACAAATGCATAGTTTTACAGAATAGGTTTACCACTGGAAAACCTTTGAATAGTAAAGGCATGGACAGCTTTAAAACTAGTTTACATAGAACCATGCAAAACTTGTCATTCGTTTAATCACCTCAAACTGTACAAACCAGTTTTCCAGAAAACAAAACGGTTTGAGACAAATCAAACACGGCCTAATCGATACCAAACATGGTGTTCACCGCAAGTGATCCAGTTGTACGAAGGCACAAATGAGTGCAATTTTACTGCTGTTTTTACATTGTTTTGACAATTTTCAACTGATAAAGTGCAAAATATGCATCGTACAGGTACAGCTATCTGTTCAATTAGATTTGGTATTTTTATGTGGCAGTATTGCCAATAAGACCTCGATGTAAAATTACAATATTTTGTCAATCGTATTTTCATAAGCCTATCGGAAACACAGGCAAATAAAGCATATTAAAATGTGCTAAAATATGTACTGGTACACAAAAATATGCTATAATCGTGCTATTTTGCGCTTGGTTCCGTTACCTCTTTGTGTTCGAATAAATTTATTTGGAACTTAGTGGACCAGTCGCACTCGAAACACGACAAGGGGTCTGGGGTCCCCCATCAGATTTTGCGAATATATATGCGGATAATTCTGCGTGTCAAGCGCTGATCTGCTGCATTTGACAAGGGAACCCAACTGTATATTGCACGCACTCGGCCCCAGTGCAGACCTGTGAATTTGATGAAACCTGCCGGAGTATGCATTTCAGTCCCAAATTTTTATTTATGAAGGTGATTGCTACATCTGGGGTTTAAGCACCATTACTATGACCACCCAAAAGTTTTCATTTCTTGATTTTATATTCTTGGTGAAATGACAGTCTGGTGGCCAGTAGTTATTCATAATTATTCACTTGATGAACTCCAAGGCTTTGATCACGAAAGTGGCCACACAAGGCACATTGAATTGTGTAAATGAATTTTCTTCTGTATGATGTAATTATTATGCTTCAAAAGATATGCTCTGTATGAAATATTTGTGCACAGAATTTTTTTAAGCTTATTGTAAACACATGTCAGAAATTACACAGGAGCTTAGATAGAATAAAATGATTTATACAAAAACATTATGAAAGAGAAATTGTAATCACAGGAGCAAGGACAAAAAGCAACGCTACATGTACTAGAATATTTTGAAGGGAAATCTACTAAATGTATCAAACTCATACAGAATATTTTCATTTTAACAGGTTTGATATTGGACCAATTTTGGCACAGCACACTGTTCCAGTACCTGAGGGGTGTACAACACAACAGTTGACAGATCTGTTGGCCAAACATGGACCACCACTGGTAAGGATGACATGGTGCATGTACCATAATTGTCCCCTGCCACCAAAGGTGGCATAGGGGGACATAGAGTTAGTGAGGAAAGGGGGCCGTCCACCATCCGGGAGATAGAATAATGAAATTCACACCAGAAATGCATCATACCACGGGCATGTGCACTGTGCTTTGTTTTTGACCTTTACCTATTTTCAAGGTCACAGGGTCCAAGAACATATCAGTTTTTGTGCATCCTAGTTGGTGCATCCTCTCCAAAAATGCAACAACTTTTGCAAAATGTTGTTGCAGGGGACATAGATCCTTTGGATCACTGTACACTTAGGTTCTTGTTCTAATATATTACATTGTATATGGATTGACTAAATCATACAATATGTAATCTTAATTGTAAGCATAACTCAATAAGCAAGGTTAATTGCAATCAAGTAAGTAAATAAATGAACAAACACAAACAAGTATAGAAAATAATTTAATGTTTGGCCTTAAAAAAAACAAAAAACAAAAAAATACATATATTTTAAATTGACAGTTGAAAACAATCTTTATAATTCATAATGACCATAAACCTGTCAACCACCTTGTACATATCTCAGATCCAACATACAAATACAGTACCACGTGAAATCACATCATAAAGTCCTGCACTAGTGTATATACTCGTTCCGAACATGTGATTTATACATAAAGTAAATTACAGTTACACACTTGTACAGTTATATGAATCTGTGAATGAAAAGGTAAAAATAAAATTGTCAAATGAAAAATAGTGAGGTTGGGAAGGTTTTTAAACTTTAAGTCTCAATAATGAACTTGCCACACGAACTACAAGATCAGAGAGCTAAATAAAATAGGAAGATTTGAAAAAGAGGAGACCAGATATTACAAAGAAGCTATGGGAATGAGGCTAGGTGTTTTTTAATTGCTAGGAAATAAACAGGAAGTTCCTAGAAGTCGTAGAAAGAAAGACAGAAAGAAACAAACCGGAAGTTTCTAGAGGTCATGAACAATAAACAAAGCGTTGATCATACTTGTGCCTCCTTTATCACTCTACAAGATCAGAGAGCTAAATAAAATAGGAAGATTTGAAAAAGAGGAGACCAGATATTACAAAGAAGCTATGGGAATGAGGCTAGGTGTTTTTTAATTGCTAGGAAATAAACAGGAAGTTCCTAGAAGTCGTAGAAAGAAAGACAGAAAGAAACAAACCGGAAGTTTCTAGAGGTCATGAACAATAAACAAAGCGTTGATCATACTTGTGCCTCCTTTATCACTCTGCTTTCAATAAAACACTTTGTGTAACAAAATTAAACAATTGTAAGCTTAACTCAGTAAGCAAGGTTAATTGCAATCAAGTTAGTAAATAAATGAACAAACACAAAGAAGTATAAAAAATAATTTAATTTTTGGCCTTAAAGAAACAAAAACAAAAACGCATACATTTTAAATTGACTGGTGAAAACAATCTTTATAATTCATGATGACCATAAACCTGTCAACTACCAAAAAACTCAGGCCAAAAATTAAAATTAAAAAGCTCATCAAAATAAAAAGAAAACTAATTTTAAAGAAAAATAAAACAATACAATTAAAAAACAAAACAAAAAACAATGCAATATGAACACAACTTCTGAGCAAACTGCAGGCTAATGCTTATCATACTCATTTTACCTTACCCATGCAGTAAAGGACTTGTGTTCAGATACAGGATCTCCACTATAAGAAACAAAATGTAGTACATCATTGCCAGATATCATATTAAGTGCAATCAAAATACTTCATAATATCGTGAAACTATAGATTGAAATATGCATCAAAACATATCAGTACAAAATAATACATTTTATCACCGTTAATTATATTATGCACAGAAAGTAGCAATAGTCCTGAGAAAATAATGTTTTCTCTGTTGCTCTCTTAACAATGCACAATCCAATAAGTATATACTGATTGTAAAAGAAACCTTACACAAATGTAGATTTCAAAATGGCATCTTTCATAGCTTACCTGACCTTGATCTTTTCAGACATTGGAAACTGTAAATACCAAAAATATATGTCAGAATGTCAGTCACCATGCATTTTAATGAGTTCTCCAGGAACACCAGCACAAATTGAAAACGTTGCCTTACCTCTCCTAAAACTATGACCCATGAAATCCATGGGTTTGTAACCTGCCTTACCTAGTGTTTGTCTTAAAACAGATATAAAGGAATGCTCTGTTACACTCTTCATGGGCAAAACTGAAAAAATAAAGGCAGGATCACAAAGAGAAGCCTTTACCAACTCACATCACCGTAAATACGGGACATGAGGACATAAAATTGAGCTTGGTGTCTTAGGCACTGCGACAAAAACGATACGTTTTCCAAATTGGTTAGTCTCAGACCATTTAAGAGTAACCAACAAGCTAAGCATCAGCAATGAAAACATCCTGGACACACAAGTTTTTGTCACAATCAAATTTCCTCAAACTGGGAGGAACCATCAGGGTTTCCGCCAGAGGGTAAAAAGGGTAAAATAGCATACCCTAAAAATGTGCTTACCCTAAAATGTTAACAAAAAAGTACAATTTTGGCATATATTGCCCAAAAATACCTCATAAAGTGTTTCTTTTCAGACTTTTTACATTAGAATATGAGTATTTGAGTACCCTAAAATTTCTCTCCGGCAGAAACCCTGACCATATTTGATTTTCTCGCAAAAATAAAGAAAGTTTTTAAATAGGCGGCCCAACAAGCAGAATGCAACACAGAATGGAAATCAAAATAAGGAAAATTTTGAGCTAAAACCTGAGGTGTGACGGGAACAACATAGAACTAACTACATGATCTGAGAGCTGAATAACGAATGAGGATTTGAAAAATGGGAGACCAGATATAAAAAAGAAAGTGTGGGAACGAGGCTAACTGTTTTTCAGTTGCTGGGAAGCAAATGGGAAGTTCCTAGAAGTCGGAGAAAGAAAGAAACCAGAAGTTCGTACAGTAATAATATATTCACTTTCTGTACATTTTTTGCTGAAGGTTTATCATGTTTATTGAAATTCCATGCAAGAAAAAGCGTGATTTGAAAAGAAAACTGTATATTTGTAAATAATAGCCTTGAAGTTTAAATGTATAACTTCAAGTTGGTATGAAGACATTCTGTGTAGGTGTGATCCTGTGGTAGCCCTAGAACAATATAACTTGTTAATCCATATAAAATGTTTATTTTGATACAGCTACTGTCAACATTGAAGTGCTTGAACACAGTCGAAAAGAAGAGTCAGAAAAGGGAAGATGCAACGCTAGGTAATATAATAGTGTGAACTATGACTTCCCACATATGCCTGAGAGAGCAAAATGTGTGAACCAGTATACATGATATATTTTAACACTCCCCAATGGAAGAAGGAGCAAGCTTATTGGAATTTTAGTTCATTCCTGGTCAGAGTTGGACTGAGTTAATAGCTTTCTGTGATGCAGGTTGGTTGCATTGCACCCAACCCAAGCCAAGGGAAGCTATTGACCTAGGGTATGCCATCATGATTGATCTTGCGTACAAATTTCTGCAAAACTGTTTTCTAGTAAGGAGAAATTTTAGTAAAAATGTCAAGGCAGACGACAATTTACATCCGGGCGCTTTTGAGCGATTTGAGCGGGAAAGGCTTAGGTTTCTTTTTACAATTATTTCTGTCACTTAATGTTTTTTCAACTATAGCAGGACTCTGGGACCACAAATTCACAATCAGCAAAAGTGTTTGTTTTGCTTTCTTTCTTTTTTTATCTTCTATCTTTTGGGAATGCTGTGGTTTATCATGTATATTCCATGTATTCATAAAATTGCAGGGAGAACTTTGCTAGAATTGTGACATTGTAATGAAGTTATACACCTCATGTTTGATAAGTTATCTTGACATAGTTTTTTGTTCCATGACCTTCATATTTCAAAACATGTTTTTGCCTCGTAATTTGAACACATCATCAGAATTTAATGCTTTTGAATTCTCTGGATCGCTTATGCATATGGACACTTTTTACAGAATCATGTATGCTTGAGGTCTGAATATTGAAAGTAAAGATGACATGGCAGTGTTGAAAAGGAGAGATGCTCACTGCTGGTTTTATACCTTATTTTACACATGATTTTTTTATGTGGGCTGGGGGAGGCTTTTACTGATCACTTGTGATCAGATATACATGTTCATGTATCTGGTTAGTTGTCAGCTTGTGCTACAAAAGAATATGTCAGCAGTAATTTTGCAGGCTGACGCAAAATGGAAAAGATAAGTGCATGAATAAGCATAATATGAACACTGCAATGCATATAGTTTAGAACCCCTCACCCCCCCCCCCCCAAAATAAAAGAAGTGAGTAGGTCATATTGTCGTAATGCACTCCAATTCAAGTACATTTCTTCATTTTTATGTTAATGTGTTAAAAGAGAGTTGTTGAGAAGATTGTGAAGTCCAGGGGCCTTTGGTCAAGCCATGACCATCTCAGTTATTGAGTTGATTTACCAAAAGAGGAAGCCCTTTGTTTGGCTGTGGCCTAAACATGGATTGCTTACTTCATGCATGGCAAAAGTTTAGTCCTCTTTTGACCAGAGGAGGATTCAAATTTTGTTCCTGATTGTCTCTTGAACTGCATTTAAAGTATAATTAATGGATGTTCTGTAACTTGAACTTAACTAATGCAGACCACACTTTTTTAACTGCAGAATATATATTTTAATCATCTAATTATGAAAGACATATACATGTACACACAACACGTACATTTAAAGGACAAATATAATTTGTAAATGTTACAGTGTATTTGAAGTTGATTTGAAATGTTTGCAAGACACAAAATTAACATGGATTCATTTTACATGTACTTGTTGTTCATCAAAATGAAGTGACATCTTGATGAGTTCACATCTGATTTGAATGCATAGCTATGTGACCAATAAGGGAATAAGCGTTTAACAAAAAATCAAATGTTACAAATCAGATGAGTATGATGACAATAAGCATTTTGACATGTAGAAACTTCATCATGTATTCATGTGCATTTTTCTCCACAAATTCAGCTTCAAAGCTTAATGTTTCTCATGCAAGAGTCGACTGGATCAATCAGACCTGTGAGAGTATTGGACGCCAATATAGAGCACTTGGAGAAATGGTAAGCTTTCTTTTCATTTAACACCCTCACCCACTTTGACTGCTACACACATTTATCATATAATTGTAAGACTTTTCTGACCTTGTTTTCCAATATAAACCAGAGATGCATACATTTTTTGGTGTATCAATTAAATCAAGTATGCAATATGAGAATGAATGCATCTTGAGGCTATGTCAACAACTGTTAACAGAAATTTATTTTTTCCGTGCAAAGTGCCCAAATTAAAAAGTGGCCTGGGTTCCTCTTGTTGCCCTAGTTCCCATTCTTACCAATGTTCCTAATAGTGGGGGTACACCAAGAGACATAGTATTGACGTTTTGGCATGTTGGTTACACCAATAATCTAATGGGCACTACTGTTCCCTTCCCCGTCTGTTCTGTTCCTTGTTCCCCTCTTGTTAATGGAAATGAAATATGCAACCCTTGGTTTTAGTTGGCAAAATAAGACACATCTAATGTGAATGGAAGTCCAACGTGGTACATTTTTTTCAGAATAAGAGTTATTTGGCCATCCGATGAACAAGGTTTGTGGACTGATGCTTAGACCAGGCATGCATTATTCATACAAAAAGTACTGTACCACAGGTCCCAGTTGATCACACGAGCTTACTTTGCTTGTCTGCTAATAGTCAGGGGACAATAGAAAATAATCTGGCTCAAAATAATTGCATTTGAAGGAAAAAAAGTATTCTAGACTCCAGTTTACAAAACAGATGATGTATTTAACTTAGATGTGTTCGAAAATTTACAATTACCACCTGAATGGGTGTAGATAAACAAGAGAGTGCATAGGATTTGTAATTTCTTTGCAGTGGTATCATGTTTTTTACCTACATGTAGCTGTAATACTTTGTCTTTCACCAGTTTTCCCATTTCCATTTGTCTTCCATAGTTATGTGTGTCTGTCTGTCTTTTTGGGGGGTGGAGTGGGGGGTGGTTTGTCTGAAACTCACCTACAGCTTCCTGGCAGCAGATGTTATTTCAACGATAGATGTGTATGGCAAGGAAAATAATGTGGTGGTCCCTGCTTGTGCTGCCACCTGTTGAAAGATTCAAATGTTGCGTTAAGTTTCTGGAATCCATAATGCACCAAGTTGCAAGAAGTGCAAATGAGTGGCATAAATTGAGTCCAGGGCTTGATCCCATGTTGTTTGATTGGAAATTCTGCCAGTTCACAAAGTTATGAACATTAAAAAATGTTAAACTATGATTTGAAGCTACATAATATATACTATGAAGTATGTATTGGTAGAAGCGCATGCCACTGAAGGCATGTTGGTAGCCTGGCATAGAAATATACATTAAATATAATATACAGTATATAATAAAATATATTGTTCAAGTAGTGGATCATCTTTCCTTTTGATGTACATATTTTTTTTACAAGTACATAGTTGTGCTTTTCACTGTTTTATTCCATGTATGATATTTGTTGAAGCCTTTTAATGCTTTACTTGGGGAAAGCAACTGCTTCCAATGTACTATATATAATTTTCACATATGTAGACACTCTAAAAATTGCAAACAGTTATTGTTTTAACTATGTCATACATGAACACACCCATCTTTTTACCAGCATTTTAAAAATGAAGCTTTGTTGGAGACATTCAATTGCCATGAATGGTGAAATCACCTTCCATTTTTCAGTACTCCCTGAGGTCAGAATACAAAGGCAAGAGTGTAAGACTAGGCAAAATGGTACTCAACAGTCAGATGGAAGGCAAGTACATATAGATACTTGTTTGATGTGAGATCATCATTTCTAGTGAAATTGAATGACAAATGAAAATGTTGGCCATCTTTTATCTGTTATTTAATGGAACATTGCCTTCTGAACGTTCAGGTCAGCAGTGTTGTAGTATGGTGCGCATCTCACATAAAAAATTCAGTCTCTTCAGTGGCTCGTTCCCCTCGATGGTAATTCAAATTTGTATTTTGTAGTTTCATCTGTTCTCTGAAGGATGCCAAACTTTTAGGTTCATGTACATATACATGTGCATGCCCATGAATGTTAATCTGCTGTGTCTACCCTTCCCTCTTCCAAGTTCTATTGCAAAGAATCAATGGGAGAGGTACACAGCATCTGGCAGCACCAGGTAGTTATACCTGGTATCTAACTGTTACAGATGTGGCCATGTGGTAGATAAAACAAAATTAGGGTGTAATATTGGTTGGCCATTTCCAACAGGAAGTGGTGTATCATGACATTGTTCCATGTGTACCATGCCCATTATACAACATTGCTCAAACATCTGTCCAGTAACATGCTAAACATGACGCATACCCAGATTTTGGGATGCAGTGCTGGCACATGGATTTGGCATAATATGCATGATGCATTCTCAAGATCAAAGCTCTTTAAACAAATTAATGGTTTAATCATTTCCAGCATTTTTATACATGTAGCACAAGCTTCTCGTTGGTGATACTTAATTTTTTTTATTGTTTCTTTGTTCGTAGGTATAGCCCAAGAGATAAAAAAAGACAACATGAAAGAAGGACAACTGCATGCCCCAGGAACTCCAGTGTTTCACTTCCCCACACATACATTGTGCATAAAATGCAAGGTATCTATACATTACTTTGGGGGAACATTGCTCAATAGTATGTACATGCAAGCTTTTGGGTACTGGGTTGAAAATTCTGATTTTTGTATTTTGTTGGATTAATAGTTTATACATTGGTCCCTCCCTTAAAGAACCACCCCAAGGGCAGGTCCAGAAGTGACTTCATGAAGCAGGTGATCTCAAGAAAGTGTACATTGCCATAGTAGATAATGATCCATTAATCACTGATGACTTTGGCTTTGTTTTTGTGCCCAAGGGAGTAATGTTGAACAATTTGTTGATGAACACATATGTTCTGGGTATAACAGACTTTATTTCCAATAAAGTATGTTAATAACTTTTCACAAATTACATTAGTATTTTAATTTTGTGTTATGGTATGCTATCTTATATATTTTGTGACCACGGAACGGCCGGGTCATGTTAAGTTATTTTTTATTAGCTCTGCTGACCTAAAATGGCAGAGCTTATATACAGTTGCAAATGTCCATGCACCTGTCATCTGTCCATCTGTCTGTAAACTTTTGGGTTGTGAGCGCGATACCATCCACAGTTTTCAAGTTAGCCCCATATAACTTTCAGGACTTATAGAGTGTATAAAAATCTAGGTTCCTTTCGATATTGGCAGTGCCACCTAGAATATAATATGATAAAGGGGTCAAAATATAAAAATCTTGTGAACACTCTAGCATCTTTAATTTTTGGCGGATCTTCACCGGATGTGGTGGGATTGTGGAGGAGCTCAAAGTCTTGAAGTTGTTAATGATACTAGTGGTGCCACCTATAATTTGATGGAAATTATGAGCCAAAATGTGTTTTAAGATATAAAATTCCATATTTGGAAAAGTAATTTGATTAGACTTGCCAAATTTATGGGATATAGACCATTTCCAATGCTATAATTTTATATAATAAAAAATTTGGTGACCTTGATATATTTTTGTGATGTCACCATGCCTGTAAAGTTGAAAGAGGTAATTTTGTAATGGCAGGGTGAAGCTTGTACGGCAATGCCAAAGTGAATTGAGCCTCCAGATCAAAATTCCACTTGATTACATTGTACATGTGCATAAAGCTGCACTTGATGACCTACTTTTCAGGTCACTGTGACCTAGTAATTATGGACTTCGGCACTATTACCCGATTTCAACAAACAGACCATGTATGGAAACTGGATGTGGGGTTCACATTTATATGAAAATCTTTGTGTACATCAATGTTGGGGGCACCATATATAGTATTATGTAATATACAGGTCAAGATGTGAAAATCTTGTGACCACGGTACCATCCACAGTTTTCAAGTTAGCCCAATATAACTTTCAGGACTTACAGGGTGTATCAAAATCTAGGTCCCTTGGGATATTGTGGGCACCACCTACAATAATATGCAACAATGGGGTCATAATGTGAAAATCTTGTGAACACTGTAGCGTCTTTAATTTGGGGGGATCTTCATGAAATTTGGTAGGATTGTGGGGGAAGTCAAAATCTAAGTTTCTAGTGATATTGGTGGTTTCATCTATAATTTGGTGGAAATCATGAGCCAAAATGTGTTTGAAGATACAACTTTCATATCTGTAAAAGTTATTAGACTTGCCAAATTTATAGGATATATAGACAATGTCCAATGCTAGAATGGTATGTAATATCAGTGACCTTGACCCATTTTTGTGAGGCCACCATGCCTTTAAAGTGGAAAGAGATGATATTGTAATGACAGGGTGTAGCTTGGACATCAATGGCAATGTCAGCACAGCACCAGGCCCATGGGCCTCTTGTATTACATAATCTGGGTGACCTTGATCTTCTGTGCCAAAGTCACTGAGGACATAAATTTAAGGACTCGCTCATTGTTGTCCTGGCACATGCAACAATATCCATCACAGGAATTGCACAAATAAGCTATGAGTACATGCAGAGTGAAGTGCCATTTAGTGGACAAGTGAGACACTAAAATCACATACTAAGATTTATATGACTGTTCAGGAGCCACTTGAGGACTAGCCACTTTGAAATGAAGATGTAGGTGTAGCCACGGTGCCAGTGAGCATAAGGCCCATGGGCCTCTTGTTTTATTGTTTTTGTAGTCATGTATGAAAAAGTGCTGGTTTAAAGATATGCATTGATTACAAGGAAGCTGATAGTTTCAGCATAAAGTTAACATGTTTCATTAAAAATCATACAATTCACTGTGAGAAATAAATGGAATCGAAATGTGTAAATGAGAAATTTGCATATTCAAATTGCATTATATATTGTTCTAATTTGACAACTCAAGTGCTTCAAGGCAGTGACAAAGTGATGAATCTTTTGTGCAGGATGGCTTGGTTGGTTTCCACAAAATCACCATAAAGAAAACCATGACAGCATTGGCATTTTACAATGGTTACTTGACCAAGGAAGAGAACTCCAGAGAAATATTTGTTAGCTTACCCAATGGACTTGACTACATTCACAATGCAACTGCCAGGTCTCACAAGCCAGAAGAGGAATGAAACATTCAGTTTTAGGTTTTCTGAAGTACATGTACATGATTTTACATTGGATGTTGCATCATATTTAAAATGGCAAAAACAGTACTATGTGTTGCAGTAGGCTTGCTGGCCTTGTACGTGTACATTGGATTTGAAGAGATCATACAGAAGCCTCAGGGACTATGTGTTTATGGTGCTACATGTAGATGTTTTGAATCAGGCACCAGTTGTAATCTCATACGTAATAACTGTATGTGGAAGCTTTTGCAAGATGATGAACATTAGCATTATTTCATTTACACGTAAAAAAGCTTCTGATAATGTGGAAATAAATGCTGAAAAGAACAATTCAAATTTTTGCAAAACTGAGGACAGTGTTTAGATTAACAGGCAATATTTGTATGCCAGGTCCAGGATTACATGTTCACATAATGGATAATGAAAAGCTCTATTGTGTAATCTTTTGTGCATAGTACATGTATTACAGTTACCAATAAGGGCAAAGAATTTTGTCAAACTTGCATTTACATACATACATACATACACAGATGATTAAACATATTTGTTCTTCACATGTGTGAAAACAACGTAGACATCACTATCAAGTTCCATTATTTCAAAGATCAATTTTTCATGGAATCTTGCAGTCCAACAACAGCATAAATTGATTCATCTGGAACTTTGTACTCTTGTGCAAGGAAAAAAGTTGGAGCTTCAGAAATCATGTGCAAATGAAAAGTGAATACAGCACTTGTACAAACCAAGAAATAAATGTGCATGGAACACATGGTTACTGGTTTATTTGTGTGTTGTTAACATAATGTGTATGAATGGGTCAATGGGTCATATTTTGTAGCATCAAGCACTGTGAACACTCTGTTTCATGCTTTTTGTTTGTTTTTTGTTGAAATGTCCTCTGAAGTAAAGGGAAATTTGGGTCAATGAATAAGGCTATGATAAAAAGTGACATTTTGAATACACATATTAGTTAAGTAATATTAACTCTCGACCACCATTGCCAAAACTCCTTGTCTGGGCAATTCGATCGACACAGTCTGGTTGGGTTCGCTCAGTTGATTGTTCCCAAGTACCTGATGGTCCTGTGGCGCCATCTCTCGGTTCCTCTTGGACCCAGTGGTGACTCCTGGTACGCATGCTCTTCGGGGGAGGGGGGGGGGGCTAGGATTGTTTCTTTTTGATCTGCAGATAGCTGTGAAAACTTGCAAGTAGAGCTGGTCATTTTGGCTTGAATCCGAGTTTTTCAAGATGGCGTCTCGACAATCAGATCGCAGAGAGAGGGAGGACAGTGCCCATCAGGCAATCACTGCTCAGCAGTGAGCCATAGGTGTTGATCCAGTGACCACTTCTACTTCTCCCTTGTTGGGCAAAGACCAGAAGATGGATAGACAGAACCACTTTATGGCTGCTTTGGGGGATCATGGGAATAGCTATGCTTGTCATCAGCAACCTAGTTATGTTTGCTCTTGTTAGCAAAAGTGCAAGTACTGTGCTGATTGGGGAGAGGAAAAGTGGCTGCTGTATGATCAGGCCAGGAAGAAGAGCAGTAAAGCTAGATGTAGGCATACTTGCACGACTTGACAGTGCTTGAGGAGGGAATGTACACTTTTGCTGGTATAGCAAGCTCCTTTGCATAGGTTCCTGAGACTTGTTCTTAGACTTTCCTTGTCCCCTCAGAGCGTCACCGTGTTCCAGTTTATGTCGCCCTCAGGGTTTTGACCAGGTAGAAGCCTTTAGCTCAGCATACCAAGAGTAGGCTTGACCTTATTTCGGACTTGAATTGGGCAGTCATCCTGGGAACATAGTGGTCAGATCCAACTTTGGACTCCGTCTTACGGAACCTTATATTATACCAGCCCCTGGGTGCCCATCAATTTTCATGAATCGCTGGTCTTGTTAGATCTCCAGGACCAGAGGAGTAGAAATCGATAGCATCCACCCATACGGCAGACAGCTATCAGGTTGACAGGCAATAGAGGGAGGGCATTTAGGTCCCATGCTGGTCTGTAAGGAGGGTTTTCTGCCTTAGGCCAGGATTCTGCTGTTGGTGGCCTAAAGTCCATGTACCTCTGAGGTTTTCCCTTCAAATCAGCCATCACCTCCTCACAGAATATGATGGTTGTGTGACATGTATATGTGTGTATGTTACACTACCAAATGCCTTTCAGTGTAAGGCTTAGCAACAGGCAGATCATGCCGTTCACAGCTACATTTTGGATGCCCCATTTCCTAACAAAACAGACAAACAAAAAACATGGAATTGCAAAACCCACCGTTTTAGACACTATCCAAGACAAAATGTGCATATGGACTACAAAGGTGCTAATCTTTACCAGCATATAACTGTGCATGCTTTGCCCGTGTACTTAAATTGGACCAGTCAATCTGAGAGTATGGTTGAAAGATGGAGAAGTTTGAAGCTTTTCTTGTACATGTTGCATATGAAATAAATCCAGGATAACACATTAACCTGTGAAACACATAAGTATTGATCTCGCTAATGTTAATCCCAAATTCCATTGCTCACATGTACACTAGTATTGGTTTTCTTTGGTAAAGAGATTCAAATGTGGTTATATGGCATGACATCCTGTGACTCGTTGTCCTCAGCACAACAACAAATTTATGCGTGTACATGTATATGTGCAAATGAAACCAGTTACTTGGTTTATACCTGCAGGGTCATCCAATTTCATATCTGTCTGGGCGATGTTATTGATGCAGGTGTTTTAGTATAGTATATATATTCACGAATACAAACATAGCTCAAATTAATTAGTACCCATTTCAGCTAGGCGACTGGTGCCAAAGGTTGCAAATTCGAGTCCAGCTCCTTCCGAACATAATATATATATGCAGTGGTCCATACTTTGAGAGATCACCACTAGTGCCATCCAGGAAGTGGTCAAATAAAGCAGGATGTCTCACAAAGGAAATTTGACTCTTGTGTCACATGCCCAACAACTAACCACTACTTTGAAGTCCCATCCATAATTTAGATTAAAAGATGACTGGTGAACACTTGCTGGATCCCATTCCATCTTGCAGTCCTGTGTTTACTCATTCATTTGTATTATATACAGTGAAACCTCATGAGAACAACACTCGGATATCTGACATATTCATTATAACAACACAAGTTTTGAATGGCAAAAGTTCATTTTCTTTATTATATGATTCATGTATTTGGCAGATTCAGTTATCCAACAAATTTCTAAGGGTGTCATTATAACGAGTTTTCTGTGTACATATTTTTAATTTGTAAATTGAATGAACATTCAATTTATTTTACCAATCTGGTACAAAATAGGTTGGTTTTACTTATCTTAAATGGGGGATTTCCGGATGGATAAGTGGTCTTTTGGGGGTCAGTTTGGGTGGTGACAAAAGGCAGAAGGTCTCCCAACAGAGGAACTTCTGTATGTGTAGAACACAAACATGGATTTTCTTTTTCCTTTTTGTTTTCCTTACATGTGTACAATGAGCCAGTTTAAGTCCAGCCAACTTTTAAAGTGTAGAAAAATAATGCAACATCAAAATTTTCACATTGCAGCAAACAAGTCAAAGGGTATTTGTATTACAAGAAACAGTCGATTTCATTTTATGTACAGCGGAATCTCCCAATTAAGACAACCTAAGGGACTGAAAAAATGTAGTCTTAATAGGGGAGTGATCTTAATGGGGATATAGTTTTATGAAGGATCAACAAAAATGGGTCTCTAAATTGATGGTCTTATATAGAAATGTTCTATGGAGGTGGTCTTGATTGGGGATTCTACTGTATGTATTATTTGAGCATGCAGGGAACTTCAGGCTGCTGAACAGGTACACATTTAAGATTTGGAGCCTTAAAAACAAACACTCTGCCTAGTTTGATACATAATTATGTTTACAGAGTGGTAAAAGTATTAAGTTCTTGTTTTACAGAGATGTTACTTTTCAGGACTTACCTGAACTGATCGTTGGGGTGGCAAGAATGATTGCTTTTTGAAAAAGAAGGGCTTTCAAAAACACCCCAAAATGATGTTAACATTCCTGACTAGTGACAAAGTGATTACACACATCATACATGTACTACATTGTTAACAGAGAGACCATTTCAGTTAATCAGATCACACTGTAAGCATAATTGGAGCATAATGGTTGTATAAAGATTAGAGATAATGGAAACAACTTCCAAATGCACCATTTATGTTTATTTCTAGAAAACAGCTGGGACAAAGATGATGGTTTTTAGCTCTACTGACCCAAGGTCACAGCTTAAATGGTCATTCATGTCTGTCCATCCGTTTGTAAACTTTTGCTTGTGAATGCAATACAGTCCACAGTTTTCAAGTTAACCCCATATAACTTTCAGAACATATCAGGTGTGTGAAAATCTAGGTTGAGTTGGATATTAGTGGGGTCACTTACAGCATTATGTAATATATGGATCAAAATGTGAAAATCTTGTGACCACTCCAGCATTTTGAATTTTTTACAGATCTTCATGAAATTTAGTAGGATGTGGAGGAGGTGAGAAAATTAAGATCTCAGGTGCATATGAGACTAGTAGCACCACCTATAATTTGATGGAAATTATGAGCCTACATGTGTTGAGTGATATAAAATTCCATATCTCAAAAATAATTGAGTTAGACATGCCAAATTTATACTGTACACTGTATGTAGATCATGTCCCATGCTAAGATGTTATCTTGATGTATTTTGTTAGGTCGCTAGGCCTGTAAAGTTGAAAGAGGTATTTGGTAATGGCAGGGTGTACATTGGACATCAATGGCAAAGACAGTTGAACCTTCAGATCAAAATTGCACTAGAGTATAATGTACATGGAATCGTACTTGGTGACCTACTTTTGGGGTCACCATGACTCAATGATTATGGAAGTTGACCCTTGTCCAAGTTTATTGTTTTTCTTCAATGACTCAAAAAGTTATAACCCAATTTGAAGAAACAGACCATGCATGGAAAGTGGGAAGTGGGGCACACATTTTGAACAGTATAATTTTTTTTTAATCTGAGTTGAAAGTGAAGGTCATGTGGCCATTTGGAATACAGGGATCAATATGTGAAAATCTTATGAATGCTCTGCACCCTACAGTTTTTAAGGTAGTCCCATATAACTTTTAGGACTTACAAAGTTTATAGAAATCTATCTTGATTTTGATATAGGTGGCACCACCTACACTATTATGTAATATATTGATCAAAATGTGAAAATCTCTAGCATCCTATTATTTTTCATGGATTTTCATGAAATTTTATTGGGATTGTGGCGGAGGTCAAAATCTCAGTTGTATATGAAACTAGTGGTGCCACCAATAATTTGATCGAAATTATCAGCCAAAATGTGTTGAAAGTTGTAAACTCCATATCGAAAAATAAGTTTTCTTTTCCTTCGAATTGTGCACATCTTGTTAGTGGATACGGCCAGCATTTTATAAGTATGAGCCAACCAGATGGCTTGAAATTTTACAAAAATGGGATCATATTGATCATGTCCAATGATAATAAGTTGTACTATCAGTGACCTTGACCTGTTGGGGTAAGGTCACCAAGCTAGTAAATTTGAAAGGGACGATTTTGTAATGACAGGGTGTAGTTTGAACATCAGTGGCAAAGAGATTTCAGGCTCCAGATCAAAATTGCACTGAGTACATTGTACATAAAACTATACTTGGTGGCCTACTTTTTGGGTCACTGTATGACCCAATTATTATGGAGTTTTGCACTTGGCCAAGTTTAATGTTTTTCTTCAATAAATCAAAAAGTTATACACCTACCCTGATTTGAACAAACAGACTATGGATAGCTGGACAGAGGACACCCATTTTGGATTGAATATTTTTTCATGTGAGTTGGAGGTGACAATTATATGGTCAATTGGAATTTAGGGGTCAAAATGTGAAATTCTTGTGAATGGTTTACCATCTGTAATTTTCAGTGAACCATTATGAAATTTAGTGGAATTATGGAGGTCAAAATATCTATTGATGAAGATACTAGTGGCACCATCTACTGTTTGACAGATTATAAACCAAAATGTATTGAACAAGATAAAAGTCAATACCTCAACAAAAGAATCAGGCTAGACATATTGTAAATTGATAGGTTATATTGATTATGTCCAACACTTGTATATTGTAGAATATTGATGACTGTGACCCAGTATTTATAGGTCACCTGGCTTGTAAAGCTGAGAGAAATACTTTGGTGATGGTGGGGTGTAGCTTGGACATTAACATGATTAATGGAGCAGAGAATCTATCATTCAGATCAATATTTCACTGGAACTTGCACTCCCAATCAAACAATAAACACTGTGACAGTAGTTTACCCAATCTGCTCTTGTTTTGTTTCCAGTTTTTTTATATATATATATTGTAATGCATTACTAGTCAGCAGCGCACTAGGCCCATGGGCCTCTTGTGGTATTTTAATATGTAGACTAAATACTACCAAAGTGTATCAGCAATTCTTTGTTGAGGGATTAGTTTTTCTGCAATGGGATAGCAAATTAAAGACACTGAGAGACCTGGCCTGTGAAGAAACTCCAAATTAAAGACCCACCAGTTTCAGTTTCATTTGGGTGTATTATGGGGCATTACTGTAAAATTAGTACACAGTACTCTTATTAATGGCTCACTCTGCTTCACTAGCATGTGATATGGCATATGCAGATGTACATTTGTACCAAGTGATTGCAAAGTGACATATTTTGCTAAGAGTGACAAATAAACTGAAAATCTTGTTTTATGGAGATATCCATTGGACAAAACTACACTAAAATTTAAAGTAGATGGCTTACAAAATGTATATGAGAAGATGTTGTATATTCTTTATACTGTATCATACTCCAGTGTAGTAAGTGCAAAAACTTTCATAAAACATCTCATTATATCAACATCACTCCAGTTATTTTTGTCAGTGTCTGAATGACATTGAGAAAGGACCACATTGATACTGCCTTGATATTTACCAGTGTTACATTTATATTTGCTTGCCTTCTCATATGCACACCTGACGAAGCTCATCTTTCCTAATTTGTATGTTATCAAGATATTTTAAGGCAAGTTTCCAAACAGTTACATGACTGAAATACCTGTTCAGTAATTACTGTCTGTAGGTCTATACAGCAAGAGTATCAAAGAGTTTGGCCAAAAAGGTGATTGTGCTGGGTCGGATACCTAACAGATAAACCTGTATCCATGTAGAAAATGCAGGTAAGCATGTAAGACAGTTTTTTTCAGAATTATCTTATATCTGGGGCAATGAGGGATGGGGTGGGGATGCTCAGGACCCTTCATTTAACTCAGCAAATTTATTTGGAATTGTTTTGTAATGATATATGAAAAACTAAAGTGTAGGGGCATTTTTCAATGTAATGGATCCTAGACTATATTTACCAATTTAAATTTGTAGTGTTTGATATCTTTGAAGCCTTGTCAATTGACAAAGAATGATGAACTAAGTGTGAATGGACAGCTTATCTCTTTACACACAATCCGGTACATTTTGCACATGTAGATAATCTGTATTCATCTGCATGATTTATAATGAAGCATACAGCTTTCTCAATAAATTGTGGAAATATGTTTATAAATATGATTTCCATTATCAGTTTGAGTGCAAATGTGTGCTTGATTAACATAATTAACATGTTAATAATTGAAGGCAAAGTCCTGTGCCTGGCTTGTTCATAGAATTTACTTAATTTACACGTGGCCAGCAAAACTACAGTGCTGCCTGCTGTGTTGTTTCTATCATGGTGGCCATACCAGTTCTGAGTGATGCCATTCACTGACTATATAGCCACACATGGCATTGTGTGGCTATAGTACAGTGAAGGGGCATCACTCAGAATGGAGACAACCACCTGTGGCTTCTATATTCAGTAAATGGTACCAATCCAGCTCCAATGTAATCAATTTTTTGTTTTTTTCACCAGGGCTGTAGATCTGAAAGGGGAGTCATCTGTTTGGGGATTTCTCAACTTCACTTTTTATAATGGAGTTCTAAAAAGCACATTAAAAATTAGATAAAGGAATAAAATGAAATTAATTTTAAAAATGAATTAAAAAAGAACAAGAGCACTGTGATTTGAAGCAATCACTTGAATGCCTCCCATCGTCCATGTTCACCCTTTCCATAAACTACTGGTCAACACATGCAGGTAACAAAGATGGACAGTAATAGGTCACAGTATGCTGTAAATAGGTCACACTGACCTCAAATTTTAATCAGCTAAAGGGGGTCTGGGTATGCATCTATGTATCAAATTGTATAATTACATTTTGAAGATATGGCCCTAACAAAGCTCATATGGACAGTAAATAGGTCGTGCTAAGTTGTAACTAGGTCACGGTGACCTTATTATCTAAATACCATTTGGAGGTTCAGAAAAGCATAAGTGTATCAAATAAAAATCGGCATTTTAGAGATGTTGTGCTTGCAATGCTTAGACAGACAGTAAATAGGTCACAGTAAGTTGGAATTAGGTCACACTGACCTCAAATTATAATTAGGTAGTGGGAGTCCCAAGAATAAAACTATGTACCAAAATTCAGACAAATCTGTCCAGGAGTTTTGAAGATATTGTGCTAACAAAGCTCACATGAGCAGTGACCTCAAAATCTAATCAGCTAATGGGAGTTCAGGAATGCATCTGTCTGAGAAAAATCCATTGAGGGAATTTGAAAATATTGCGCCGAAAAAGGCTGCCAGAGGGACAGACGACCCGAAAACATAACGCATCCCCAGCCCCCAACCCAACCCCCATTATCATTATCATATACCAGGGGGAGGCATAAAAATCCTGACCTGTAGCAAGTTTGGTCAAGTTGCAGAACTGAACAATACAGGTGGTCTAGGATCTTGATGTACATGTAAAATCTGATTAATAAAGTTAGCCTCCCTCAATCCCTCACGAAGGCATGCGATTAGCCAAAACGTTGGGGGGGGGGGGGGGGGAGGTTCATTTAAACTTTCACTTTTTCACTTGTACAATTGTATCTGTTTAGGCCTATTATGTAATTAAGTGAAGAGGGCAGTTGAAGGTGTTGATGTGGTGTGTGGTACTTTGCAGATTGAAATGTGGTCAGCATAAAAGGTTTCAACAACTGACTAAAAAAAGATGCAAGGGGTTTAACCAGAAAGGTAAGGCCTTTTTTTAACAATGACTTAATACAATAATCTGTTACAGTCTATAAATGTCCTGCAGGTAGAAACTGTAGTCCATACAATTGACTACATTGCATGAGGAATTATGTTTAATATGTAGCCAAAACAGGAAAAAGGCACGTCTGAATTACATGTAGCTATGATTAAATTATCTGAAAAGTGAACCAAAAAACATCAAAATATTCGTAAAGTTGTAATTTTTGAAATCCCTGATGCCCATTCAACTTGTTTATTAAGCAACCATGTCCCCAAAGCTTTCTGCTTGACACAGTCTGGCTCAGTAAAATGAACTGCAGCACTGCATAAATTGTGTAAAATAAGTTTCCCACTGGACATTGCGCACACAATCGTGCTTCATTACTACACTGTGCTTTGATATCAACTTGTATTTTGCAGAGCACTTAATGTTAATTTCAATTACAAATAGTGCTTGTGAAAATTAGTTGGGTACAAGGCCACTTGTCCATCAGAGAGAAAATACCTCACTCTTCTGTATGTTTACAATGGTCAGGCTAGCATTTGAACATAGTTTGAGGTACGGATGTATGTTGAGGATTGCAGTACAAAGATCTCTATTTTGACAAAACACCAAATTTTTGGCAAATATTTGGCATGATTATGAAACGGCATAATATTGTCAATCAGGGAAAATTATTCAGTTCTTGAAAATACTCATACTCTAATGTTTTTGGTCATGTATTGCAATTTTATTTTGATGACTCAGTTGAAAAGAGAATTGTGTATGAACAAAAATGATAACATATATAAACTTACTGCTTAAGGTGGATAGTAATGGTTTATCATTGTGACAGCTTTGTAATGTATGCTTAATATCCTTTCAAATGTCAGGTAGCGATGGTAACTGCATTGCATGCATATCATAGTGATTAAGATTACATTGAACAGCATGTCATTTTACAGTATATTATTAACATCTAGAATGTCAGGTGGGACACAGTATTGAAATTCAGTAATAGCCTGCTTTGGCCCATGAATGATACTGATACAGCTTTTGATTAGCCATGTCTATACATACAGGGGTCTCCAGACCAGGATATTTTTTCTTTCTTTTTCTTTTTTCTTTTTTTTTTGTTTGCAGATGGGATGCTGATGTAGTTTAATAGGATAGGTCATGTGCATCCAGCAAGTTCAGTTGAATACACAACCTAATGCACAAAATTTTTAGGAATTATAGTGTTTTTTTTTCCTGTTGGATTGTATTTTAAAGTAACCTCAAATAAATGGCATACTTTCACAGCCGAGATAATAAAATTAATATGAACATACATCTAGATCCACGATGAGATATTTGGCATTTCTACATGGAGCAGTTTGAAAGTTATTAAGTTGAAAATTACAATTATGGAAAGTGATAAGAATACACAACCCTAGCCCTCCAGACTATAGTGCCCTCCGTCTCCGTTGGCGCCCTTGCTTTCACAGGCAGACTCAGTCAGAGTGCCAGGTATTGAAGGTGCGGGGGGGGGGGGGGGGGGGGGGGGGCAGAAGGTGGCTTCACAATAAATGGCATTGTTGCGTGATTGGTCACAATGATTAGTTATACTTCAGGTGTCTGATTAAGTGTTTTGTCACCTGATCCTGGACATTATCCCTGTTCAGCTTTCTTTCATATCATGTGCACACTCCTGTTATGAATTAGTGCAAGAATCATGTTACCTCAGCCTCATAAGTGATACGGTATCCAGGGCCTGATGACAATTCGTAAGTGTACAATGAATTGATAACTTCACAGTTGTCAGAATATATAACATTCTACTTTAGAGATCCAGTTACGAACTGTGGTCACCTCAGCGTGATGACTGTGTGCATGAGTGATATGTAGGTATGATGTGCTTTTGTTACCAAGTAAGCTCAAGTTTCCTTGACTCGCACTGTGTGGTGTGAGAAACTGTGGATAGTACATGCAACCCCTCATATCCAAGGACAATTTTCCATGTATGGGCATATAGGCATGCTGACCTGAGTGTGTCCTTAAGAGATAGCTGTTTCAAACACCCTCATGGTGTGATATTCCCACTCCCTATCTATGTATGATAGTAACTGACTTGCTTGCTGTCCTACCTTTCACAAAGTACCATGAATCAAAGGGTTATAAATAGTGAGATCCTGGTGGCCAGAATTGGCAAATAAATTTCAATGGTAGAGTATTTTTTATTTTAATTAAGCTATACAGTGGTCCCTCTTTTGGGACATCGCCTTCATTTTGTGACCATTTTCACTGTGCAAAAGCACCCTCTAATGATACGCTACTTCTTTTGGGAGACCACCTGCACAACCTGACCAGTGACCACGTAAAGTGACCACAAAAGACCAATTATCCATACAGAAATTCTCCATTTCAGTCAAATAAAACCCATGTATTTTGTACAAGATCGGTAAAATAATCTGTCAAAACCAGTTTACAAATCCAAAATGTGTTTATAATAGCAATAAGATACATGACTGCAAGATGGAATGGGGTCTAATATGTGTACATCAGTCATGTTTGAATCTAAATTGTGGGTGGGAATTCAAAGTAATGGATAGTTGTTAGGCAGGTGGTACAATACAAGAGTCAAAAGCCTCCTTTGGGAGACTACCTGTTTTATGTGACCACTGCTTGGATGGCACTATGGGTGGTCTCTCAAAGGAGGGACCACTGTACACATGTGCTGCCTGCAAACCTCCCAACATCTTGCACCGGCTGTTTGGCTTTTGAAACATATCAATACAATTACTTTGTTATTCCTCATGCTGCAAGTGATATATGTACCATATGAAGAGGAACTATTGAAGATCACATCGAGATACATGAAATACTGCATAATACAGATATATCTTTTTTCTGAATTTTACCTGGTTTTAGCTCTGCTGAGCATGGATGGCAGAGCTCATGTCTTCACTCATGTCTGTCTGTCCATCCTTCCATCCATCTGTCAACTTTTGCTTGTGAGTGTGATACAGTCCACAGTTTTCAAAATTGCCCCGTATAACTTTCAGGACTTATCAAGCCTCTGAAACTCTGGGTCGAGTTTGATATTGGTGGCACAACCTACAGTTTTATATGATATATGGATCAAAATGTGAAAATCTTGTGACCACTCTAGCATCCTTAATTTTTTATGGATTTTCTTGAAATTTAGTGGGATTGTGCAAGAGGCCAAATTCAAAGCTGCATATATGATACTAGTGATGCCACCTATAATTTGAATTATGAATCAAAATATGTTGAAAGATATAAAATTCCATATCTTGAAAAATAATTTGTCAGTCAGCTGAGCTAAAAAGCGTACACAGAGTACTCTTTCCTGTAACCCCCAACCTGCCCCCAAAAGAGTACTCTAAAAATCTTCATTTTTGGCTAAATATTGATCAGCATTTTCAAAATTAGCTAAAAATGTACATTGATCTTGACCCCCCCCCCCCCCCTGCATACTCTATGTACTAATGTAAAAATGTTGATAAAAATGGCTGACCCTAAGCACTTAAAAAAAGGACATTTTTATCTATATCTTGATAAACAATAAGGCAGATGATACCAAATGTACGACAAATTTGTATCACGTGGAAGTTTGATATTGCATAATGTGGATGACCTTGGTAAATTTCTCAAGGTCATGGAGGGAATGCTTTTCAGCAAATGATTTTTTTTTTATTATGGTCATCTATTTATGTCAGCAGAGCATTAGGCCCATGGCCCTCTTGTTATTGAAAGTTGCTTCTATATACCAAATTAAAAGTACCAATTTCAACAAATCTGTTTCTGGGTTACAAGGGTTGCATGTTCCAATATGCTGTCTACATCTGTTATGCATAAGAAAACTATCTAATAAGTTGTTATGATTTGTTACTGATTGTGGAGTATTTGTGCATGGCTTAGTATCAACAGAAAGAATGTTGAGTTACATTGAGCATGTGCAGTATTTCTATGGTTAAAAGTAGGCTATTCCCAGGTTCAATGCATGCATTGACTGAGACCAGTGTTGGATGACAGCCATCATCATCTTATACTTACAGCATTGTACCAAAAAGTGTTCCACTTGGATGAGACTTTTTGAGCCAAAATTGGTCAGCTGATATTGGGAATTTTTAGGTTTGATAGGGCATGATTATATATTTAATGATAAGGTTAACTGCAATTTGAAAGCATTAGATCAAAAGATTGGGTGAGTTTTTTTTTGTTTGTTTGTTATTTTTTATTTATTTTTTGGGGGGTAATATTTCATGGGAAAATAATTGGAAAATAGAAAAGTTTGATTTGCTTGTCAGCAAATCAGTCTGTGTGCCTTGAAAACTTTTTAAAGATAGCCTATTCAGTATTTATTTAACTCCTGCAGCAGTAACCTATAAATTGAAGTTGGAATGGCACCTCTATCTAAAATAGTTTAATTTGAAGTTATTCAAGATTTAAATTTTTGTATTTGCCTAAGTTGTACAAATCAAAATTTTACACGTTTTCATCAGACTGGGGTATGTCACAAACCTGTCTATTGAAGTTGGAATGCTACCTCTGTCTGTAATAATTTGGAAGTCAATTATTCAAGATTTAAGTGTTTCACCTAATTTGCTTAAATTATATGTTACAACTTTGGTTCATATAGTTAACTAGATGCAGCTAAGTCACAAACCTTGAAGTTGGAATGGCACCTGTATAATAGTTTTGGAGATATTCAACTTTTAAATTGTTAAGTGCTCCTCATTAGCATAATTTAAAATGCTACAGCTTTTGTTCTGTGTCCATTAAATTGGCAGGTATCACAAACTTGCATGTACAGCTTGGGATTTTGCATCTATCTGTAATAGGTTTGAAGATATGGAGCTTTTAAAATTGTAATTAGCCCTAATTTGCATAATATTTAACATCGTGAGTGCTCCAAACAACACAACTTCACTACTAGGTTAATCACCATGCATGTTTGGTACTTTTTGGAACAAAGGTATCCTAGAAAAAAACTGAGGACAAAATTTAATATGAAATAATAAGTAGATAAATAAATCAATAATTTTTTTGATTGACCGTTTCAGTGCCAAATTTTGGACTGAGTCAACAGCTTTTTTTGCCCAATGCATGCCTAGAAAAGCTGTTGGCCTGGGGTATTCTCTCTGGAACTATGGGCATACTGGTACATGTACTTGAATGAAAGGTCTTTGCATGAGTAATCTGAATCTGAGATCCTAATGATAATTCAAACTAGTTTGACTTTAGTAGATCAACTTAAGACATGATTGGTACTGAAAGAGTTAATTGAGGGAAAACAAAAAGTCTTGCATTGGCACAGAGGCTTAATAAGCAGTGGCATTAAAACCAAAATTGAGAACCTATGTTTTATTGAAAGAGATATTCACCATGAAAAAATATGCTCATGTCCCAACAAATAGAAAGCAGTGATCTTTTAATTGCTCAGCTTTGTTTAGGCATATTGCGACTCGAAATTAAAACCAGTAGATTCTGAAGGATGACAATAAACAATATTTGTGAACTATGTGCTCACAATATTGCAGATTAGTCACATTTTGTATTTTTGTGGCTTCTATATAATAATTTAGAGATAATTTTGGTAAAGATATTATGACACAAAATCCAGATTTTCTCAGCTATCCAATATACAAAAACTTAAATATGTAATCAATAACAGTATATGTAAGATAAGTAAATGTATAAAATACTTTTGGTGTTGAAGGTAGGAAACACTGTGTAAATCAAATTAATATGTATATATGTGCATACATCTGAATAATGATAGTAATGATGATGATAATAATAATAATAATAATAATAATAATAATAATAATAATAATAATAATAATAATAATAATAATAATAATAATAATAATAATAATAATATACAATTGTTATGTTCCTATGAATGCATAATATTCATAATAAATTGTAGTTTATTAAAAAACAAGTCAAGTATTGGTGTTCTTTGTTGACTATTTATTCCAGCCATGTATTAATTGTTGTTACTTATTAAAGTATGTAAATCTGTGTAAAAAATATATGTTTGAAGCACATACAGAGTCCAGTGGATAAGTATTAAGTAGAGAGTGTGTACAATGAAAAAAAAGAAGAGATTTTGCAATTTCAAAACTCTTAGACTTTTATATCAAACCCTTAGCTTGCCATTAAGACTTCCTGACATCTCCCCTGCATCCTTTTATGGATCCAGACCCGCATCTCCTTGAGTGACTACCATGAGAGTGTTGCCATGTCATGTTCACCTGTGGGCATTATATTGATTTTGATTATATATAGTACAAGTCAATACAATAAAGATACATGTATATTTATATTCATTCACACATTTTCAAATGCAAATGGTTCAAAGTGTAAGTACAGAATCACATGCACCTGTTATATATTCATGCTTGAAAACCGTTTGTTGCGTGAAATATTGCCAATGCTCGGTGTTGTTGATAGAACATGCATTGGATGGAAGAAAGAAATCTAACTTCAGGGAAACTTATCCTTGATATGCAGTTAAAATCCTTAGGGATTACTACTAGAAATTGGGCATATTGACAAAGCCATTTTAAAGTCTGTTTCCATTAGCCGGTCACATGCTTGGAAACAATAGACAACTCCAGTATCAGTATGCTTGCATTGATGTAGGTACCAGTCTGGGATATAGCATTTACATGTAGCTTAGGGACAAGCTGTCTGATATAAATGCACCAGGTCAAGAACATGTTCAGTTGGACAGTTTTTATGATGAAAGTTGGTCAGTAAATTTTCCAACAAATTGGGTCATGGGGCTGGAACAAGCTTAACTATCCTTGATATAGAGCATGAATAAGTTCTGTTTTGGCAAGATGCTAACAAATGGTTTCATTTGACATTGACTGAGGAAATTGCAGGTAGGTCATTGATTTTATAGGCTCAAAATGGCATAGTGGTAGCCACTTTTTAAGCGGTAAATTCCTTACACATAATAATACAATGTCAATATATCAGACAGTACCATGGTACCAAAGATCATGGCCAAAATCCAAGAGGATGGGGCACAAAATGCTGCAGCGTGAAGAATATGGCTTCTGCATGGTGAATGCAAACATTCATCAATCGAAGGTTCTCCAGAACTCCATAGCACAGCAATTATAGTGTATGACCATTTTTGTCTCGCCAGTATAAGCTGTTGGCGAGACTAAGCAGTCACTTTCCGGACATCCGTCTATCCATCCGTCCGTCAACAAAAAACTTGGAGTGGCTTGAATTACACTGGCGAGACATTCATGCCCCCGGGCATGACTCTGGTTATATTTAATACTTGTCTAACAGATTTGACATAGTGCTCTTAGCTTTTTTGTTTTCCTCTTAGTTTTTTTTTGTTTTCCTGGCAATAGACAGAGACTGCCTTATGTAGATTTTTGACCTTCAAATCTTCAAGTTTAAAAAGTAATAATTCCAGAATTGTCTATTTCTAAGCAGACCTAGGCCTACCATCGGACACCAGCAGTTTGCAGGTGTAGGCTGATCTAGAATAAAAACCTAAGACAAAACAGAGCAGGTGAATTTAATAGATATAGAATTATAAAATCTGCATACACTTTTCTTTTTATTAATGTATTTGTAGTGACTTTTGGAACAGCCCTCTTATTGTAATTTGCCAAAATAAGGTGCTAAACTGCTGCACTATACAGCCCTATCATTTTTTCTCAGATTTTAAAGACCATCATAACCAGTCCCTGTAGTGTGTTGCTCATTGTTCAAGTCTTATTTGTGTAAGATGCAACTTGCAAACATGCCCTCAAGGTACATGTCCATGGTCTCTCCAAAGGAGCAGTGACCACATACATTGCTGCATCTTTAGATGATGATTTCTTAATAGTTATTTGAAGTATGACACTCAACGCAAGGTTTGCTTGTTAAAAATACTTCACTTCTTGCTATTTTTAAGCAAGCTGCACTTGTCCCCTCCTTGCTGAAATGGAGATCACAGATTTCTTTGAGCTCAGCTGCAGTAAACATATACAATTACTGCTCCAATATAACATGTACAATCTAACTTACTATTGGCAGTATGTTTTGACAGGTCCTACTAGTGGATCCAAAAGTTCTAAACCAGCATTTATCATATTTAGAGAAGTCTTGGTACTTCAATTTGGAATGAAGATTCCCTTGTACAAATTCAAGAGGCACCAGTGGCACTGTAGTCTAGCCTACAGACAGTCTAGTAATCCTGTGGTGAAGAACATAGATATTGCTGTCCACTGCCCCTACCCATCCCATAGGTCTGATGTTAGTAATGAAAATAGATGAACAGCTATAATCCAATAAAGCCTGCAGGTGGCCCTCTCTCTACGTGCCACTCTCATGAGAAGCATAAGGGGGTGGGGAGAATAATCTATGGATGCAGAGAGATGGAGTGCCAAGATTTGAAGGCTTGCATGTGCTCTATTGATCTGTCCCATTTGCTCCCATATGGAGTAAATATGTACTGAGCTCTGTATCTGAACTTTGAAAATTTAATTTAATTTTTTCACTTTGTGTCAATAATGATTGTGAGTTGAGCAAAGTAATTTGCCTGATGATCTTCGATTTTTTTTTTGCTTGTGTCTGCAGGTTTGTTAAAAAACAAAAAGGGGATACATTTATGCAATGTTGGTCGTGTTCAATACATGTGATTCAATATCTCTGAATGCAATTTGGTTGTGGTGGTGTTTGGGGGCTTATTTGTTGTGGTCATCAGTGTCATATCCACTGAGGACCTGAATATAGAGTGATCCGAATATGTATAAATTTTGCCATGCCGTGAACCAAGTTCATAAATCAGTGAATTCAATTTTGTTTTTTCTGCCTGTGCTTTGGTATTGTCATTTCAAGGGCTTTGGGTTTGGTGTACATGTCTCTTCTGACAGCGGTATCTACATTATTTGTGCAGCTTGTGTATTCAAGTCATGGCCCACGGAAGTGCAATTGTGGTAATTTCCTTGTGGCCATATATACTTGCACAAAAATTATCAGAACTCCTTTTCTGTGCAGAAATGCCTTTTCGTGATGTTAAATAATCTTATCTCCTGTATATCCACAGTACAAACAGATAAATCTTAGAATCATAGAATAAGTGCCTCGTACATTGTAGATGCCAACCAAATCTTATAGACTGTTTTTAAAATGTTCTGCCTTATTTAATCCTCTGGACACATGCTTTTCCAAGTCACCCCATAAATGGCACTTCTCTACTTTTAAGCTCCTCCCCTCATGCATACAATTTATTTCCCTTCAGTGTCCCAGGGACAAACTAATTTTTTTTTCATATTTATATGGTTTCCAGCACAATAATTGAGCTTTGTATTCAGACTTTTTAGTGGTAGACTACAGCAAAAACTCCTGCATAAGACCTTCATATGTCTATCATATTTTCAGTATAAATAGTATTATTATGTTTTTCATATTATAAAAACACTGCTAATTCTAAATCAATTTTAACTTTGCCAGTATCTTTAGTGGCTTCAACAGGGTTTTTATATAAGTACATGTGCCATGAAAACAGCCATTTAAGTCAACCTTACTCAGAACAGTTCCATTAATTGCAATACAATGTACCAGTGACACTTGTTTCAACATTGTTACTCCAGATCAGGTATTCAACTAAGGTACCAAAAAGAAAGGCAGTAAATTTACAGATAAGTAAAAATTTGCTCATCTTTATCTATTCAGCACATTAGGAGATGAATTGGATTTTGAAATAGATAACTGTGCATGCAAGCTGAAATTGGCATCTTATCACAAAAATGAAAAAGACAAAAAAAAAATGTACTCCCAAATTTAATACCTGTTCAATTTTTTTTCTGCATTTGATTTTTTGCTGAAGTTGATCTAATCTAATAGCATGTGCACAAGTAAAGATCACACGCAATGGTGCAAGAACATCTCAAATTGCGTTACCGTGTTTGTAGCTTTCACACAGGCAATAAAAAACTCAGATCGACATGTAGTGAATGCAAAAAGAAGAAAATAGTTGGGCACATTTCATATTTCAGGATCAGTAGGTTAGAGTTCCCAAATAAGTAGGAGGTCATAATGTAGTCAGCTACTCTGACTGCATGGTGAGGCAAATTTTAAATTTGGTGGCAGCAGCCATTGCTGAAATATTGGAAGCGAGAAGTTTTTGCAGGAAAAAAAAAAACAAATGAACAAATAAAACAATTAAGAAAGAAGAATGAAAAGTAGTGTTTCATGGATTTGTTGTCTAAGTGTTCCACCAGAGAACATGCAACCAATTGTAGAAAGAAATTTGACAATTTGAATGAACCTTCCACTATTGAGGGAGGCATTGAGCTACATAAAATCATGCAAACTGTCATGATTTGAAACTGCTAGGACGTGGACGCCAGTAAAACAGCTACACTGCAGAATGCTAATAAATAGAATCAACCCGTAATTTTACTTACTGCAGGAGAAAGTCATTAATTGAACAGTATCATAATTGAGTCTCATATAATGGAATAAAAATCATGATCTGTTTATCAGAAAGCATTTGACAACTGGAGCATTTGTCAGTAAAAGTGGTGGGTACCGGCATATTGCCAAATTTGCACTTTGGATATATACACGTAATACATTACTCTCACTGCCAATGATGCACAAACATGCCAAATAGGTCCACATAGAAAACAGAAGAGTGTGGGAAAATCCTTCCTGAATTTAAAAGGAAGGGAGGGAGAGAGAGACTAAAATCTATTTAGTGTGGAGTATAAAATTACCTGCACCTGTCGTAGGATTTTTTTTCACTCTCTACCCATACGTGACATACTAAGTCTAATTAAGCATGTCTTCAGGAGGCCTCCACTTTGTGGACAAAAAAAGAAATGATGTTTCAGCCCTGGATTGGATAATTTTTGGAACAGCTGTTAATCATGTAAGGCTTTACTCAAATTTGATGTAATTTACTGGCCAATGATATATTTATAGCATTATAATCAGAATGCAGATCATATCCAGTTCATATACTTTACACTGTGCATCTGTAGTTTTATTTCTTCGTGAAAAGTGTACTCTTTCAAAACTGATAAATTAGAGCTGAACCATTCATAAATTTATGCTCAGCTCCATGGTGATAATCTTGGACTAATCTGTCATCATGGTCATATCATGCATGAAAATGATTCTTTTTAAGTCTTGGACTTTAATAGGAAAAGAAAATATTTGTATTGACTGTTCTCCACAATAATCCATAATCTGAAGTGAACATCCATCACTTGCCTGTTTGTGGGCAACACAAAAATTCACCACTGCCATATTTAAGCCCTGGCCCTCATCAAGAGATAAGGACAACAGCATCTTTGACTTCCCCTTGAAATTTTTGTTCAGAAGGCAGCACTGGTTTTATTTCTTTATTTGTAAGAAATTATGTGTTGATCATTCATCACTGTAGGGATACCAGTGTCTACATGACTTGTATGTTTTTCTGGTTTTCTCCAAAACGGTTGACCAGCTCCTCTCCACACCCAACCCATGATGAGGAAAGCAGTGTTGCCCTGGGGTATGCCATCATGAAAGGTCTTATACAAAATTCCCAGCAAAAATGTTTTCTGTTAACTTGAAATTTAGATCAAAACAAAAGCAGATGCCAAGTTACTTCCAGGCACTTTTGGGTGGTTTTAGTGTGAAAGGGTTAATTCCAGCCTGGTATTGTTCAGGTTCAGTTTTGAATCTCCAGCTGCTTCTCAGTAAGCACAGGACCACCATGGTCCTTTTGTTAAAATACCAGAACACTGATCATGCAGATCAAAACTTGATTAACATCGGATACAAATTTAGGTGGAGCTTATGCCATATATATATATATATATATATATATATATATATATATATATATATATATATATATATATATATATATATATATACATATATATATATATATATATATATATATATATACATATATATATATACATATATATATATATATATATATATATATATATATATATATATATATATATATATATATATATATATATATGTATTACAGTTACATGTGAGTCATACACACAGGTTGTGTAAAATTTACAAATGTAAGGATGTGTGAATTTACATTCAATTTTGATGAATTGGCTCCTATGCAGTCATTTAAATAATTGTAGATCATCTGGTTTTTATCAGATCCTGCTGTGCATGTCTACCTGCTGTCTGAAAACCCTCCAGATTTAACCTTGTATTAAAGCTAGCAGGTGATCCAGGAAAAATTAATGTTACTTTATATTAAAATGTTACAGCAGGTTTTCTGTTCAGTGCTGGGATTTAGCCAGAGCAGCAGAATGGAATATTAAAGCCTAGAACACTTTGATCGCCAGATGGCACCATTGACCATAAGGGTCCTCTGACATCCATCACCGCATATGATTGGACTTGCGATGTTGGTCAGCTGGTCCCTCTTAATCATGAAAGGGCCCTACTGGTCAAAGGATTTGATCACTATATAGACACTGACTGCATGCTACATCTGATTGGCCGGGAAATGTCAATTAGGTGATCCCTTTAGACGGTTAATAGCTAGCTAGTGTCCTCCTGCATGTCATTATCTCATCGTTCTGGTTGCTGTAGTTTCCTGAACCTGGTATGATATGTGACAGATAGGATAAAGTATTAAAACATACATTCATGCATATATACCCCCAGTAGATTCATGCATGATTTAACAACAGGTTGGTGCAAATCTCTGATGCTGCACCAGGTCAATAGACATGTACATGCACTGGTAGCACCGTGTTGAATATAGGTTATTTTGTGCTCGGGATTCTTTCAGTGATACCTAGTAGATCTTGTTTAGACTCAATGGATTCCTCCCAGCATCAATCATGGGACTTTTATCAAGCTAAAGTACACTTGGTGTCAGATATTGCATTTTGTTTTTCTCATCTTGCTATGTGAGTGGGATAAAAAAATCAATAGATTCATCGTGAATTCCAGTTCATCAGACTGGAGATGGAAGGAGTATGTGATTGTATTGAATATATACATATGACTGAATGCATCAGCATGTTTGCAGGAGACAGACAACTGCAGTTAAGTGTATACAGCTATAGGATATCATTAGTGTTCATGCATGCAGAATAATATTCCGTAGAGCTGGGAACTCATGTTGTACTTGTTCGTTTTTTTTTTTTTTTTAAAGGTGTATTATATTTCACTTTACTTCAGATTACATGTCTTAATTTACAATTGCATGTCCGTGAAAAGATATATGTAAATGTCTTTTCTTATTCTGATTACATTTTTTACTTTACTATACATTACATATCTTGGACAGTTGCATGTCCGTGAATAAAAACTGTATGAGTTCATATGCCAGTATGGACATTATATTATTGTGGCAAAGTGTTCATACTTGATCCACGGTAAATTCAATAAGCAAAATGATGTCCCTTTCTACATATAATATTATACCACCCAACTGCACTAGAAAAGTGGCCGCATGAGAGGGATGGCCTTTCTTGAAAAAGTATGCAAGTGCAAGGAAATAGCCACTTTGTCCACGAAAATACATGTAGTATGTGCCCATAAGGGTGGTGGCGGCCAATGGGACTTTGTTACAGGGGACAAGTGTAACAAGGTAGTCCTGGCTGCTATACTTGCAAGAAACCATACATTTTATGCAGAGTAACCTGCTCGTAATTTTCCCAGTAAATAGCTGTGTACAACAGTGCTGTATCTCAGTCATTTTAATTATTCCAGTTCCACTCTGCATTGTCGTTCAATTTATTCTTGTTTCTCCATGCTTTTACAGTACAAATGGATTTGGCTCTTTTCCTCTAGGAATCAAAAGAAAGATGGGTTCAAAAGACAATGGGGACAATTATCAAGCTTTATGTTGTGTCATCCTAATCATAATTTTCAATGCTTTTATTTCAGCTGCGTGACATATAACATCATTTTTAGAACCAGCAAGTCAGTCAGTCATCGTTATATAGGAAAAAATATCTCTTGGTGTGTTGAAATTGAATTCAAAGTAATTTGCAATGGGATCCTATAATAGTAAACACTTAGAGATTTTTTGTAGAAAGATGTAACAGGTAATTAGTTCACATATACAAATTGCATTAAGTTTCACTACATTTGGTATATCACAGTGGCTAAATTGTGTTGTGACTCATGGTATTTAACAAATAGTACATACTTTAATGTGGCTTCAAGCTGCAAGGCCTTTACAATATTATTTTTACATACATTAATACCATTGGAGGTACATATCAACAACCCTGTGCATAGATTGATACATTCTTTCAATGCAAAATAGTTTAAACAAGACAGTTTGAATGCAAATCTATTATTGGGAGTGAAAAAGTGCTTGGAAACCTGTTTCAATGCCAATCTTAGGACATATACCACATTTCCCTGTGTTATTAATCATTAATATTTACACAAATTTCACCTTTTATGAAAATGAATACCATTAACAGTATGTGTGTAATGAATATTTTATCCGAGAAATGACACAGTTTGTGTCCTTTGTTTGTGAGAACAAGGCAATATTATCTGTCCATGTACTGCTGAGTATATCACACCATCTGGAGAACTTGATTGGTTTCTCTCACATATTGAGTCAACAACAGCATCCATCAATACTTCTGCTGCATTCAGACACAGACTCCTTGACTGCAGTTTTCCAATATTTATCTGCTGGGTGAGCTGTTGCACTGGATAGCATGTGTGTGACTATAAATGTCCAATAGGCAGAGAAGGCTGGTCTCTGTACACTTGGCTTATATTATGTTAATGTCTCACTGGCATGCTGCACTGTTGTGTGCCTGTGCATTGAGTTGACAGCAAATGTTCAAGTGCTGTGGGATTGTACTGACAATGTGGATTTGCCTGTGTCACATGTGCTGAATATTATCATCTTCTTGGTTTTTCCAGCAGATTCTGTGTGATGAACTGAGCAACAGCAGTTAAACACACATGTGTAGACCCGACAGGGCATGGAAATAATCCACATTCACAGGTATGTGTACTTTTGTCTTGTGTGTGATATTGATACCATTTGGTGATAAAAGTGAAAGCGCTAGCAACTTGAGCCAGTGCATTGACTCTGACCATGTAGATAATAAATGTATGCTGTGTAAGGATTTACTACATTTGAACCAGGCCATTTAAACAATCATTTTCTTATATCACCATTGAATCAGTCTGTGTTTTCAAGGACAATGATTCAGATGAGTGATCATGTGCCTTTTCTGTTGTCCACTCTGTGGACAGTACTAGAGGTTGCATGTTTGAAGCTTGCTTATTCTGTGATGGAATATCACACACATAGCAATGGTCAGCATGCAGAGTTCATTCAATGTTCTCATTTCTGTCTAACTTTCATTCTACTGTGAGGTGGTACACAATACACAAATGTATAATTAACGGTATTGTGCTGGTAGCATGCATCAAACTGTTTGTGTTATTTCCTTATGCAATGGAAAATCAATATGTTGCCTCCCATGTATTTGCATATTTTATCAAGAGGATGATACACTGAAAGAACTGAGCAATCACTTGAGTTAAAATGATTTGGCCTATTTTGTTGCTCTTAAGATTCTGGTACCTAGTTTGAAGGCATTATATATATAAATGTATAGGGTCAAAACTTGCTTTCGTCAAATTAACTATTGATGTTCTACTTCTATGAGAAAACATTCCATTCTGTGTGAAATACCAATATCCTGAGCCCCAAACACAATTTGATTCTTTCACGAAACTACCTGCAGCACCTTTGCTTTAACACTGTATTAATGTAGATTGGTGGTTATAGCAGGGCTAAGACCCCGAAACGAAATTGGCTGCAGGAATCAATCACCCTCATACTGGCATTAGAAGACCACACTAGTATGACAGAGGGATATACATACATACATACATACATACATACATACATACATACATATAATTATATATATATATACATATATACATACATACATACATGTACATGCATACATATATATATATACATATATATATATATATATATATATATATATATATATATATATATATATATATATATATATATATATATATATATATATATATATATATATATATATATATATGGGGTTTCTGGTCTTGAGTGATAGATTTCTAAGGCAATGCTCTTGTTGCCTCTACATGTCAGTTGCTGGAACCATATAAGCACATGTGAAGACCTGTTCAGGGATCAAGCTGAACAACCTGGATCAGGTGCTGGTTTCCAGATTTTTGATCACTGGTTGATTTTGTGGCTGCAGTGTTGACTATGTTTAATCTGTAATCAATGTGCCTGTATGCAGGCTGATATATGTAATAGATTTTGTGTGGCATCACACCTTACTCAGTACTGCCAGGTTATGGTTTGATTGCATGCTTGGTGTCTAAGCTGGTTGCCACATGCAACTTTTATGTTTGGTTTTATAGAATGTTGTATTTGCTTCAAATTTAATAGCAGTGTGTT
>CAXHWN010000177.1:0-12769 GCA_964020975.1 Hermodice carunculata | reverse complement strand
ATTGCGAAATTGATTTCCCTTTAAATTAGCTCTAATCTGGGAATACCTTGTGGAAATTTTGCACTATTGCATTATAATGAACCCTGCAACACTGATCCAAAGCTTCAACAAAAAAAGAAGTAAAATCGATTTTGTTTTAAATTAGCTCTAATCTGGGAATACCTTGTGGAAATTTTGCACTATTGCATTATAATGAACCCTGCAACACTGATCCAAAGCTTCAACAAAAAAAGAAGTAAAATCGATTTTGTTTTAAATTAGCTCTAATCTGGGAATACCTCGTGGAAATTTTGCACTACTGCATTAAAATTTATTAAAATACGAAAAGAAATAAAATAGATCTGAATGCATATTTTATGTTCATTCAAATAATATAAACAGTGTTCATGCATCAGTTGTTTTCAAATTAATAACGAAACATATAAAGGACATACCCAATCACCCCCCTTTAAAATATCTAATTTGAACTCTTAATGCTGTGAAATTTTTTTTTAAAGTTTGCTGAACTTAAAAAACCAAAACTTCTGAATGATTTTGACCAGATGTCGCCATTTAGCTGGCATTCCACTGTTCCATCTGCTTCTTTCGTACCTTCCTTTACGACTCGTGGACTTGACCATGTTGTCTTGTAGCTTGTTCTGCGATGTCTGCTTGACTGGGGTGGATGTTGAAAGAGGTGTTCTCATTTCAGCAGGGTTAACTGGAGCACCTTCTGCATTTTCCGCCTGGCACAACTCTCCACTTAAAGTGTCCTCCTTTGTGCTCGGCTTTTGACACTTCTGTCTCTTCTGCTGTGAGAGTGTGTCAGTTTCTCCAGCCTCACCACTGAGTTTCCTCCTGCCCTTCCTCTTGGACCATGTGCATAACTCTGTATCTGTTTTGTGAGGGGGTGGCTTGCGCTCCAACAGAGACAAGTCTATGCTGACCACAACACTGTTTGATCCCATTCTCTTCTTTTTTCCTGTCCCTGGTGCTGTGGTCAGCTCTGGCTGCAACTTATCTAAAGTTGTAGGTTTCTGGTCAGGCTGGAGCTCGACACCATTCAGCAGGCTAGCGGGGGCCGTCACAGTACGCCTGCGACTATTCCGCAGCATTCTGATGGGTTCTTCTGCAGGCAAACCACTTGGTATCCTATCAGAACGCATTGTGTACAAGTACCTGAAACTGGAAAAAACAAAAAATTATTGGTGTGGCAGAGTTAAAAGTATAGTGTTTTTAGCATTAGACAGTTTGCTTTTTAAAGTCTGCCTTGTCAAGAAAATGCCTGTTACTGCATTCAGGTCTTTATAGTGGCATCAACCTGAGTAAGTGCTACAGAAACACGGTTCATTTTAATCACGTAAGGAGGCCACACACATACACACACACACACACATATATATATATATATATATATATATATATATATATATATATATCCTGCCATGGGATGAGATACAACGTTCGTGCTGGGACACAACCTTTTTATGGCGTAAAAAGCAAACATAGTACATCACATGGACAATTCTTTGACAGACCAGGAATGTCCCAAGAAGGTCTTATTAATATGAGACACATATGTTAACTTCCTGCCAAAATCTCTCATGCTGTCCATGGGGAGTGATGACAAACATTCACAATCATACCGGCATATTAATGGATACACCAACAGCATTACTAACACTTATAGTAATGACAAATACCTATAATTCAAAACAGAATGATTCTTTCTCATATTGAGGAATCTGTGTTTACAAAATATGATTATGACTTTTTAAACATTTCATTGTTTCTAAGTTGCCGGGTTTCGCAAGAAAAACACAATTTGTCCTGTGGGGCTCAACAATCTTACATGTCTGAGAGCCCAGGCCTTCTTAAAGTCATACTTCTTACAGTCAGACTCAGGCTACTTCACATTTTACCCTCCTCCCCTGAATATTCATTTTATCATTTTGAACACATATTTTGTTTCTTGGTCATACATGCATTTGTGATTGGGTGTTTGGCAGCAAGTTATATTGCTCTGGGATGCTACAGCTGGGCCCATCAGGAAGACAGTGTACCTTGGCCCTCGACAATGTTGCAGGCAGTACATGACCGGCTTGAAAAAGGGAACATGCAGGCCACTCATATGGCAGTGTACTTTCCTTAAGGGGCATTATGGATCAAAGCTGCACCGCAGTTAATATGAATGTCCCATGTTTTCAAATAACATTATACATGATTAACCAATAAGGGCTCATTAATAACACACAATGGCATAGGCCTTGAAGGACCAGTGATCTGATAAATATGGCAGAACTCTCAACAGAGGGGCTACTGTGCCGGATGATACAGCTATGAAGCAGAACCATATTAAGGCGTTCTTTGCTTAGTTTTGAATGGGCCAGGAAAGGACAACACATGGAAAGGGAATGGACTCCACTGGAAAAGAAACACGATCTACACTCTGTCACCTGTTCCCAACTTGCTTCAAATCTTTGTTTTTGTTATTTTTGGATGACAGCAGCACTGTTATTTTTGGATGACAGCAGCACCTAAGATTATAAAACTATGAGGTCTTCCAAGTTCTACAATGTACTTCCTGCCCATTCATTGAAAGGCCTTTCCACCATATCTTTGGTCTACAATGGTGAACCACATATACACTGCACCAAGACTAAGCAATTTTTCCCCGTCATTTTTGTTTGTAGACCCGTATCTAACTAACAGTTTATGCTGGCATTGTTTGTTATGACAGGCAACATATCACATTATTGAGTAGCCAACATTTGATATACTGACATGCAATTGTTGACCAAAGTCTATACTTCATCCTTCCTTCAGCTTCTCTTGACTCATTTTTACAGCTCACACTTGACAAAAATGTTACTACACTGGCATTAAATGTTTGGTGAAAGACCCAGCAAAGCCAGTGGCATGGAGACTAAAGCTGTGGAAAAAGCCTGACCAGTTTCGATTTGAAAGGATCTCATCAGAGGCAGTTAGGGAACACTATACACTGCGTATATATAGCATGTAAGGGTAACCTTGCTGACTGATGTTAGATCAATGTCATAAGGAGTCACGAATTTATGTGTGACAAAAGTGCCAGTCCAACCATCCAGATGGATCTGTTGCCGCAACGTTTTGTAATCTCTGGCATGCCATGTGAATTGGTAACCACTCTGGGTTACTGAGGGGGATATAGTAGCTAGGCAGCTATCTCCCAGAAGGCAATACTAATGGAGGGGAAGCCTCCCACCTATTGCCAAGCCCCCCCCCCCCTCCCCCCCCAAAAAAATAAATGTTTGGTACAATATATTTTGGTTCAGATGAATAACAGAGTAAATGCCAATCACGCAGCCATAGACTATAACTAAATCCATGCCATATGGTATATATGGTAAACTTTGTGAAGGCAAACCCACCTAAAACCCTTCGCAGGGTGCAGTTACTGAAGAGGCTCAATAATGTTCACATTACGGTACCAGTAGATGTAATTCATTCTGGTGTCACTTTTGAATAGCTAGATGTTGAACTTTCTTTGAGTGAGTTGATTTGCAGAACAGCTATTTGGGGACTGAAACTGAAACTACTTTCAGGTGCTGCAGTGGCATTGAAAATTATGATGCCAAACACACATTATAAAATGCAACACTTCTTCTGAGATGCAAGGAAGAAAAAAAGACACCCTAACAAAAAAAACAAAAACAAAAAACAAAAAAAACCAACCCCCCCCCAAAAAAAACCTGGTCTACATTAATCCACAGAGAACACAAACCCCACTTTCCGTATTTGACCCACAACATCCAGCAGACACTTTTAACTGATTCCATACTATGGTCACAGGCTTTGGTCAGTGGTTCTGGCACTGCCGGGCAAGTCATGCTGCAGCTGCCGCAAGGGCAGCTGCAGCATGACTGCCAGGCAGTGCCAGAACCACTGACTTAAGACTATAGACATGTTGGTACTTGAACGAAAGCTCTTTTCATGAAGAATTTAAATATGCAATTGTCTTAAATTGAGGTAAATACATGTATACGGAAAAATCAGGGACTGGTATGGAATCAGTTAACAGGGAATTTCCTGACATCAACCTTCCTGACAGGATTGCCAGACACCCAAAGTAACACCTGGCTATCGTACATAATGTTCCATCATAATGATAATGACAAGAGATACACCTACCAAACCATGGAACCTCAGGCCCCTCACCCTTTGAACGGATTAATATCATTCATATTATGTTATCATCAATATCATATATATATATATCAGTGCTAGAAATAAGGAAAAATTTTCACTTGTCCGCCAACCAAGTGGAGTCTTAAATTCTAATTGAACTGTATGTAAATTTTGGACAAGTGCATTGGCAATTTTACTTGTCCGTCACAAGTTTCACTTAGTACGGACAAGCGGATAAGCCCTATTTCTAGCCCTGTATATATATATATATATATATATATATATATATATATATATATATATATATATATATATATATATAAACTATGGTCTTAATAATATTTATAACAGAAATTGGACATGTCATTTTAATGCAAAGAAACAAATTTACAAGGGTTTACAACTTTATTATACAGAACGTGAATATACTGGACAACCATGGAATTGTGTTTTGAAAAGGGTTTTTAAAATTTTTTTTAACGCAGAACTGTGAATGCAATTAACAGACCATTTATTTATTACTCATTTCATAACTGTATTGGAATTTCAGCAGTTGGAATTATGATGTGGGTCTGACCAAGGTGGCTAGAAACAGAGCCTCCTTGGTCCCTCTGGCAGGGATATATACTGTACATGTACATGTGGCTCCATTGGAACTCCATGCTCAAGCAGAATGCATCCCCTGATGGGAGTTTGTGGCATGTGTGCCTTTGATTAATGGGTGATATTGCGATAACAAGAAAGCTGAATAGGAAGCTAGAGCATGTTCAGATCATGAGAAAGGGAATGCAATAGAATGTGTTCCGAGGAAAGGCACCAGAACAGCCAACTGGAAGTGAATGGGAATGAAACGTTCCCTCCCAGTTGTGTGTAACATTTTGCTTGGGCACAACTGTACATGTTTTTTTTTTCCCCCATAAAAATACTCGTCAGTGCTCGGTCTTCATAACCAGATAACTCCTCATTACATGGAAGTGTCTGATACAACACCTTAGGCACTGCTATACTATGTGGCTCTCACTTCTGTGTTTTACCTATTACTTCTGTGTTCAAAATCCACTCATTACAATAAAACTGTTACGTGTACAAGGGCTATTAAAGTACTACGTGTGCATTACTCGAGCACCATTATGAAAAGGGAGCACCGTACCATCAATCTTTACAGAGTGGTGTTCCTTACCCAGAGAGTCAAAAAAATATGCTGTCTACATGGCATGCCAAACACTGTCACCATCACAGCGCACCCTGGTGTTCACATAATGCAGCAGAACCTGATGACAACAATGAGAATTTCAGTGCTTCAGCTGCATGTGCATAATGTATGGTTGGCTGACCACAAATATTCACCCTGGCCCCTTATCCATCTAAAACTGACCTGATGTCGAATGTGGTCTGCTTTTGAGCTTACGGTACATTTTAATTACAACTTGGTATCACTGGCTCGCAGTTTTAGATAAAAAAATTAAAATATAAAACAATAGATAATAAAAAAAAATATGTTAAATATCTGTATAATCTTGGAAATACCTCTGTGAGCAGTGGGGACAAACTAAAGGACTGTCTAAAATAGAGCTTGTACTAAATTTTATTGATAGATATAACTGGGCCACAAATGGCCCCCTACAGTTCTAACTGGCAGTGATGAACTTTAATGAAAAGCAAGTCAAGGTCACCCATACGCAATGAAAATATAGCCCTGAAAGGTCACCCATACGCAATGAAATTGTACACAGCTCCCACAGAAGAGTTCAAGACCATAATTGTATGCAATACATGAAAGTTGTGTGTAGTCTACATAGATCTATGCAAGAGTTTTGTGAGCTGTCATTCACAAAAGAAATTCAGTAACTTTGCCCTTACCTTGAAAAATATGTTAAAGGTTATGTACACAGCCCCTCAGTCTAGCTTTCACATAGGACCAGAACTAATCCATTTGAAGCTGACATGAAGCTGTTGGGAATTATAATCCCAAAACCAACGTGTGGTCAACACACGCATAAAGAGATGGCGGACAAGAGCAATTAATACAGACAGACACCTTACAGTTAGCATACTGTGAACTTTGGTGATCCACTGTGTACTGTAAATTGCTTTAATTTCACAACTGTGAATACATTTATTTTCAAGGGTATTTATTTTCATGGTTTTTGCACTTTGGACCTTTCACTCAGACTTAAGATTCACTATTTTAGATTTAGAAAAAAAAATTTCCCTGTGTTCTTAATTTCAGGGTTTCCAAACATCATTGAAGTAAGGGAAAATAAGAATACAGCAAAATTAAATTTCTGACAGAAAGAGAGGTAGGATGAATGGAGATACAAAGAAAAAAAAACGACAACAACAACAAAATTCTCAAGGGTGGATCTGTGGTCATGGGGTCCTAAGAAGCGTGGGGGGGGGGGGGGAGAATGGAAGACAGCCAATTATAGAAAGACAGACATGATAATCCTGCTGAGAAATGCCTTGATTAAATTCTGTATTAAAACTGCAGTTTCTCAATTTTGTGCTGAAAAATTAAAAAAAAAAAAAAATGTCAGTCACTTAGTCTGCTGAGTCACAGATACCTCACAGCATAACAATGCTTCTCTACAAGGTGTTTGTGTGTGCTTGAAGCAAATTATACATTAACACATATCCTTATGCATATTTTGTATTCCATATAATCATCACTTAAACGATTTTATAAAACTGGAAGGTAACCTACCTGTATTTATGCTTACAATCTCTGTATGCTCCATCTTTTTAGCTGAAAACAAAGAAAGGTAAATGCATAATTAGTGCATGTCCAAGACTAAAACTATGACCATTATGTGTGTGTAACACATGTTGTACATATGGAATTAAAAACCATAGCATCCTGTCTGGGCCAGATTCAATATCACAGTCATTTAAAGCTTGTTAGATATTTGTTGTCATGACAACAGAAGTCTCTCTGGACTATGCATAATAGGCAACCAAACACTCCAGCCTCCGATGTCTGGAACAAAACTTCATTGTTCGTCTTTGAATACATTTCTCTGAAAACTAGAAACTCAAGCCTTTACTGAAGCATTTTTTTTCTGAGGCATGCATGTGATGCAAAATTAGCATTACTTCTCTGCACTTTGGTTTCACCAAGACCTTCGCTGTTTATGACACAAACTCATGGAACCAAAACTGTAAATTTGAAAAAACTTGTACTTTCACACAATTTTATTGAAACTGTGTCCAAATATTCATCAAATGTCAAAACTGCAAAAAATTGTGCAGCTCAGAGAAATACTCACTTTCAGTCAGCGACTTCCCTGCCCATAACTTTTATAGGCTCACTATGTACAGTCAATTTACAACTGTCAGAAGAAAGACTTTTTAGTCATATAGGCAGTCATATTGAGCTCAAAAGAAACAGTGTGTACCTTTTAACAAACGGTCATGAATGACTAATTCATAAAACACTTTTTACTTTCATGATTTCTTTTTGTCAGTTTTCCTGTCTTAAATGCATGAGCAAGCTCCCCAACCAAAACAACAGACCCCTACCCCACCCCCACCCCACCCACAAACACCCAAGGAGACAGCACAATGCCTAAATTAGAGCTAGCACTAGCCAAAATGGCCAAATGCTACTAAAACCTCAAAATGGCAACTAATATTTCCCAATAAAAGTCTTTGTTTTCATGCAGGAATTTAGCAAATTTTATGTAGGCCTTGCCGTGAAAAAGAGAAATTTTGGCTACTAATTTCTAAATCTTAGCACTAACCTAGAATGCACAATTTTTGTTTCATCATGTTGGAGCACTCTCATCTAGCTGTGTAACAGTCTGAAATGATAGATCTTATACAATGTTAGTGATAATCCCACTTTTATGATGTGCCTCTTGAAGCATATATATGTAACAAATTTATAAACAAACTGTACATGTATGCTCATATTCTGAGATGTCTGGAATATGAATGCATGCACGTGCAATGCATGCATCATGTACACTTGCATAATGTAAATAAAAACAGGGCTAATGAAACCCCTTTCCAATAGCAGAGTGCATGTACATTGCATATGAAACTCCTGGGCCCAGCCTGGCAGAGACTGAGACAATGCCATGCAAGGTACAGGTGCTCCGTCTAGTGTGAGAGTATCGATCCAACAAAGCCCTTTGTGCTCCACCACTCTCCTCATTGCATATTAACACTATTTCTGCTATGCATCCATCTTGGAATCTGCAAATGGCTGCACCAGAATGCAGCCATTCTATGACTAAGTCTTTAACCACATTACCTATGATTTTCACCCCTTTTGATTTCCACCAAAATTAACATGAATTGTTCAGTGTATCTCAGCCAGGCTTTCAGACAATTGTCTCTATTCGGTCAATTAATAAACAGCAACGATATCAGGCGAATGCAAATATTCATTACCACAGCAACTGAAGAGACCATGAGAACCATAGATATAACTAAGCCGATGCCAACCATGCTATTGGAGGTCCGGAGCCATTGGCAAATTTAAGTATATATATGCTTCTGATTTTTCCCTATGTCTTACTCTGTAATTCATAGTGCACAATGTATGTGTAGCGCTCATGGTGACCTTTGACCTCTTTTTTTTTTTTTTTTTTTTTAACATGGCAATATACAGTGTATTTTTGTTTTTGTTTTTCTTGCATGTATAACTTATCCTTGGAATTTCATAAATGTATCAGCTAATCTAGATTTTCGGCCAAGAATAAACTCTGGAGATGCCAAAAGCAGAACTTTTAAACAGGCGAGTGACCTGATCATGCTTAGTATGTTGTCACACAGTGACATTGATGCGTTTCTTTTGACTTAAATTTTTCATGTTTCACTGACTGATCATTTCAAGTTGAGACAAGCAGGCAGCTGTACTTAGGTGGCAGTCAACTTTCTGCATGTATTAATATGTGTGAAAAAAAATTCAGAAACACCTGACACTATTGTTTTCACCATCTGCTGCTGATCCCAAAGTGAGTGATAAACAAGATAAGTGACTCAGTAAGCAACAGTTTCCACATTCAGACATTAAAATAATACACCAACTGCTAAATATCATAATGACACCAAAACATTGCTACTATAAATACTGGAGGAAAACTCGTGGGCACACACAGAAAGGACAAGGAAAAGACTCTTGCCATGTATGGTTGGCCATGCAGGCTAGCATGGTATTGCCTGCTTGGTAGCATTTTCAGCTGCATACAAGCACCGAAATAGCTAGAACAAATTGCTTAGATCTGGCTGAACTTGTGCATGTTGTAGATCAACATTCAAAAAAAAAAAAAAAAAAAAAAAAAAAAAAAAAAAAAAAAAAAAAAGGGACCAAGATGGTCCTGTGCTCTGCTGGAGCATTATAACTGATGCAAATATACCAAATTTTGCAGAAAGTTTCAAGTCTGAGCCCTGTAAGTTTCAATTTATCTTCCCTGTCTAGTTACTTTAAAAGCACATGGTGACAATAACTCAGGTCTCTCAGTCTACAATTAGAAGTAGGCATAGTTAAATCTGTTGTCACTAATCTAATCATGACTGAATGATGCCTAACCTGCCCAGAAGACAGACTGTCCTGTTGTTGATACTTATAAAGTGGCAGCTGGCATTAGGACATTATATGGGACCAGTGGGGGGAGGCGGGGAGGTGAGAGTGAAGGTAATTCATCCTGACAATCAATGTTGTCGTGATCTGCGTACCCGTCACCACGGTCATCAAGAACCAAATGGATGAGCTAGGCCATGATTACATTATTAGTTGGAGCCTTATAACTTTGATGTAGATCCTAGCATGAACAATGAAAGTGACCACACATCACATGTTTACAAAAATAAGTAGCAAAATCAACTCTGGTATTTCCCACTGCAAAATGCAAGTTCTTCTGATCTGTATAGGGGAAAATAATGTGTAATCATCAAATATACTCAGACTTTTACAATGCTACAAGTCTGTCTTTCTCCATTATTTTAATATTGTTCTGCTGTTCAGGGGAGATACTGGCCTATGTATTAAAGGAAAATGAGAGTAAAATTCTGTTTTTTTTTTCCACAAGTTTTTAAGTTCTTTTTAGCTCAGCTGACTTGTCACTCAGGTGGGCTCAGGATGGTCAGTTGTCTGTTGTCCATTCACATAAAATTAAAGTTTACACTTCTCCATAACTGTTTGCTGGATCCTCTTCAAACTTGATGAGGATCTGCTTTGAACAAAGTCTATACTGTGTATATTCAAATGGTCATGTTCCAGGCATTTTGTCTAAGAATGACTTTTTTTTTAAATAAAATTTTTCATTCCAGGCAGATTAAAGCCAGACCTAAGTGTAAGCGTGCTATTAAGTCAAGTGACATACTACCCGGTGCATTTTTACAAAGTCTGAGTGAGTTTGATATCCCAGCAATACAGGGAGAAAATGGGGACGCAGCAGCCCATGAATTATCAGAAATACTCTATTCATGTGCGTCACATAGCCGAAAAGACGGCAATGTTAATATGCTGCATTTTGACGAGTCTAAAAGTAGGTGGCAGAGAATATTAGACACAAAAGACAGCAAGTTGCTGTGGAAATCTATAAATTGGAAGGGCGTCTATAATGAGAATGTATCAGAAGCGCCCTCTGGCGAGGAATTCAAGAGACACCTGGAGGAATTACTCAATCCATCAGATGTGGAGGATCTTAGGGCAGAGCAATTTGATACGTCTGGTATCACTATACCAGTATTGGACGATCCGATCGACCCATCAGAGGTCGCCGATATAATTGAAAAACAGTTAAAACCAGACAAAGGATGTGGGCCTGATGGCATAAGCCCAGGATTGTTTAAGTTATTGCCAGTACAATGGTTACTTTTTCTCACGCAGTTACTAAATACAATTTTTATCACCAGTTATCCAGCCGCATGGACATATGCAAAACTTGTCATGCTGTTTAAAAAGGGTGATAAAGGGCATTGCGGAAATTACAGGGGAATCAGCGTGATAAATAGTCTTGCGAAGATATATGACTATGTATTAGGTAATAGACTATTGAAATGGTTCAGACCGGACAGAGAACAAGCGGGCGGAGTGCCTAATCGAGGATGCATAGAATTCATAGTTACCTTACGACTATTAATGAACTATTGTTTCAAGAAAAAGTCAAAGTTATTTGTAGTTTTCGTAGACTTTTCGAAGGCCTACGACAGGGTGCCTAGACTTGCTTTAATAAAGGTACTTCAGCGATTAGGATGCGGTGTTGTAATGCTACTGGCAATAGTGTCCATGTATAAGGTGTCGAAGAGTATTCTGGGGCTAGCCGTTATCTCGGCAGTTATAGGTGTCAGACAAGGATCTCCAACTTCATGTTTTTTATTTACAGTTTTTGTAAACGACTTAATTAGAAGTGTCAAAGAAAAGTGTGCATTTGACAGTTTTTTGAAGTGGTTGCACATAATGATGTTAATGGACGACACTGTGATCCTTGCCAGTTCTAGGGAAAAATGTGCTGAAAAGCTGAAAATTTTGAAAGACTTTTGTACTTCCAGTAGCATGGTGATCAATGAATGTAAAACGAAGTTTATGGCCATTAATGGTACCAAGCAGGATCGTCTTCCCTTCTCTATAGGTACGGGTACAGATATTCTCCGGGTAGAACACTGTGATAAATACGTGTATTTGGGCAGTATATTCACTTGCGACGGAAGCACAGTTACGGCAGTGTCAGAACATGCTAAAGCTGTAAGAAAGCATCTATTGAAGCTTATATCATTTTTCAGTAGAAATACGGACATGCCGTTCACGGTAAAGAAGAAGGTCTTAGATGCCGCTTTTATAGCTGCAATTTTGTACGCATGCGAAAGTTGGCTTAACGTGGGGTTGAAGAAGATGGAGTGTATATATATCAGTGCCTTAAAGGCTTTATTAGGGGTTCGTGCATCCACGACGAATGATCTGTGCCTTGTAGAATTGGGATATCCCATGTTGACTGACCTGGTCAAGTACAGACAGAAGACGTTCTTCCAGAAAATAATTAATGAGAGGAAAAATATGCAGGACGACCCTCTTATGTTTGCCATCGGACTAACTAGATCAGAGGTAACCAGTACTGGATCATACATTAATTCATTGTTGGGGTTGGATGACGTTTTATTAAACGGTGTCTCAAAGGTAAAAGACCGAGTTAGGCAGTCTGAGCGGTCAAAGTACATGGTGTACAAAGAAATGAACCCATCTTTAGAAGTACATGAAGTGTATGGTAAAGAGATTGAAGCGCATATACCGGAATACATGCGAGTGTCATTCTCGCGCCTTCGTCTGTCGGCGCATAGACTGAAGATAGAAACTGGAAGGTGGTCCCGCTTACCTCGGGATCAAAGATTATGCCCGTGTGGACAGGTGCAAGACGAGGCACACGCCCTTCAGTGGTGCCCTCTAGTACAAAGTATAAGGGACACTCAAGGACACACTTCTATGGTATACCCTCGGTGTGTTATTCAGGCGCAGCAAGTAAGAGACTTCAGGGTGATCCATGAGATTTTGTTAAAACTTACTTAAATTGTTACTATTAATCGTTATTGTTTATAGACTATATATATAATGTGTATTATTTGCCTTATGTATGCTTTGGACCTTTAAAGTCAATAAATTCTACTACTACTACTAGATCTG
>CAXHWN010000175.1:0-12000 GCA_964020975.1 Hermodice carunculata | reverse complement strand
GTGACAGGAGTTGAGATGGGTAATGAACTCCTGTAAATGTGACTCCCCATAGGTCCATATGACAAAAATATCATCAATGAACCTGCGCCAAATCATGGGCTGAAGGGGGAAAGATAGAAGCTTGTTGGTCTCAAGGCTATTCATAAAGATGTTTGCAAAAGATGGTGCTACTTTAGTACCCATGGCTGTGCTGCTGGTTTGTAGGAAATGGTCACTGTTAAATTCAAAGTTGTTGCAGGTTAGTACAAGGCGTAGTAGTTGTGTGATTTCGCTGGTCAAAGGTTTACAGTTAGGCTCTGGGTTGGGAAGGAGTGCTCTCGCTGCACTTCTGAGGCCTTCCTCAATAGGAATGTTTGTATATAAAGAGACTACATCAAGAGTGACCAGTAGGCTGCCTGGTGGTAGGGCTGGTAAGGACTCTATTATATTAATAAAGTCTGTGGTGTCCTTGATGTCGCTCTTAATTTTGGGTATTAGTGGCGGCAGGAAAAAATCAACAAAGCCTGAGATTTTTTCTGTGGGGCCGTCATTAGCGCTAAGAATGGGTCGACCCGGTGGGGGTAAGATACCCTTGTGTATCTTTGGCAGAAGGTAGAAAGAGGGCACACGTGGTTCTCTCACGTGTAGAAAGTCTGCCGTTTCTCTGGTGATAGAGTTATTCTCCACTAGGTCATTTAGTAAGAACATAATTTTGTTGTTGTGAAAGGTGGTCAAGTTGGCCTCGACTTTCCGGTAGTGATCAGTGTTAGATAATTGTCTGTGGGCCTCTGCTATGTAATCGGTGGTATTCATGAATACAATGGCAGAACCCTTGTCGGCTTTTTTGATCACAATATTTGGATTGTTTTGTAGCTCTTTCAAGCCTCGGCGTTCCTCTTGATTAAGGTTCTGTCCACGAGGGATACGTGGGTGGTGGGAGGCAAGTTCACTTTTAACTGTTTTACAGAAGGCCTCTATATTCGGATCCCCTAGTTGAACCTCACTGGGAGTGAATGTGCTGGCCTTTTTGAAATTTTTATGTTCAAAAGGGGGCTCATTTTGAGGACCCAGGTCATGTTGTGAATTAGCTTCAGCCTGATCAATAGGTTGGAACATGGTATCTTGCCTTTTCTTTTCGAAGAAGGCTTTCAGTTTTAGGTTTCTGAAAAATCTTTCTGTATCTTGGAACACTGTTCCCATATCTGGTTCTCTCGGAGTCGGGCAGAAAGATAAGCCTTTGCTTAAAAGTTGTTTTTGTGCTGCCGAGAGTGTGTGGTGAGAAAGATTGACTACTATGTCTTCAGGGATTAGATCATGACTTATATTCAAGTTATTGTTGGACCTGTTGTTGATACAAGCTGGGTGGACAAAAGTTGCCTTATCTACCAAATAAGAGTCAACATGTAAACTGGAATGAAGATTACTCACCTGTATCTGTGAGGAAATCTGTGGGATGGTGCCTGTAGGTAGCCAGCTTAACGTTGGAGCAACATTGTCTCCCAATCTGGATATAGACGGGGAAAAGTTTGTCTCTGATATGTTTATGCCAGTATGTTTGTCCTTCAATAAATGTTCAAAATGAACATCAGTAAAATCCAGAGAACAAGTGGGTAACACATCACTTAATAAACTGAAAAGTGAACTATTGGAACCAAAACTAAAACAAGAGTTTGTGGTTTCTGGTGCATTTAACGCCTTCCTCGAGACTGAGGGGGTCTCCTGCCTATGGGGGAAATCCTGCCTCTTTGCCCTGAGTTGGATCTCTCAATGCGAGAAGACTGATACAAATACACAATATATGTGCCAAAACTTTAAAGTTATACACAATAATAGAAAGTACATGTGATGAAAAATATACAACTTAAGTCCTTGCCCAGGCTGAGTGACTTGTACATATTGGACATGTGCCCTAAGTTACATCTCTATTTCTGCTGTTCTTAGATTTTGTGTGCTGTAGACATAATTTTGATGTGTGTGTGTCTTACGTTCAGATGGAGTGAGGGACTGTACACTATGTCAATCCGGGGCAAGCAGCATGTCCTGTTACTCCTGGTGGGGGTTGGCTTCCTGTGCTACCTCGTCAGTCAGTATGTCTCCAATCGTGCCTTCCTGCAGCAACAACGAGACAAACGTGACCAAGCAGATGACACAGGTATGCGGTATCATCCATTTCCCTGCTCTGCCTGCTAACTTCTCAATTTTAGGTTTCATGGGCTTTTAAACACTGCAGAAGAAAAAAGATTAAATTTCTGAAACCAAAGCAGAATTGTGCATTTTTTTCATCCTTGAAATGGAATTTGATATTTTTTCTTATATGAATTATATATAAATATATAGCAGTGAAATGGAATTTGAAAAATTTTTGCTGATGAAATGGAATTCCTCTTCTTTTGGATGGAAAATCATTGGCCCTGTAAATTTTACATAAGAGAGATTCATCACTGTGTTCATGCCATTCTTCTTTCTGCTTGGTAATAAAAAAAATCCAAGCGATAGGCAAGGCATATTGTTAGTTGAATGAAAGCTCTCTGTTTATGAAGAATTTTAAAACATAGGAATTATTACTTTTTGCATATGAAGAAATATGTCTGATGGGGATTAAATTGAGAACCTGATATGAAGTTAAAAATTAAACCGTACATGGGCAGAGTTGTTGCTATGGACTTGACCATTTGTCCAGGAGACATAGCAAGCTCATCCATAGCTGGAAGATTACCCTTAACTGAAGCTGCTTTGTGTGAGGGTAATCTGAGGTCTGTGCCTAGAGACACCTGCAGTGAGCCCAGGATGAGTGGTAAAGTCCATGCTATAAATGTTCTGAGGTAATTTTCCATCAGTTTTATAAGAACGGCAATTTGTTCAAGTGGATTTGTGCGTTTCCCATTTCAGCAAGGTGACTGGTGCCAAAGGTTGCAAGTTTCAGTCCCACTTGTTCCGAACATTTGAAGAAAAAGAAAACTTATTGTGCCTGTCTTTCATCACCTGTGATATGCACAGGCAGGCAAAAACTGTAGCTGGGCTGTTAATGAAATCCCAGGTTGTGGATATCACACAGCAACCAGCAATTCTGTGCTCTGATTAGCTGAAGGCCCTTGACATAACAAAGTCTAATTACATATTTTGAACAAGAAAATTATACTTGTCCAGAAAAGTGTCAGAAAGTATAGAGAAAAGCCACTGTATACAACTTTGCATCGTGATTTCAACGCTTAATTTCAGCTATTTTAATGATGTGGCCATATTAACTCGTATTCTTGACATCCTTTTTCCAGATTTGGTGAATTTCAGACATTTTTAGTTCTGCTGACTTGTCAGTCAGCAGAGCTTATAGAATCCGTTTTTGTCCGTCCGTCCGTCTGTCAGACTTTTTATATTTTCGACTTCTTCTCAAAAACCGCTACATAGAATGTTTTGATTTTGCACATGGATGATCCCCAGGTGGACCTCTACCAAGTTTGCGAAGGAGATGATGATGCAATAATTTTTTCTATTTTTTATGATTTTTTAAATTTATTTTTTGAAAAAAATTAAAATTTCTTCATCTTAAGAACTACGAAGCCAATTGCTTTGATATTGCACATAGGGTCATCTGGGATCAACGAGTTCTTATTTTGGCCACCAGGTGGCGCTGTGAATTTTTTGTATTTTTTTATGAATTATTGCCTGTTAAGGCTATTTTCGACTTCTTCTCCAGAACGGTCGAACAGAATTGCTTAAAATTTTATCAGAATATAGTTGGACATTAGACAATGAAAGTTTGTGAAAATAATAGGGATATGTTAATTTTAGGCAAAGTTATGGGATATCAAACTTCGCAACTGTAAGGAAGTGCTGCAGCTATATATATATATATATATATATATATATATATATATATGGCAATACAGTGCATCTATTACACTATTGTATTTACCCTTTTGACTTCTTCTCAAAAACCGCTGTATGGAATGTTTTAATAGTGCACATGAATGTTGCCCAGGTGAACCTCTACCAAGTTTGCGAAGGAGATGATGATGCAATAATTTTTCTATTTTTAATGAATGTTTTAATTTATTTTTCATAAAAAAAAAAAAAATCTTCATCTCAAGAACTACCTGGCCAATTGCTTTGATATTGCACATAGGGTCACCTGGGGGTCAACTAGTTCTCATTTTGGCCACCAGGTGGCGCTGCAATTTTTTCCTATATTTTTTTAATGAATTTTTGCGTGTTAAGGCTATTTTCAACTTCTTCTCCAGAACAGCATGATAGAATTGCTTAAAATTTTATCAAAATATAGTTGGACATCCAACAATGAAAGTTTGCGAAAATAATGTGGATATGTTCCACTATGTGCCACTCTACATACATGTATACAGCTGTACAAATCTAGACTGCAGTCCATGTGTTCCAATACTGTAAAAGCAGATCCCAGTCAGCAGAGCACAGGATCATCATGATCCTCTTATTTGTACTTCTTACCCACATGCCTAAACATAATGTTACAGAGCTACAGTTGTGTGCAGAAAGCAGACACTGTCATGTTTCAAATAATTTTAGCAGGCTCAGATGTTATGTGCAACTGCAAATTCAGAGCCTGCAAATTTTATTTTGCATTGAACAGATTGATTATTGTGATTAATACCCTATCTAATGATAGAGCATAAAAAAAAAATTAAAAAAAAGTATAGACCCATATCTTTTACATGGATTGCGAAACAGGCCAAGCGTATATTAATCACTCTCCATGGCTCAGATCGTGGCATATACTTCCTACCTACATGCTAGAGCATAGTAATGATGCCTGACAAAGCAGTGATGTACATGTATACTTTACCAGATACAGCATCTCCAATCCAGTACGGCAAGATGGTGAAGAACAACAGGCCAAAGAGAGTGCTTGTGACGGGAGCTGCAGGGTTCATTGGGTACAGTTTGGCCAAGACACTGGCCACCAATGAAAACAATGTGGTCGTTGCGGTTGATAACTTTAATGACTACTATGATGTCCGTTTGAAAATTGTAAGATATTCACAGTGCTTTTATATCTTATTTAAAGATAATGCGGTCATTGCTGTTGGTAACTTTAATGACTGCTGTGACAGCCATTTAAAAAATATTGGTCATGTATATAATTATATTTTATATTTTAAAATGTGTTGATGGGTTACCATACATTATCATATTATGACCATTCTGGAAAAGCTTTTGAATGAATGTTCAAAAAGTTGCTCTAAACTTATCTGTAAGATCTCTCAATCAAATATTTTGTCTTCTTTTCTTGAGTAGAGTGACTTGAAATAAGAAACCATATTTATCCCTTCAAAGATCTAGAGTGTTGTACATTGCCAGTCATCAATATGCATAATGAAGTCACTGCCATGTAGTAAACCAGCATTTATAATAAAACATACATACTGGCATTAAAACACGGGACACATGGACCTTCCTTAGCAGAGTATCCAGAAAATAAATAAATAAACCTGTGTGTGTGTGTGTATACATTGCAATGTGTATATACACACACACACACACACACACAACACACACACACACACACACACACACACACACACACACAAACACACACACACACACACACACACACACACACACACACACACACACACACACACACCAGTGTGTAAATTGCAGTGTATGGGGGACCACGCAAGTACCTACTATAATAATTGGTATAATCCTGACAAATGAATTTTAAAAAAAACAATACTTTTTTGTCTGATCAACTGGGTATCAGATATATGTAAGCATATTTGTATTTGTGTCTTTTTGTCCAAAACCACTTCCTTGTAGTCATTACCCTATTTCGCAGTCCGAACTCTATACTCTCCATAAGCAAACCTGTCCCTGTCTAACTTATATACATAGAAGTACTATTGTCCATATTGCACACATTCCTCTGTAAAATTTTGACATAGGCTGTATTAGCCCAAATAAATTAAAGGGTCTTCATATATTCGTATATATATGTTTCTAGTATTAGGGTGACTGTATACAGTAGAATCTCCAATTAAGACCACCTTTATAAAGAGACCATTTCCATATTAAAGATCTCCAATTTATAGATCCATTTTTGTTTTTCCTCAAATTATGTCCCCTTTAAGACCACATTGTTCAGTCCCTTAGGTGGTCTTAATAGGAAGATTCCACTGTATACATATATATAAGCATAAAGATGACCACACTTTGAGGACCAGTGTTTGGTCTTCCTAAGTCTGCTGTCTGCCTAAGTCTGTCTTTTATGTATACATGGACCCCCCCCCCCGCCATTGCTGAAGTATTTTATTTATATATATATATATATATATATATATATATATTTATATATGTACATATACATATACATACACATACACACACACATATATATTAAAAAGTAAAAGGTTTTCTAGAAGCAAAGGTTATTATACTTAGTTACAGACAATGACAAGCTTATAGCATAACAACTTAGGTAAGTGGACTTTTAGTTTAACAGAGATGTTGCATTTTAACATTCAGGATCGTGCTTACGAACTGCACCAGCAAGGTGTAAAGGTTTACAATGAAGATCTGTGTAACCAGGCTCTGCTGGAGGAACTGTTTAGCAAGTACACCTTCACCCATGTGGCCCACATGGCAGCCCAGGCCGGAGTACGGTACTCCCTCAAGAACCCTCTGGCATATGTTCATTCCAATGTTGAATGCCAGGTGGCGCTCCTGGAAGTCATGGTCAAACATCCTGTGAGTATTTTAGCCACGTTTGACAGTTTTATGTGTTATCAAACTGAAAGTCCTCTTCAAAGAGTATGATATTTTATTGTAACATGCTACAACTTTAGACAAGATTATAGATCAACACTTCTCTATGTCTTTAGTGGCAAGGATCTTGGTGTTTGTTTTATGTATGAGCCAACAAGTCATGATCCAGCTGCCACAGGGGCACTGCAGACACTAGACAGACAATGGTGTCTTTGTGGACTGTTTCAGTTCTTTCAGTGCCAGGTTTTGGACAAAGTCAACAACTTTCTTAGTGCACCACAGAAAACTGTTGACTGGGGTCAATCTTTTTTAAAAGCTCTGCTGACCAAACACCGGAGAGCATATGTGAATCACTCATGTCTGTCCATCCGTAAACTTTTTGCTTGTAAGCACCATACAGTCCACAGTTTTTAAGATAGCCCCATGCAACTTTCTGGACTTATCAAGGGTATGAAAATCTATGTTGAGTTCAATGTTGTGGGTGCCATCTACAGTACTATGTAATATATGGGTCAAAATGTGAAAATCTTGTGACCATTCTAGCATCCTCAATGTGTGATAGATCTTGAGATTTAGTGGGATTGTGGAAGAGGTCAAAATCTTGGTTGCTTAGGATACTAGTGGTGCCACCTATAATTTGATGGAAATTATGAGGTAAAGTGTCTGAAAAGATACAAAATTCCATGTCTTTAAAAAATGATTAAATTAGACATGCCAAATTTATAGTATATGTAGATCATGTCCAATGCTGAATTTTGGCCTGACTGACTTTAGACTGAAGGCCACAGTCCTGAAATGTTTGTAATATCAGTGACCTTGACCTATCTCTATGAGGTCCCTAGACCTGTTAATTTGGAAGAGGTGAATTTGCAATGGCAGAGAGTAGTTTGGACATCAGTGGCAAAGAGAATTGAGTCTCCAGATCAAAATTACACTTGAGTACATTGTCTACCAAAATCTACTTGGTGACCTACTTTTTAGGTAACCATGACTGTGTGACTTTGACCTATTTTTCTAGGTCATTATTAAAGCACTTACGAAAAGGACATGTAATTTAGTGTCTTGATAAAGAATAATGGGAATGATACCAAATGTACCACAAATGTGTGTCATGTTGAATTTTGATATTGCATCATATGGAAAACCTTTTTTTTTTTTTTTTTTTTTTTTTTTTTTTTTTTTTTTTTTTTTTTTTTTTAAGGTTGTGGAATATCGGTCAGCAGAGCATTAGGCCCTTGGGCTTCTTGGTTAGAAATACAGGCATGCTGGGACCAGAACTGATATTTTCCTGTGGAGTTATAGTTGCAGCAGTACTGTAGTTCTAGAAATTTACATGCTCAACTTATTTCACACTTTTTGCACTACTACTTTGTGATCTGAATTAAAATGTGCAAAAGTTATTTCTCAAAAAAAAAAAAAAAAAAAAACTAGTTAAAGACTCCACTAGATCTGGTGTGTTATAAGGGGACAATGGGCTGGAGGCAGTCAAGCATAGGTTTTGTTACTAGAACAATAGACAGGGCAAATGTGTGTCTGATGTTAAGACATAACCTCTATGTGGTTGAGAATACCCTATAGCCCATTGTCCCCTATTTCACCACATGGCATACTGAGGTGTATACTGGCCTCTTTCCATTGGGTAACAATGCATACAAATTCACTACATTTTGGATGAGGTATTGCAACCCTGGCAAGCACCAGCAGGTAAAATGGAGGAAGGTTGCGATTTGTTCTCAGTACATGTTAATTTTACATTCCCCATTGATCCAAGAACCTAAAATGTGTGAAGATGTTCAGATCTAAGAAAAATAAAATTAAGTTTGCACAGAATGAAGAGTGGGTGGAAATGTCTAGACTGACAGTACTTTAAACGAGTTCAACTTTAGTCACAGAACCACAATTTCCATGCAAAAGTGGAAGAGGAGTTGTATTTGTGGAATTTTTAGCAAATGCAAAATTTTAGTAATCAGTTTGATTTTCCAAAATAGCCAAAAAAAAGTGTCAAAAGTGGAAATTAGTTGGGTTGTGGGCAGAAAGTGCAATTTGTTAATGTCATTAAATAATGGCTCTTAAGTCACAATTAGTTGACAAACAGTTAAACCTATCTCTCATTTAACAAAGGCCTTGGCAGCTTAACTCATTTATGGAATTATTTTAACCTAGAGGGCAGTAGGAGTAATGGTAAAAAAATTAAAATTGAACAGTTAAAATTTGGAAAACTCCAAAAGCCAACACAGGCCACAGTAATGGCTGTGATGATCTAGAATGTGAAATTGCATTTCTTTTTGTCTGCAGCAAACCAAGCTAATCTATGCCTCAACATCCAGTGTTTACGGCAAGTTTTCCAAAGTCCCGTTCCACTTATCAGCCAATACAGACTTGCCTGGAAACATGTACGCAGCCACAAAGAAGACTGATGAGATGCTGGGTTTTCACTACTGTGATGCACACAGCATGCAGGCTGTGGGAGTACGCTTCTTCACTGTATATGGCCCATGGGGACGCCCAGATATGGCAGTTTACAAGTTTTCTGAAGCTATGTTAGAGGGCAAAGAAGTCCCTATGTTTCATGTCAGGTAGATATTCATCTTTTATGAAAATGTCATTAATTTTGTTTTTTGTTTCATTTTATTAGTAATTTTGCAGTTGTATGCACTTGTGTTTAGGGTATACATTTTGTATGATTGCTGTGGATGAATTTTCAGGTTAAAGTATAAAATTCTCATTGAGCGAATGGATGGTTTATAAGTGAAAAATCACTTGGAGTCACTTTTGTCTAATTTATAATGAAATAATACATCGAAACAAAAAAAAAAGTGGATTACAACATTAACTTTTGCAGTCATCAATTTAATTTTTGTATATTTTTATGACAAACTTATTGTTGTAGTGATGATAACCCACTCGGGAGAGACTTTACATATGTGGACGACATAGTGGATGGACTCCTGGCTCTGTTGGACTACAGGACGCATGGATGTGGGGAGCATTTTAACCTGGGATATGGCCACCCTGTCAGTGTGCCAGGCATGATCAAGATATTGGAGAAGGAACTAGGAATTTCTGCAAAAGTGGTAAACACATCATACATCATTTTCAAAAGTATCACTTAACAGGATACAAGCTAGACATACATGCATTATGGGCCCCAAAACTATAATTTATAGTTCCTCCTCTTGGCCTTTTCAAGAAAAAAAAGGGTTTCAAAGGGGGGAGAATTTTTTAAAAGAGTGCCATTATGTGCATGTTTGGGATAATTCTTCACAGATCCATATACACCAAGAGGACACAAAACAACGGTCAACCCTTAAAGTGCTAATCATGGCTATAGTCGTTTTTTCATTACTGTTAAACATAGAATGGTTAAAAGATTCAAATTCCTCATGAAGATACCTTTCATTAAAATACCAGCAAGCCTAGTCTAAAGTAAAAAGTAATCTTAGTCAACAGCTTTTTCTTGGGACACATTGCACGCAAAGTGCCACAAGGAAAGCTGTTGACTCAGTCTTAAATCAGCGCTTTAAGGGTTAAGATGTAACCGCTATGTGTATATTTAAGAAACAATGGCCTACAGTTGTACTTTGTGGCTTGATCCTCTTGGGCTGTGGTTTGCAGTTGACGAGCCAAACTTTTAAATCAATTTTGTATCCAAATAACAAAGCACAATGAGTTAATGAATTTGTCTTTGCAACTTTTAACTCATTCCACCCTGATGACGCTTTTTCCCGCTAATATCTAAATGTCGTCTGCTAATTGTATTTTACTAATTTAGGGATTATTTTTCAATATTTTGGATGAAACTTGCATGGAAGATCGTTCCAAATTATATGCCCATGGTCAACAGCTTTCCTTGGCGCGCTCTGGGCGCATTGCGCCCAGAGCGCGCCAAGGAAAGCTGTTGACTCAGTCTCCAGTTACTGAATTTGTCTTTGCAACTTTTAAGGTGCTCAAACATTAAATGCATGTTTGTAGGAAAGTTCCTAATCAGGATGGGAGTTAGCAAACGCCGATTTTGTAAGTACTTTGGTTGCAAGTGCTTTGTGCTGGCTCAAACATGGTTTCATTTAACCCTTTCCCCCTCATATTAAGACTGAGTCAACAGCTTTCCTCGGCATGGGTTGGGCACTAAGTGCCCAACCCATGCCGAGGAAAGCTGTTGACCTGGGGCATGTTGTCTTGACAGGTCTCATCTTCAATTCTCAGTCAAATTGTTTTTCATTGCTGTTGAAATCAGTTAAAAACGCTGAAGCAGACGACATTTGACCACCAGCCGGTTTTGGCCAGTTTGAGGGGGAAAGGGTTAAAATTCTAGATTTAGAAAAAAACCCTGTTTGTGTCCACTTAACTCTTTCAGTGCCAATCACATCTAAAGTTGATCTACTTAAGTCAAACTGGTCTGAATTATCATTAGGATCCCAGATTCGTATTCCTCGTAAAAAGACCTTTCATTCAAGTACCAGTATGCCTGTAGTTCCAGAGAGAATACCACCAGGTCAACAGTTTTTCTCGGGTGCATTGGGCACTTTGCACCCAATGCGGGCCAAGAAAAGCTGTTGACTCGGTCCAAAATTAGGCACTGAAAGAGTTAATTTGCTGGTCAGGTGACTCATTTTGTTGTTGTGTTTTTCTGGTTGATGGATTTCAGGCCATATACAGCCATCCAAATAAACTGCAGGCATTGTCTCTATTCCAAATCGTAGCTTATAATTTCAACCGGCTAAAGCTGAATAAGTTTAAACTAAGGGTTCTACTGATAGAGTGCATGTTTAGACTATTGTGGTTTTGTCTCCATAGAAAAAGTTGCCCTTGCCGCCAACAGAGATTTTAAGAACATGGGCAGACATCAGTGCATCACAGAAAATTCTCAACTTCTATCCCAAGGTGGATTTAAAAGAAGGTTAGTATTGTTACAAGCCACAAATCTGTGAAAGTTGCCTGTAAACAGCTGGGGAAGATCAGAATAAACAGGAGCAGATTCACAAGGGTCATGCAACTCCAACTTACCAGCGTAGCTGATTCAATGATACATGCTGCTGTCTGTTTGTCTTCCAAAGTAGGGAATTGAAGGTCAGGCAAGCAGGCCACCCACCCTCATATTTCACTTAAGTTTGGACCCCAGATAAAACCTCCTGTTTATTTGTGTGCCTGAAATGGGCAATAAATTTCTGCACAATTAGCAGTTTGTTCATATTCCATTAACATGTGGTCCAACTCTATCCATCTAAACATTTGTACATTGATTTGTGTTTTCAGCTGCGTGCACACATCACTGCTAACTCTGAC
>CAXHWN010000174.1:0-11000 GCA_964020975.1 Hermodice carunculata | reverse complement strand
GAATGAGTTGATATGCCTTTGGCCAACATGTAATTGCTGACACCAGCCCAGGTGTCTTGTCTGTAAGTGCAAAGTGAAAATGTTACATACTTTCTTTTGGTATTGCTTTATGTGATTCAGTCCACTGTAATACAGTTTGTAAATGCACAGCTGTGGTGTTTGGTGCACATACGGGTCTCCTTTGTGTGGACTAGAAACTACCTATGCATTGGGGGAATGCTTTAAAATGGTTTCCAGCCCAGTAGGGTATAAGATGTAAATACACTTGTAAATCCAGTTTTTTCCTTCACCGCATGCGTTTCTTACAATTCATACTATCAGGTAGAAAACCACATGGACTGCGCTCTTGCTTTGATGGGCACAATCAACATTCAGGATTTTGATTAAAAGAATAATGAATAAACACGCAAATGTGTAATTACCCCAAAAGGTCACAAATTCAATTGAAATACAGTAGAAACACCCCTTCACATCATTTTTTCACTGTCTGGATACATTCAAACAGACAGATAAAGAGTTTATATATCTGGTCGATGACTGTGCTAGTTATGTAACAACATAGGGTTTTAATTTAAGTTGAACATCCAATATAAGAATCCAGTTTGACTGTTTTTTTAATTTTTTTTTTTTAGTAGTGCATACAGGGTCAGGTTGATTTGTGACATCTTTGTGTTAGTCCAAATTTAAGGCAGTTATTGTGTACTTTAACTTTTGGTTAGTCAGGTCTATTTGGTGTCCCTTTGCTGAGAAGGTTCAGGGAATTCTTTTCTTAGGGCATTAGTTTAAAGTTGAAGTTTGCTATTTTTTTCATACTTTGGTATATGCTAGTTCATATAAGCTGTAAGTCTTTCCATTACAAGCAAGAACTTGTAAAACATTTATGTATTTGCTGTTTTATCACATTGATATACAGTGGTACCTCTCTTGAGAGACCCCTCTAATGAAAGACCACATATCTTTTCAAGACTGCTCTCTCAGAACACTGTGATATCTTTTCCATGTTATTATACCTCTAATGAAAGACCACCTGTTTTGAGAGACTGCATTTTCACCTGCCCTAGGGGTGGTCTCTCAAGACAGGGACCACTGTATTTCTTAAATTCAAGTGGGTTGTCTTTACCAAATATAAGGTAAAGGCAGGTAGCCACCCTCGCAAAGCAGTGCCCAGCAATTTAACTCTTTAAGTGCCAAATTTTGAACTGAGTCAACAGCTTTTCTTGCCACACATTGTGTGCTGAGAAAAGCTGTTGACCGAGGATATTTTCTCTGGAACTAGAGGCATGCTGGTACATGTACTTCAATGAAAGGTCTTTAAACGAAGAATATGAATCTGAGATTCTAATGATAAGTTAGGCTAGTTTCACTTTATTAGATCGACTTTAGACGTGATTGGCACTGAAAAAGTTTAAGGCTTAGAAACTTACATAATGGTTTCCCACCGATGAACTATAATTAAATTCTTTTGTCTGTTGGAGCCCTGAATTTTTGCAATTTCTTTAATTGAACATGATAATAACGATTGATGAAGGTATAAGTCTAGACAGAGACAGTCACTGGATTAGCTATGGAGTGTGGAAAGATTGGATTGTGCTTCTTTTTATTTCAGAACTATATGGCAAATGTTTCACTGGTGCTTGTGTTTGTATAGTGATATAATACATGTCTTAGGGTAGTAGGATATAACCTCCAGGATATGAATCGGAAAGATTAGTACAGTCACGTCAAAATGTCACAGTGCATTTATTTTTCTAAAAACCCCAATAAAAACATACATCTCAAGATTCTGCAAAATTTTGAGAGTTTCAGATACATTAAAACAAACTTTGTATTATTTTTGACTCATTTTTGATAAATTGATTGATTGATTGATTGATTGATTGATTTATTTATTTATTTTTATTTTTTATTTTTTTTTAAATTTTTTTTTGGGGGGAGGGGGCTTGTTTTTGAACACTGCACTGCAGGGAAATATGGTAGGATGTTACAGTGGATTGGGTAGCCATGCAAAAACATTTTTCATCAAGTCACTCCCTAACCTAGCTCTTTCCCACTCAAATCACAACAACAACAAAAATAAACAAATAAATAAACACCTGGATGTGTCATCTGGCGTAACATTTTTATTTAAATTTCTTGTTACTGAAAAAACCTTGTTGAGATGTGGGCATGTGAGACCATTCATGATGGCATGTCCTAGGTCAATAGCTTTCCTTGCTGCCAGTAAGACCCAATGTGTCCAAACCTTGCCAAGGAAAGCTGTTGACTTAGTCATACTCTGACCAGGAATGGGTTAAGAAGAGGTACCATGTTTAGTTGGAACTGTTTTCCAGTATTTTAAGAAATATGTTTGTTTGTTTGTTTTTGACTTTGGTAGCTGAGTGTGCCATACAAAAAATTGGGTTTAACAAATGTCATACCTCCTAGAATAAACTAAACTGAACATTTTTTGTTTAAAAAAAAAAAAGGAAGAAGAAGAAAATGCAGGTAAAAAGTTTGCTAGCTGTAGATGCAATGTTTTGCAAGACAGTATGATTATACTTCTATGTACACTATAATAGTGGTATATTGTTTCATATAATTCCCATTCACATGACACAAATATTGCTTTCCTCTTCCAACTTGAATGTAAAGAAATTGCTCAATTTTTATTGTTTCCTTACAACTAGTAAACATTTATAGAAGTAAAGAAAATATATAGTTTCGTGGGGTACTTAAACAAAGGGATGAAAGACTCCCGAAGTAAAAAAAAATCTACACTGGGTGAGAGCTGGGGTTCCATCACCTAAACCCTTTCCCCCTTAAATCAAGGCTGAATCAATAGCTTTCCTTGTCATGAGTTGATTGGAAATTGAAGAATTTTGGATTGTTGTTGAAATTAGTCAAATATGCTCTGAACTTTAGGAGGAGACAGATGGAGACAGCAGTGCAGAGGTGCCTACTGCCATAGTCTACACTGGAGATGGGGATCCTGTTGCCATGACAACCACTATACACTGGCTTAATGATGATATTCTGCTGCATATATTTTCTTTCCTGAACTTGGTGGATAGAGTGCGCCTTGAGCGAGGTAAGATGCAACAGTCGGCCGGTCAGGCACAGACAACACTGATGATACACTTAGTATGCCTACCTTGTCCCAGAAGCATGTTTTGAAGGTTTCATTGTGGTTGGACTGATACTTAGAAAATACACAACAGATAATTATGCAAATTCTTGAGGAAATATGACCTGGTAATGTACACTTTGCAACAGTTTTGAACTTCAAGAGGTAACTTATGTGCAAACAGGTCTGTAAGTGTAAGATCAGTTGAAATAAATATAGTGTATAAATTTTTATATTTTGAAAAGACCCCTCTCCCATTATACCATATCTTGCTTAACCCTTTCCCTCATAAATACTGTAGTTCTAGAACTTTTCGTGCATGTTTAATATCCCGCAAACTCATTTTTTCTTAAATTACAGAATTTTCGCACATTTTAATTTTGTGCAATTCAATGCCATACAATGTACATGTAGTGAAATACAATGCAACTTATTTTCATGCATTTTAATTTTGCGCTTTGAGTGGTAGCGCAAAAAGCACAAAATGAAAGTCAGCGTGAAAAGCGTGAAAATTTCTAGAACTACAGCAATTACTGAGTTTATAACTGAGTCAACAGCTTGGGGCTTGGCATTAAGACAGGCCCTGTTGTCTAGGACATGTAAATTTTCAGACAGGAATAACAAGAGCTCAAATCGATATTTAACATTGTACTTGTCCAGATTTTAGACAAACCGTGTTGTGTGTGAGTAGCAAAAATCCAAGCCCTCCATCAACCATAACTTGCATGGGATTTACAAAATTAATTCAACTAGTATTTTATTAATGTTGAAACTAGTCCAAGCATTGAAGCAGATGCCATTTAAACACTGGCTGCTTTTGGTAAATTTGAGGGGGGTAAAGGGTTAAAGTTGATTGATCAGCAGTTTGTTTGTTTAAGTTTGTTTAACAGTTGTGCTGGACAAAGTTGAACATGAATCGTGTTCTGTTGACAGTGTGCAGGAGATGGCGAGCATTGTTGTGGAAATCATGGCATAACCTCGAGTCGCTGACCTTCAATAATATCTTCATCCGCTTTGGATGTAAGTGTTGTCATTTATGAAATGAGGATCATTTGTGTGTGCGTGTTATGGCCTTGCATGAAAACAACCATCATTTTTTATTTTTACATCTATTAAAATTAGTTTTAAATTTTATGCCTAGAATTACAAGAAACTGAGTGTCCACATGCATACACATGTTGATCCCGGAAATAGATAGTGGCAGGACTTAATCTTTACCCAGCAACAAGAAAGAGAGAAACTGACAGATAGTTCCCATCTGAGTTACACAGTTTTATTTGTTCCACACAAATAAACAAATCAATTTGTGGTACAAAGTCTTAAAATTGTGTTTGTGGTCAAATTAACCCAACAAGTATAATTGATCAAGTCAATGCCCTTTTTTATGAATATGGCATGTCAGCACTGATGCATATGGATAGATGCTGTATCAAAAGGTGTGGTGTGTCTTGAAAACATGGGCATACTGAGGGAGTGTAGGACTGTACCATTGTGCAGTGACCAGCCTAGAATGACTATGGTATTCAGGCGTATGATTGATTGAATGTGCAGGTGAAGGGGACAGCACATGTGAACAAATACATGTGGATGGTAGGTGTTTCAAGGCCTTGTGAAGCCTGTTTGCATGCTATAGCTGACTGCGGAAAAGTGTGCATCTTGTGTAAAGAGACACATTTAAGGTGTATACTTTCATCAGCTCTGCTTCAAATTTTCCAAACTGAAGTAAAAGGGACACTTGAATGTCAATGTTGAGCCGGTACAGTAGAACCTGTCTCTAGTGACCAACCATGAGATCTGGCAAAAATGTTTCTATCAGACATGTGATCCCTTACTCTTTCAGTGCCAAATTTTAGACTGAGTCAACAGCTTTTCTTGGCACGTATGGGGCATAATGCGTGCTGAAAAACGCTGTTGACCTGGGATATTCTCTCTGGGACTATAGGCATACTGGTACTTGGATGAAAGGTCTTTTTACGGGGAATACGAATCTGAGATACTTGTGATAATTCAGACTAGTTTGACTTCAGTAGATCTGCTTAAATCGTGCTTGGCACTGAAAGAGTTAATACCGGATTTGGGGTCTACACAAACAGTCAAACAGACAATAGCGTACATAAAAGAATATAGTGAAGTAATCCAGTAATAAATCTCTCACAATGCCCACTCAACTCAGGAATATTGAATATCTGTGCTTCGCTCTGCATATATTATTTTTATAACTGTGCAAACATTGCCTTTGTTCGTCATCTGATCTGTCCTACTAACATTGATAAGTGGTTCAGTGTTATTACAAGGTTAGCACAGTATCAGTACAATGGCAACAGTCTGAGAGTTGTAGTCTTGAAGATGCCGCCAGGTACCCAAACACAGAAACTACCCTTTGGCCTGATCTGCTGATGGGGTATTGTTATTGTCATGTCTGTGCGCACATGTGCTGGTCCATTACCCTTGTGGATGCAATAACTTTTGAACAAACTAAGCTCCTGTCATGAAACTTGTATTCTAGAAGCATCTCATTCGAAGCTTGGCTGAGTTTGACATTCAGTGACCTTGAAGTATTTTCAAGGTCACCAGGGTCCTATTTTTAACAATGTGGATACGATGACTGACTTATGAACAAATTGAGCTACTGTCATGAGACTTGTTCTGCTGAAGCATCTCATTTAGAAGCTGTGCTGAGTTTAACATTCAGCAACCTTGACCTATTTTTAAGGTCATCAGAGGCCATCATATTTTTACCCTTAGCTTTAACCATGAAAATTTGGGAGAACTTGGTCCTGGTCACTTAAGGGAGGTGGCCACAAGAGCAGGCTTGACTGTACCTCTGGTATCTTGTTTCTATTTTTTTCCCCACTTTCATCTTGCTTGTTGTCTTTTGTGTATCTGACATTATTTTGTGTGCATCTCAGTAGTTGTGTATCCTATTCTTCCTCTCCCCCCCCCCCAATCAGAAAGATGTCCTGACAGTATATGTTACTTCAGGCAAAGGTCCACCTCCACCTTTCTTTTTGACCTGAGTCAACAGTACCCATCCCACCTGCTGCAAAGCTGGTGACCTGAGACATGCTACTCTAGTAGGGCTCATTTTCAATTCTCATTCAAACTTTTTTGTTTGCATTAGCACTCAAGTTAATCAATTCATTATTTAATTACAAATCATTGCTACAGACTACAGTTTACCTCCAGCCAGTATTGGCCTAAGAGGTGGGAGGGGAGGATCAACACAGCTGTTCAACACTCGTATTTCTGTCTGTTAAAATTTATTGTGGTAGAACATTTAATCCCAACATTTTGATTTCCATTCAGCTTTCAATGACCAGCTGTTGAAGTCCCTGCTAAAGAGAGGTTGTCGCCGACTCAAGACCCTAGACCTGTCTGCTTCACCCAGACTGCTAACTGCACACAGTCTCATGACAGTGGGTAAGTGACACCTATACCCTCTCCCAGGCAAAATGTTTTTGTGAATTTAATTTTGTACTGAGGACATAATTTTTCAGTATGGTTTGCTAAAATGGTCTTAAAATTCTGCAGTATTCCAGACCTTACACTGGAAATTTATTTTGAGATTCCAAGATTCCGATTGTAACTTTAAATGCTGTGAAGAAATGATACTTGATACTTTCCATGATTTACATGTACCTGCATTGAGACATTTTGTAGGTGAATTAAAAAAAAAAAAAAAAAAGAAGAAGAGAAAAAAATGGTTCATTTTGTCAAATTACCTCAAAGCTGATGACTAATCAAGGGGCATGTAATGCCTTGCTGTTAAAGACAGGTAAAAGTAATAAGTACAAACTAAAATGAACTAGCCTTATTTGCATAATTTACAGTTGGTTACTCAGTTGCCAGTAACAGAGGGTTCAGGGAAACAAGCTTTTGTGGCCTTAGACAAAAGCTTTGTATGTTATTTATGTTATGAGACCACCTGCCATTTAACTCATTCCAAACTATGGTCACAGGCCTTGGTCAGTGGTTCTGGCACTGCCTGGCAAGTCATGCTGCAGCTGCTGCAAGGGCAGTTGCAGCATGACTTGTCAGGCAGTGACAGAACCACTGACTTAAGACCATAGGCATGTTGGTACTTGAATAAAAGCTCTTTTCATGGAGAATTTAAATATGCAATTGTCATCTTAAATCTAGGTAAATATACGGAAAAATCAGGGACTGGTATGGAATGAGTTAAAACCACCCATATCAGGTTTCTTGTGCTATCTTTCCTCTGTTATTTTACCTTCCATCAGTGACCACCTGCTTTGCATGACCACTTTGAATTCGACAGAAGGGCTCGTCTCCCGAAGGAAGGGCCACTGTACAGACTTTTGACTTCCCCAAATGTATATTGTCTGAATCTTGTTCTAGGATCCAGTTGTCCAAATCTGTTGCGACTAAATCTGTCGGGGATGCGAGCAGACAACAAGTCCTTAGGCGTTTTGGCAAAGAAATGCCGCAAGTTACAGGTAAGCTCTTCTTTTAACCCTGAGGTACTCCATGCGGAGACCTTGGCACAACTTTGCCCCTTAAAATATGACTGGGAAATGTGTGACGTAAACATTGCTTGTCTCCTTTTTATCGTTTGAAAAAAATAATACTAATATGCCACTGGTCAACTGGTTTCCACGTATATTCAACACATACATGTATTGCACTCAGAATGCATCAGCAGAAGCTGTCGACTCAGTTTGTCGATGTTTGAACCTCTATCATGTCAAACTGCTTTTGTTGATATCCAGCATATGTATATAATTATATAACCTACATTCCCTGTCCTTAGTCATCAACAAATCACTTAAACATACATGTATTTGAGACACAAGTCCTGTATTCCAGTAAGTTGACTTTAAGTATGTAGATAGTCCATATTTTGCTGTTAATGTATTTTATGGAATGAAGGCATTATTGGGGTAACTGCCGTCTTGTCCTGAAGCATTTGGTTCTTTGATTCACAACTATTCAGTGATATAAAGAGAAACTTAACAAACCCAAGTCTGTAAGCCCAAGTAGGGTTTGAACACTATCAAATCCGATATTCAAAAAGCAAAGCCCTATTTGGTACCACTCACTGAAAAAATGTAGAGTTCTAAATCATTATAGCAATTTATTTTGTATAAGGAACAAATAACATACATAAAATATACAATTTAGAAGACGGTTTTAGGCGAAAATAAGCCAGTATATAAAATCATGTCATTAGCAGGGAACCAGAGCAAGAATTGTGTCATTGCCATTGATCCCTGGACAAACCATTCTGCTAACATGGTGGCACCATTTTTGCATTTTTAAATTTTCATGTCAAGAGGTGGCAGCACTGAATAAGACCTTCTTTAATGGCAAACATTGAATTGAAATTTTATTTTGACATATAGAGTGGTACTAACCCTGAAGACCACTTGTTGTGAGACTGCAAATCTTTCTAAGACTATCCTTACATGACACTAGTGTCTGTTTCTTTAATAAATTTACCTTATTATCCCTATTTAGTGCAGGAGACATTGAGAAAACTAAACTTAAAAGGGACTACTGCACTGCCTTAGTATACTACATGGCATAACGACCCTGGCTTAGCTGCTGGGACAGCTTGGGGATGCTGACAAAGGAAGGAGTAAAGTTGTAGTGGTTCAGGTTATTTTACACTTTACTCTCTCTTTATCAGGGCCTCCAAGCTGTTTGGGTCAAGGTCATTGTGTCACGTTGCATGCTGGGTGGTGACCTAGCCCCTATAAATGTGGCTCATTTTTAGGCTTACATTTGGAGCATTAGAGTTGCCCCCCCCCCCCCCATTGAAATTCTATAAATTTGGAATATGTTATTCATATAGTAACTGTATTTTAGGACAATCTAGAATACAAGACCACTTTGGTTAGCAGCAGGAGTGATTATAAATGCATGTGGCAGGTACAACTGGACACACATGTACATAAAGATTTCACAATTTGATAGACCATACGGTAGATATGATGGGAGCAAACAGAGTACAACTCATGTGCCTGGGTTCCTGGTACAACATGACAGTTATGGTCCCAGTTAGGTTAGAGAAAAAAAAAACAACAAAAAATACGAAACGAAAAAAGAATGTTTTCTTTTTTTAAATGAAGGTTATTCTTTATACCAGAAGTTTTGTACAATGGATTTTAGAAATTATTATTTAGCTTTATAGATGAACAACAAATTGAATCTGACAGGTCATAATTACATGATTTATACGATGTAATGGAAAGCAATTTATTTCCTACAAATGTTCAACATTTGTGGGAAAAAAGAATACTTATTTCAAGCTTGATGCCTACTTCTTTTATCAAGCTTAGTGTGTGTTTGGGAAACAATAAATGTAAAATTTAATTCAAGGTGTTAGTTTGGCAAGATCTAATCTATTTTGCTATGTTTGATACAAGGATCTGCCTGCACTTGCAGGTCCAGTGTACTAAGTCTTTTCTTTTGTTTTTGTTTTTTGTTTTTGTTTTTTGTTTCATGATATTGCCCAGAGCAGCACTGCAGCTAATACAGATATCCTGTTTTATTATAATTAGAGGATAGTTCATCATAGGCCACCTTGTGCACAATAGTCATACCTAAGTCAACATTTTTTTTTTAGCTGATGGTAGCAAGGGAGAAGGTTAACAAACATGCATGAAGGTTCCAGAGATACATGTTAATTCCCATAATGCCATGTATCATGCCAAGAGGGCTGTATTCGAGTGCTGTAGGCCACTCACCCTCTCCCCTCCTTGAGTTCAGACTGAGTCAACAGCTTTCCTTGGTGTGGGTTGGCCACGTAGCACGAAACCACACCAAAGAAAGCTGGTGATCTGGGGCATGTTATCTTGATGTTGATTTTCATTATTTTTGCAATTCAAATGAAAACACTGAAGTAGATGACATTTGACCACCAGCCGGTTTTGGCCAGTTTAAGGGGTAAAGGGTTAATGCAGTCTGGGGTTTGAGGGTATTCTGTTTGACGTATTAAAGACAGAAAAAGAAAAAAATATTCAAGCTGTGTTGGTGTCTGGAACCTTCCAACAAAGACTACAGTGATGAATGCCTTTGCCAAAGTTTACATTTGTTTCTTTCAGTGGATTGAGCTTCAGAATTGCCACGATATTGGTGAAGATGGGTAAGAAAATTTAATTTACAAAAGCATGTCAGGTTACAAGAAAACCAAAGCATCAAGTCACATCCATGTTGTGGTGGTAAAAGTCTGAGCCATTGGTTATTGCATTGCCTTGCCAGTCCTCTACATCTGTCCTGATAGCAGTGGCAACGTGACTTGCAAGGCCAAGCCAAAAAAAAAAAAAAAAAAAAACCCTGACACTTCACTCAGCATTTTTTTTTAAATGAAAGATTATAAAGGAATTTTGAAATAAAGTGCCTCTCAGGTTATAATTTCAGCGAACTGGGTGTTAAAAAAATGTAGAAATATATGCACTAAATAATATGTTAAAAACGTATAGACCCATATCTTTTACATGGATTGCGAAGCAGGCCAAGCCTATATTAATCACTCTCCATGGCCCAGATCGTGGCGTATACTTCCTACCTACATGTTATATGTTAAGGTGTAAGGACCAGATGTAAGTGATATCCGTTACCTGATTTCTCGGACAGACACTGCAAACAAGCTGTTGTGAGGTAGTGGTTCAGGATGAGAGACATGTCATCCATGTCTAAAAATTACCCAGACCCAGCCATCTTCAAATAGACATTTAAATTGGCAGCTATAGAATTTCATATGTTACAGAGCCTAGGTAAACCTCTGGGGCATTAATCAGTTTCTGATGTGCTGATCAACTCTAAATTTTGCTCCTGGTCCCATAATAAACATGTTTTTTTGTCCCCCCGCCACCACCACCGAAGGTGGCACAGGGGGACCTAGAGTTAATGGGGATAGGGGCTGTGTGCATCC
>CAXHWN010000172.1:0-15806 GCA_964020975.1 Hermodice carunculata | reverse complement strand
AAATAATGCCAACATGAATTACTCGATAATTTCGGACAAGAATACTAGTACTGGTGAGTGGCAAATTTAATTTTTAAATGCAGATCAACAATTAACAAGTTAATGAGTATTGCAGAGCAATACATAGTCCCCCGCTCGTCGCCCACGTGAAAATACTGAACATTTACAAATCATTGTGACCCACATATTTGACCTGGTGACCTAGTATTGCTTTATGGCACATTCTTAGATTAAGCTTCACATTTGTGTAAAATTTCATTAATCTAAGTAAAAGGACAAAAACGTTATGGCCCGGACAAGATTTTGAATGGATTTCACAGTGACCTAGATATTTGATCAAGTGACCTACTTTTGCCATGTGAAACAACAACTCCCCAGGTAGTATTAAAATAATAAATTTGGTAGCTATAGGTATTATAGTAAAGGTAATATGGCATGGACAAGAATTTACATGAAGTTTACACTGTGACCTAGAAATTTGACCTAGTGACCTAGTTTTGCGTCGTGACACACTTTTAGGTCACAATACATTATCAGTAAAATTTTATAACAAGAAGTCAATTTTTTTAAAGAATTACAGTAAGGACATGAAAATACTGTACATTTATGTATTACTGTGACCCAAATATTTGACCTTGTAACCTAATTTTACTTTACGAGACATTTCCATGTGAAGTTTCACATTTGTGTAAAATTTCATCAATCTAAGTAGATGGACAAAAATTTTTTGGCCCCAACAAGTTTTTACATGGATTTCACATTGTGACCTAGATTTGGAACCTAGTGACCTACTTTTGCCATGCTACTATCCAGCACCCCAATAAGTATGTACATAACAAAGTTAGTAGCTGTAGGTATTATGGTATAAGAAATTTGGTGCTGACAAGGTTTTACACAGAATTTCATATTGTGACCTATATATTTGACCTAGTGACTTAATTTCCCCTAATGACACACTTTTGAGTCAAGGTTCATTATCTTGTAAAATTTCATAAAAAGAGGTCCAAAAGTTAAAAACATTACAGTGAGGACCTGAAAATTCTGTATATTTACATATCGTGGTGACCCAAATATTTGACCTAGTGACCTAGTTTTGCTTTATGACACTTTCTTAGACTAAGCTTCACATTTGTGTAACATTTCATGACTCTAAGTAAAAGGACAAAAAAGTTATGGCCCGGACAAGATTTTCATACATATGTATTCTGTGACCCAGATATTTGACCTAGTGACCTACTTTTGGCACACGATACACCTCTATACAAGGAAGTACAAACACATTAAATTTGGTAGCTGTGGGTGTTATGGTGTTGGAAATATGGCCCGGAGAAGCTTCGGACGGACGGACTGACGGACGGACGGACAGACAGACGGACGGACGGACGGACAGACGGACGGACGGACGGACAGACGAGGTGCAAACCTATAGTCCCCCACTAAGTGGGCAGGGGACTAAAAACGTAAGTGCTATAAAACTGTCGTCATGTAACTGGAAATATTCTCAGTGCAGCCATAAAAGAAATGGATCAACCACAAAGCAACGTTATTAAGGTGAGTTATATTAAAAAGAGGTACAGGGGATTAACTAGGCCAGTGTAGGCGAATGGCTATTTCACCCACTTTTATGGGCAAATATTTTGCAGAGGCTATATGAAACCATTACAAGTCAATGTCGCCGTTCTAATTCATTCCCAGTCGAAAACCGTCCAAATCTTCACAAGTCCATCAATATAAACATTTCAGATATGACAGCAAAACTTGAACATCGTGCAAGCAAAAGTATTGTTTGAATATCTGATGATCATGAGATGTGATATTGACAAGATAAGATAACTGTCGTGAAAAATAGAAGCGGAAAACAGTTTGCAACAATGCCAGAGAAACGTACTGCACCAACAAACCGAGCAAAAGAGAACCACCCACCATCAAAATTCGCTACCCAACGAAGAAACAAACTGAAAATCTGGAAGTCCCAGGCAGACACACAAACAACGAAGTATCATTTTTATGCCAGCAGATTAATAATAAATTGTTTTAGCAAAACATCCCTCTACTGATGTGAGACAGGTACCAACTAAAGTTGGTAATAGCTAAAACCAATTTAATGTTAGCAACTCGTAACTTTAAGAAATATCTTGCCTCACTTTATAAAATCGCAGCAATGCTTGTTAGGTTTACTTATTTACTACAATATGTACAAATCGCTTCAAATCCACCTGCTATCTGTATCATAAATTTCCATTTTAATCCACGCAGACACTAAAAAATGCCTAATTTAATTTATGAATATTTACATTCCCTATATTTCTTAACATTGAGAGAATAGGAGCTTTCGTTGTCTTGACCATCCGAAGAAGACATCCTATATACACGCCAGCCATGCAGTCCCATCACAATTTGATGCGCCAGTAGACTGGGCACTACTTTTTTTATTCATAACTGCTGAACGCCCTCTCAATTTATGAACGCTATAGAGCACACTGCCCGCGAGCAATACCCATCCAATTTTCCCAGTGATACTGGCTATCATGCTGCCCACACTATGTTCATGTCTAGTCCCAGTGGTGAGACTTCACTTAGAGCGCACGCTAGATTCTGCTGGACGCAACGAAAACAAGCTTCTAGTTCTGCTCATTCCCTTGTAGCTTCAGGTTCCGTTGCGAGATTTAGCGAGAGAAGGTTGGGTTTTTGGAAGCTGGTGTACGATTAGCAGATTTTGTGAAATTTTAGACATAGTTGAACCAAATTAGAACGGGATTTGTTTTATATATGTATATATATATATAACAAATCCCGTTCTAATTCTGTTCAACTGTGTCTAAAATTTCATATATATAGATGCATCGCAGGGAAAAATTTAGTGATAAACTCGGGCTATTTTCAGATATTTTGAATTAGAAAGTTTGAGCGAGCGACAGTAGGACAGTAAGCGTGGGAGCCGCCATTTTGAATTCATTAGCGAGGAGTAAAATAACAAACAGACAAGGTAAAGTACACTCAGTATGTCGGGTCGGGTCACAGGAGCAGGACGAGGGAAGGGAGCGGACGGAGGTGCTGTAGAGTGGGGAAGCAGGCAGGACGGGAACATATAGGAGGGCAGGAGGAGAGTAGAGCAGAGGAAGGGGCAGGAGACGGGGGAGAGGTAAAGAGTCTAGGGAGGTAGACAGAGAGGAGGCGGCATAGTGGGAGGGATACATACAGTGTGAGGGGTGCTGTATGTGGGAGGAGTTTGGATGTACTGGGCTGTTCTGTACCTTAGAGGAGGCAAGGGAGGAAGGTTTCAGTTACAGATGTGGGAAGTGCAGAAGGACTGAGTTTTAGAAGTCTAGTTGGCAGCTTTTAAGCTAGAACTTGAGGAGACCAGAGATAGGAGTAGGGCTGCGGGGGAGGCAGTTAGCATGGTAGGGGGACCTGAGGGTGATCGGAAGCAGAACGGGGAAGGAAGGGGGAGAGGCGATAGGACAGACAGCGCAGGAGGAGGCAGGGACCAGTGGGCAGGAGGGTGTAGGGGAGGAGGGAGAGATGGTAGGTGAGACAGTGGGGGGGGGGGGGGGGGGAGGGGGGAGACACAGGCCAAGTGGGCGGAGAGAGGCTCAGTGTTAGACAGGCAGTTGTGGTGGGAAGCAGTTTTGTTAGGAGGATAGACGGGACATTTTGTAGGAGGGACAGGGAGAACAGGTGAGGGTATGTCTACCACGGGCAAAGATTAGGGACGTAGAGGAGCGTTTAGAGGGGTTAGTGCAGAGTAGTGGGGAGTGATTGAGGGTCATATTACAGGTTGGGACTAATGATCTGTCAGACAGGGAGGAGCGGGAGAAAGGGAGGTTGGGTACAGAGACAGTTTTGGGGAGGTAAAGGGGACTCTCAAACCGCATAGGGCAGTTAGACTGTGAGACAATAGTGATGGGGACCCTACCAAGGTTGAGGATGAGTAGCTGGGAGGCTAGCAGGATCTGTGGGATAAATAGGCAGCTGGGTAGGATGTGTAGGGGGAGGGGTATAGCATTCAGGGATGTATGGGGGGATTTTGTCGGCAAGAGGGAGCCGTAGATGGGCTGCGCCCTAGTCAGGCAGGAGGAGATAGGTTAGGGCAAGTTTATAGTGGGTAGGTGCACCAGGAAAACTAGAAATCCCGGCGTCTACCAGGCAGTCTCTTAGGCAAAATGTGTGACGCAGAAACAAAGAAAGCACATGGATGAGGAATGACAGGAAAGCAGAGTCCATGAAAATAGGATATGTTAACTGCAGGGGATATAAAAACAAAGTGGCAGAGATAGGAAATGTAATTGAGAGTGAGGCAATGGACATTGTAGCCCTAGTAAAAACATATATCAGAAAGGAAGAGGTTAGTATAGTAACATGCCCATCCGGATGAGCTGATAGGTACAGGGAGAGAAAGTGGACAAAGAAAAGGAGGAGGGGGAGTAGGCTTTTTGATTAAGAAGGGAATACAGTGGCACGAGATTTGGCAAGACTCATGGTAAGAAGACAACAAGGTGAAAAATGAGTTGCAGTGGATTGGAATAGACCCAAAATGGAAATAAGGTAGTAATAGCTGTAGTGTATGCGAGTCATGTGGGGTAACCTAACGAATGGAATGACCAGATATATGATAGAGTGGGAATGATGGTTAGTGACATTCAGCAGCAGGGCTACCAGGTTATGATAGCTAGGGATTTTAATGGACACATAGGAAATGTAATGAGTGGAATAGAGGGAGGGGATAGGGGAATTAATCGAAAAGGAACCAGGTTACTGAATTTCACAAGGGAAGGTGGTCTGAGGATAGTTAATGGGGATGTACAATATAACGGAAAGTGGACATGGGCATTAGGTGAAAGGCAGACAATAATTGATTAAATTGTAGTGGACAATGAAATATTTCAGATGACACATAGATGTGAAATAGATTATGAAGGGAGATTGGATATAGGCAGTGACCATAACTGCATGATAGTCTCCTTTGACATGAAATACCAAAGAAGAAACTGAGGGGGAACTAAGTGGGTGTGGAATATTAAGGAGGAAACAGACTGGGTGGGGGTATCAAAAAGTCTAAAAGTTGAATTGCATGAATGTAAGAATAGATGGGAGGATGAAGGAGAGGTACAGAAAGTGAATGAGGACCTGATCAGAAGGATTCTTAAGCTAGCACAGAAGAAGACAGGTAGAAAGAAAGCCCCAGTTTAAAACCTAGGGTATAGAATAGACCTGGAGCTGAAAGGAGCCATAAAAAGAAAGAGGGTTAAAATAAAGCATGGAGATTGGCCAGGGAAAACAGGTACTCACAACGTGATATAGAAACTAAAGGTATGTGGAATGTAGAAGGGATGTAGCAGAGATGAAAGCAGAGAAGAGGGCCAGCAATAATGAACAATTGACAAGGACAATAATGGAGAATGGGACAGGGTCTGTCTTCTTTTGGAAACAGGTTAATCGGCGAAAACGAAATAAAGCACTGGAAATCATGCACAGAGGGAAAAGGACTGATAACAAGGAACAAATACAAGAAGCCTTAAGGGAGCATTGGGAATAGGTCAATGACCCACAGTAGGGTCAGGGACCAGTACCAGAGTGTCAAGCAGAGTACACACAGGATCAATGGGGTCCAGAGATGTGTTGTAGGATCAGAAGTATAGATGTTAAAATAGCAGTTGAACAGATTTGGTTATGCAAAGCTCCAGGACCAGATGATATCTTGACAGAATTCATAAAGAGAGGGCCAGAAGAAATTGAAGATAGTTAACAGTTGCTTTTCAATAGGGTTATTGAGAAAAGACAAGTACCAAAGGAATGGAATAGACTTACGATTTGATGTACCCCAAAGAAGGGCCGAGGAGGCCAATTGGGCCAGTGTAGGGGCACTGCCATTTCATCAAATGTGGGTAAAGTATTCAGTAGGATTATGTACTGGAGACTAAGTAAAATAGTTGAAAGGCTCGGTCTTTTTTGGGGGGGGGATTCAGAATGGATTTAGACATGGTAGAAGGGTAGGTGACCACATCTTCACATTGACCCGGGTGTTAGAACTGGCAAGACAAAAGCAAAAGAAAGTCTTCATGGGTTTCTTAGAGGAAAGCTTATGACAGGGTATGGAGAGATGCTCTATGGAAAAAAAAATTAGTGGACTAGGATTTGGTGGAAATTTTCTAGAAATTCTGAAAGCGCTCTATAAAGATGTTGACTGTACACTTTCAGTAGTAAAGGTAGAAGTCGAGAATGCAAGTCTGGATATAGGCCTAAAGCAGGGGTGTGTGCTGTCCCCAATTTTTTCCGCTTTGTATGCTAAACAGTTGGGGATCAGTTGATGGAGTGTGATAAGTGAATAAGGTAGGTGATCTAAAAATTCCAGGTCTATTTTTTGCAGATGACATTGTACTCATGGCAGAGTCCCGGGGAGAACTACAATAGATGCTGAACATAGCAGGGAATAAATGGAGGTTAAAGTTTAGTAAGGATAAGAGAAAAGGGATGACTCTTGGGAAGAAACCAGATCAAAATTAAAAAAAATGGAGAATTGGACTGTTCCAAATTCCAGAAGGTAGGGAACAGTTAATTGAAATTGGGGAGGTTGATGAGTATTAATACCTAGGTGTTAAGATAAAAGCAACGGGTAAAGGCATGTTTAGGTATCAGGTGGAGAAGATTAAACAGAAAGTGAATCGGACAAAAGGAATGATTAAAGCTACTACACTGAACAGTTTCAACACAGTATACACAGCAAGAGTATTGTGGGTTAGAGTTGCAATACCAGGAATGATATATGGCTTAGGTGTGATTTCAATAAGTGAGGGAGATATCCAGGGAATAGAGAGAGCACAGAATGAGATGGTGACATGGATACTGGGAGCACCACCATGTACAGCAACAGAAGCAGTCCTAAGAGAGTTAGGATGAAATAAAATTACAGATAGGATTGCCAAAGCTAAGTTAAAGTACTGGGGTTACTTACAAGCAATAAGTGAAGATAGGTGGTGCAGGAAAGATTACAGTGAGGTAGTAAAGGAAACACCAGGATGGGTCAAAGACATAGACAGGTTAGCAGAGAAATATGAAAAATGATATGATGAGGTGTATGATTGGAATGTATATATACGTAAGACTGTTTCAGAGGGTTGGAAAGAAGACTGGAAAAGAGGAGTCAGGGATATAAGAACGTTGAAGGCATACAAGGTATTAGAAAAGCCACAGAAAAGAGTGTGTTGGGATGGAGGGAAGGGATTCAAGCTTCTGTTTCAAAGTAGGGCAGGAGTAAACAATCTAGAAAAGAGAAAACAGAAGTGGACAACAGGTGGCAATGGAAAGTGTAAGTCATGTACACAAGAGGCAGATGAGACGGTGGATCATTGGCTGTTGTGCTGCAATGCATGTAGTGAGATAAGGGAAGATTTTTTTCAGAAAGTTGCATAGGGAAGATTACAATTACAAGGGTTTAGAAGAGGTTCAGTGTTTAGAAGAACAGGAACATATAGCATGGATTTTAAGTCTAAAAGGTGGCTTTATGGGAGGCAGGAGAGGTAATAAAAATATATAGACCTACCTGGTAGTATACTGGAAGAAAAAGAATGGCATAATAGGGTTAGAAGGCAACAGGTTAAATTAGAATCCCAGAATACAGGGAGGGGAGGGAATGGGAATAGTGGTAGCCCTTATAAGGGCTCCCATGGGGGCTCCCGTGGAAAAGCCTGAGCCTTAGAGGCGGGGATAGGGTGTGTGAGGGATGGATTTTTTTCAACCCTAGGCCACCTGTGTCACACAGTGACACAGGACCGCGGCAGACAAGCGAGGAGCCACCATATTATTATTATTATTATTATTATTATTATTATTATTATTATTACTATTATTATTATTATTATTATTATTATTATTATTATTATGTTGATGTGTTAATGTTGGCGATGCTGGCACAGCCCACATGTAGGTCATCCACATGTCCACGGTGCCTTCAGTTCTCTTGTCCTCGTCATGAATCAGCCGCTGTCCCATGTACAAGCAACGAAACTGATCGCCGTGCATGTAGGGCTTCTTCGTTGTTGATTGAAGTGTCGCAGAGTCAAACAAATTAAATTATAATGCTGGAATGATTTGAAATCCCACATGCCTCAACTGCACGTATAAGATGGTCGTCCATCATTAAACCACTTGCACCTTCACTGATCGTATCAATTGTAGATATACCCACGGTAACTGTAGTGGTATTGACATTGATTTATAATGTTGATCGGGGTATTTTGTGCAAAAAGTAACTTATTTTGAACTGTTTTACTCTTAGCTTATATCAATCTTGAACCAAAAGCTACCTATGTACAATTAAATGAACATTTGCGAGCGGGATATTTTTGTTTTGTTTTTGTTCCAATTTTTGTTCAACTAGTTGCCATGTATTGTGGAAGAAAAGACGTTTCTAGACAAGTTTGTAGAGCTGGTAATAAATAATAAGAATGAACATCATCAATCCTTTTTGCTCTATTAGGAAAAAATGTAAATATAGTAAATATCCCTGTTTCTCAGGTGTTTAAAATAAAGGCGAGTGACAGTATTAAACAAATGTTGTCAAAATCGGTGCATACTCTAGCAAAGGCAATTAACCTTGATACATAGACACCATAAGCTGACCCATGATGAATACTATTATCATTGAAAGGGTTATTTGCTATCCTAAATACTACACGTTTGTCACATAATTAAAACTAGAATTCACGGTTATCATTATACAGCGTTTTAACTTTAAATAATGAGCCCACGTCATTCCCCCGTAGTATTCAGTAATTCTAAATAATATCGGTAAATTTGTGACATATAGTCGTGAAAGTATTATTATTGCGTCTTAAGAGATAATCGATGCGTGTAACTGTGAACTTTAAACATTTAATACCAAAATTTCTTCTCTTGTGACATCTTTACCAAAACCTTAACCTCAAAGTATCATACATATCAATATGCTAAAACAGGTGCACAAATAGCAATATTGGAATACCTAGTATCTGTCTAATTACGGGACCTCCAAAATTAACATATTGATCTTAAATCAAAATGTTCCGCAACTCGATAAACGGATCATATTCCAATGCAGACTGGTCATCCCTCACAACATTACTAACATGTGTGTATGTGTAAGATATGATCATCCTTTGAAAGTAATTTTATCACAGTATTTTAATCTGTTTATTTATCAGTGACTTGATACATTTTTTTTTCTCAAATCGGAAAAAGCAGTGTTTGTCAAATCGGAGTTAGTAATGTGTGTGTACAAAGTTGATAGGTCCCAAGATTAAAAAAAAAGTGTGTCATACCATATTATGAACAGAATAGTTGAAGCACTTGATTATCTTGGAGACGTTCAAAGTCTTTCGAACAAACAAGTTAGGTAGGTGCATTTTAATTGACGTGACGCAGGTTTTAGAAATGGCACGGCTGTGGGCCTAAGTATTATGACAGCCACAGCTTAAACCTAATATCACCGTGGTGATCAGATTATGACAGGTTTTTATTACTTTGTAAATCTGGGCTTTGTCACTGCATCACATTTTAATATGTCAACTTCAAATGCCTACCAAACAATTTGACGAAAAACGCTTATTAGGTGTTAATATGCTGTTCAAAGCATTACTCACAGAATACAATCATACAGTCAGTAAATGCCTGCTGCTGACGCCACTGTGCAATCGTTTGGTTATTTGGTCTTTTGTACAGTGGATGGTGACCATCACAGAATCACAACAACAACAATGGTCGAGTGACCCTAGGGGTTGAAATTCCGTAAAAACGTTGCAGAGATGAGTTTTGTGAATATCTTATTGCCACATATAGAACAGCTTACTGTTCACAAGGAAAAGTGACATTGATCATCGGTACTCCACTAGATCAGAAGGAGTGGGCGTTGCAGAAATAGACCAGGACACTAACTATTTGGCGCATTTCGTTTTAGTTCTCTGGGCACAATTCTAAAAGAAACGAACGCTGACTGTACCATTGTCAAATCTTACTTAAATTGTCTTTTTTTTTAATAATTTACAACTGAAATGTTGGTTCCAAATTTCAACAACGGGTAGATAATATGTTAAGCTACCCAATGCATTAAAAATCCTAAAAAGAGGCGAGTTACGCCAATTGAGGTTTCCTACTGCCTAATGTTTTGATGCAATCATGGGACATCAAAGTTTCAGACCATGTTTCATCGTCTGCTGTTTCTGTGTGTAGGTATATACCATCAGTATAGTGCGTGTATTGCATTATTGAGAAAAAAGTTAAATGGTCAACTATATATATATATATATATATATATATATATATATATATATATATATATATATATATATATATATGCCTGGGTGGACCTTCTCGAACATTTGTAACAGGGTAATGATGCAATAACTATGCACTCTTTGACCGGGAACGTATGTATAGTGTTTAGTGGCATTCAATCCAGATTCGACAACTCTGACACACCGACTTAGATATTTGTCATGGTGCATCCTATGCCCATATTTACCATTAAATATCAATCGGTGAATGCATATGGGGTTTCCTTTTGTCTTACTAGTGTTGATCTCACGTAACCTTGAAAAATCAAACTGATATACTGGCTTATATGTTAGTGGAACCTAGACACACAGCCACTGTTAAACAGTAATATCAAAGTATGAGTTGGGTTTCTTTTGGAGCAATTTATTTTGACTTTGAATTGTCAAACTTACAGATTTGCTTAAGGACAGGTAAGACACCAAAAATAAATCCCACTTTAGTACATCCTAGCTCAAACTGTATTTGCGTTAGGATAACATATTATATATGTGTGTAATCGTCATACTCCAAAGAATTTCTGTGGCCCGTATTTGGGTGTCTGTGATAATAATTGTTGAATAAACAATTGAAAGTTGACCGCAAAGCATCCATCCCATAAATGTCGATATAAGTCACTAATTATTTGCGATAAATTCATAATTACACTTGCATCTTAATCCTGACATATTGGCAACAAAAAACGATCCTACGATTTTTCATGTTTGGTTTCGTTTTTCTGTTATCCATCCTCAAAGTTTGACGTTTCAATTTTCCCTTTGATTTTCAGAATGTTCATTTTCTTCATTTCATAGAAAAAGAACGAAGCAAAATTTTGAAAATCGCTGAATAATTTTTGCAGTTCAGACATTAAAGAACCAAAACCCGTTAACCGGATTAAATTTCGCCCAGCTGTTTTCTTGGAATAACCATTCTCAGGTGGGGTTCCGTCCTATGATCCTTTCTGAGAAAACAAGCTTCAAAGGCCTTTGGTGTTGATCATTTGCCTCTGAAACAATACCACTTGCTTACGTTGAGCTGATATTTGTACAAAACGTAAAAAACATCGCCCCTTAACATTTGGGGAGGTTGTCAATCAATTCTTGGCCAATCACATGAATAAAAGAGCTTTTGAAGTACAGAAAGCATTATTCAGCGATCTGTCAAACGGCGACATCGACAGTCTGGTTTCAAAGCGTGACGTCATTGAGGCGGCCCTTCAGGCCCCGTGACCTCAAGCCTGGCAACGGAAGTTGTGTTGCCTTGCTTCGGTGGGCGGCCTACGGCCGCTCGTGGTCTGTGCACGGATGGCGGGTTTGGTCGTCCGCCCCCTTCCTCTTCATCACGTTTTTAGGGATACTATTTTATTGTATTTACTTCTATCTGCATACTTTATGTAGGTAGCTTGTTAGACTTGTCTGTATACAAGACACTTAGTTAGCTTGTCATTATTTTGTGGTTATTTCGTCAATGAGTTTCAATTCTCTTTCCAACCTGAATTTTGTAACGTTATTTTGTGTGTTTTCTCTGCTGTTCACGTTTATGGTTATTTCGATGTGTTTATTTGCACTTTTATTTCCTCATCCCTGGGTTTCGATAAATATTATCATGTACGTGGGTATTGTTGATTAAAGTGTCAGTATTTTTCCCGCCTGTCTTTGGTGTGCAGGACCACTGGGGTAATCCATCGCGGCACGGCCTTTGATTCGAAGGGACATCGTCAGACGATTGCCGCTCCTCTTGAACATTTAAAGTCTCCCTTCGTTAGAACACAAAACAAACAAGATCACTATAAAGTAAACCACTAAGGCTATGATATGTTAGCATGTTTGCATCTTTTCCCTGCCCACAAACATACTTTCGGCATGTCGCCTTTTTTCGCATTGGCGCCCTGATACCACTCTCCTTTTGCCATGGACCGTTGCTACTTGCAGCCACGTGACAATCTTTTAAGTATGATTGACGGGTAGCATTGTTCCGTTTGGCGGTTGAAAACCAAAATAATGACACTTGGACGTTCCATGTCCACATGCTTGTGTGGTTTTGGGCGTTTTTCTCATATTTCTACAGTAGTTAAAAACTTGAAATTTTGACGACCAATAGAAAGGACATTCATCTTGTAAAAACCGTTAAAATCTCAAAAATCGGCCATGCAAAGGTTTTTGGTGTCTTACCAGTCCTTAAATCTTGGTAATATAAACCATTTGGTAACGTATTGCTATGCATTAATACAGTACATATAATAGAGCAGTAGATTCCCTAATTCCAGAAATAGCAGAATCCAGTCAACAGAACATTGGATCTTCATGATCCTCTTACCCCTTTTCTATCTTGAATAGCTCATCCTGTGTCAGACTACTTCTAAATCTAAAGGTTTGCCCTACTCCTATGTTAATAAAGCCGAAACAAATATGGCTTATATTTCTTGCTTTTTATGTACGTATTTGGATCCTGGACACCTTTATCAGTCAGATATATAATAATATTCCAGAGAATAGTCCTACCACTATGACAAAATCACATGAAATGTATACCAGTTGTTTTTGTAGGACAAAAAGTAATTCTGTAGCTCATGCAGTTTGTTACATGTAGACGCCTTCACAGTCATGTGGATACTCTTATCTTATCACGATAAGACGTTTTAAGCAGGTATTTGGACTGCATCTGAAAATTGACTTTATTATGCATAGAAATTTGTAACTTTTTGCGACTTCAATGGAATAATGCCCCCAGTCATTATCCATTTGAATGAATATTTTCATACAGCTTCTTTGTATCGTGGCCGCTTTGTATTTGTATGTTTTTGTGCATACACCTGGGATTATACTTCAAAGCAATGTTTATTCACCTTGTGAATTTGATTAAAACACAACGTGAATATGCCAAACGCAGCTTGTTGAGCGCTGTAACGTTTATGAAGTAGACTGGGCTATCTGTGTGACATTCAAAGTCATTAATAGCACCAAATAATTAGGTAGATTAAATGGTTATTTGGCTTTTTGAAACTCACCACTTTCCTTCATCGGAAGTGTCACAGATACAAGATCAACTGACATAGACTGCTCGAGCTGAACAGCCCACCATGCATACTTTCCAACATCTGGCCCTGTAGATTGTGAACAGTAAGGTGTAGTTTGACGCATGTCTCCATCTACTGCTAATCTTCCGTCTTTAAGACCAGGTGTACTTTGATCCGTGCGCTGACCTAGTGCCACATTATCTTGACAAAATGCTAAAAGAAGTAACATGAATAAATACTCATCACAGCTCCCGAAACATATGGGGTGCACATTCTTATCATTTGCTTTGTGATGATGCGTTACATACGTGCATAGCAACATATAAATAAAGCTACCTACCTACATACCTGCATCCATGCATACATACGTACATGCATGCATACATACACACATACATACATGCATGCACGCATACATACATACATACATACATACATACATACATACATACATACATACATACACACACAAAATGCATCCATTGGTAAACAGGCATGCGTGCTGCATATGACCCATATGGCGCAGAATGCAATGAAAGTTTTTTGTAGAGGGGTGTGTGGTAAAATCTGCCTTAAGAATAGTATTTTAAATTAAAAATTAACTTCTTTGCCCTTGTCATCATTATATTTGTCCAATTTAAAACATTTGAATCCTATATTTTACCATGACGACACTGGTATTATGAATATCAACGGTCAACTTCATACGAGTGGCATGCCACTTATTTTAATACCTTTTAACACACTTAAACATCGTTGGAGGTAACAGTGTTTAATATTTAATGGAACTAATGGAGCTTATAAATAAAAACTACTAGTATGGACATTTAGACAGAACTCACACACATGTATGTATGTATGTATGTATGTATGTATGTATGTATATATGTATGCATGCATGCATGTATGTGTGTATATATGAATGTGTGTATGTGTGTATGTATGTATGTATGTATATATGTATGTATGTATGTATGTATGTATGTATGTATGTATGTATGCATGCTACGCCACACTTTTATTTCTTTTGTAAGAGTCCCTTTGACATGCCTGTCTTCATGTATGGTTACTTTCAGCTTTATGCGACGTTTATAAAAAAAGTAATCTGATCTATTCCTAGAAAGGTTACTCGTTTGTTTATACCTAAACTTACATTCCAAAGCAAAGATGATGACTTTTCCTGCTGAATAATATATGATGTTGGACCTGCATTTGAATGATGTGTGTATTTGTTGTGGTACGGCCGTTTGTCAAGTAATATATATATATATATATATATATATATATATATATATATATATATATATATATATATATAAAGCTTACATAATTCGGTGACAGCAGTCAGGAAAACGTAGAGCAGCCACATGCTTGTAATATCCGGATGGTTCATCGTTAATGCGTAATGCAGCTTTGAACATCGATGAGAACAATCAACCTAAGTGATATACAAAAAAAGGCAAACCTTGGGTTTGTTAGCAGATTTGTGTACAAATTATATCTGCCGACTACTACCAAAAAAACCCCAAAACATATATATATATATATATATATATATATATATATATATATATATATATATATATATATATATATATATAGATTGCCCCAATTTTAATTAAGCGTTTAACTGAATATTTTACTATTAGCTCTTTGTATTGTGATTGCTTTGTATATGTGTGTTCTGGTGCATTCGCCTGGATTATACTTCAAGGAAATGTTTCAACCCTTGATCATTTGATGAAAACGCAAAAAATAAAATAAAATAAGATGAAAACGCAAAAAATAAAATAAGATGAAATAAAATAAAATAAAATAAAATAAAATAAAATAAAATAAAAAAACTGTGGGAAAAATAAGATTTTCCGATGCAGCAAATAGAAAGTTGATAATGGCTAGTGTCAATAGATCGCAGAATGTACAAATAATCCAATCTGACCAAATAGTCCATTTAGTTCAGGCTGGTGTAAGGTTTCTTAAACACATTTCCTTTTGCAAGAGCAGCATGGTTCTGTTACCCTTTACCGTAGGTGTTCTGTAGATAGAGCAGCTGTACATGCTGTATTCCATTCACGCACAAACATGCACATATGTTAATCCCATATGAGAACATAGAGAACATATGCACTCTTTTTTGCCGCAAATGGTCATCTTTTTCTATTTCGCACCTGCCCCGAAAACAGCAGAACGTCTCTTGATATTTAAAATAAAACTTTACTTCCTTATTGCCAGTGGCCTATATACCTATTGCTGCTTGTGTCGTTTTTCGCGTGCAACCATGCATTGTACAGTTAGCATACGAGTCCACTCACCCTGTACGGGAAATCAATAGACCATGATTTAGAAAAGGGGCGACCAGGATGTTCTTGGAGACTTTCAAAGCGAGGAGTAGGTGTCATCATGGAAATTCTTTTACATTTCTGGTGCAGGATGCTCATTTTCGCAGTACTAGGTAGGATTTCCTTTGGTTCGCACAGGTGGTCTAGCTGCAACTGTTTATTGA
>CAXHWN010000171.1:0-15000 GCA_964020975.1 Hermodice carunculata | reverse complement strand
ATGTGTTCTTCTGAAGGAAAACATACATGCACTGTGTAACTCAAGAAGAAAGTGAAAGTGAAGTATACGTCTCGTGGATATGGTTTGCACTGGTCAAAATCAGTGGAGCTTACCGAGTAAAATGAGTTTGAGATCAGAGGAGAAAGCGACACACACACACACACACACACATACACACACACAAAAGAGACAGAAAAAAAAATCGATGCCATTCTTTCACGGGCTGGACCACAGTGGCCAGTCTTGGCACGTGTCGTAATAACCGTATGAGGAAACCATAAGGGCTTTACGTCCGATATGACTCGCAGTAAACGTGAAGTAAACACACTTGAACAGTCTGGAAGCGAAAAGTGAAAAGTACAAGTTTGTGGGTAAGATTGAATTGTATCTTTATTTTTAGTCTCAACACAACATTATTCATACTCCCCGATATATAAGCATTCTGTATGTGAAAGGCAACATTTAGATTCTTTCTTCTTTCTCTTTCTTTCTTTCTTTTTTTCTTTCTTTCTTTCTTTCTTTCTTTCTTTCTTTCTTTCTTTCTTTCTTTCTTTTTTTCTCTCTCTCTCTCTCCTTCCTTCCTTCCTTCCTTCTTTCTTTCTTCCTTTCCCCCTGCTCCCCCGTTCTTTCTTTCAGCCCCTTTTTCCTTTCTTCACATACTTTTGCAATGTTATAATACATAACGCTTTCTTCCATTTACACTAGGTTTTATATGACTGCGTGTTACACTTTAGCACCAAACCTGCATTTTTGCCATTTTTGTGATCAGTATGTTGCTTTGAAGCTGAAGAGAGAAAGGTGACATCGAAACGTTTTAATGACCACAAATTATTTGGTTAACTCGTTCATTGCCAAATGCAACTTAAGTCGAACTACCAAAGGCCACGGCAACTACTCTCAATGGTCAAAAAGTTACTGGACTCAAATTCCTTGTGAAAAGGCCTTTCATTCAATTTTAAATACCGACATGCTCATATTTCCAGATAATAGTCCGGATCAGCAGCTTTACTCGAGACGCTTTGGAAGCAGCGCGTCAAAGAGCGTCGAGGTGAAGATGTTGATTCAGTCCAAACTAAGACAAAAAAACAAAAGAAAGGAGTGCCACTAATTTAAAGTTGAAATGTTGCGAATTTCTTGCACGTATGTAAGGTTCGTGCGCGATAAAGAGTCATTCACATTCATTGATCGAAAACTGGGCAAGTAGGGCAGGCAGTCATTTATTTCCCAGGCGTCATAGGTCATTGGCAGCCAGAGGTGAATGGAATGGCCCGCATAATTCATGCATTCAGGTTGTATTTGAGATCTGTCCTACACGTGGCTATTGAGGGCTGCTGCACATATGCCACTTTCGTAAATCTCTATGTATGATTCGTAGATATTCAAAATTTATGCGATGGTAAGTGCACGTGTGTAATATTGACAACAGTACTTGCATATTTACATAGGGTAGGCAGTGACAGGTTAGCTTATGGAGAGTAAACCGTTTATACTGTAGAAAAGAGTTGTGACAAGCAGGAAGTGATTCTGGACAAAACATCAAAAATACAATTATGTTAGCTTTGAGGCATTGACGCTTGGTGGACAGGGCTCGGCTGGTCCCCAACCTTTCATTGTCAAAGCATACTGTACTTTCAGGTAAGGTGTTAAGTCTGACACCCACTTTGGAGTTGTTTTAGTTTTTGTTCTTGTTAATTTTGTAACTCGGTGGTCTTATTAATGACAAATCAAGATAATGTTTAGGGGCATGGATAAAGATAAATGGCAAGATGGGTTTTCTAAACAACTTCTAAATCTAAACCCAAATCCTGAACATTCAAGTAGAAATGAAAAAGGTTCAGCGTTAGCCTCGAGCTTCAATTTTGGAATACATTATGACGATAATTATAACTGTCTAATCTGCAAATCAAATTTCATCAAGCAGAGATAATTTCACAGTAACGTTACTAACAAACAAATTAAAACTAAAAAAAAAAAAAACACTGCCCGGAAAATTTGGTGTTATCTTGTGAGTCTTCTGCTATCATTTATTTGATATTGTGCATCAAATGTGAATATCAGTAAGTAGGCCTAACTACTCGATCATTTAAACATATTTAGTTGACATAAAACTACAAATAAAAATCACCTATTTGTGTAACCAATTCAATTGTCAGGAACATTCGCATTTAGATTGCCGGGTTCAAATTACTGAGCACATAGAACCAAATTTGTTTGTCCAAGATAGTTATGCATACACAAGAAAATAATAACAACCTGGTCATAATCTTGACAGGCTTTCCGTGTTCAAAAGTTGGCTTTCAGGCACTAATGAGTTTTCGAAATATGACAAAGCATGTTTGTTTTGCTTGCGGATGAAAAGATAGTGGCTGTCAAATCAGTTTTGTCTTCTTCACAGGTGCGCATTTGTCTTCGCCGATGAATCAATCAGTATAGTGAACATGTAGCGTACAGGTCCACCGTCGTGTCGAACTACTTTTCAATGTGCTGATTATACCTTGATTTTATTCGCTTGCAGGTAGGCATGTAGCATAGTAACTGTACAAATGAGTATAAACTCATGCGGAATGTTATTTTTTTTCTACAATTTAACTATATATGTACACACACACACACACACACACACACACACACACACACACACACACACACACTTACCCCCACACACATATATATTAGGAATTTTACACACACATAAAATGATCTTTTAAGCATAGATATGCATTTTGAATTTGAGTTTAGGCTTCGATGAAATCCGTTCGCGTCCATCTGTTAGCCTTTTTACATCGCCACATCTAAAAATCGTTTCAGGGAATGTTTTGATTTTTAAAAGGGATATTCCACAGGTGGTTTTCTACCAAGTTTTAGAAGGAGATGATGATGCAATGTTTAATTTCTTAATAAATATTTTTACCTAATTATTTTTTTTTTTTAAATGAAACTTCTTCTCAAAAACCACTAAGTTTTGATATTGCATATAGAGTAACCTGAGGTTATGTAGTTCACATTTTGAACACCAAGTGGCACTGCGTGCTTTCCTGTTTTGTATGAATTTTGTGTGCTGTGGCTATTTTTGTCTTTATCTTTAGAACGGCTAGATAGAATTGTTCGAACTGTGATGAAATAATCTGACAAAAGATGACGCAATTTGGCGAAAGTAATGAGGATATGTTAATTTTTGACGAAGGCATGGGACATCAGACTTTGTCACTATGTATCAGTAGCACTACAGTTGTGCAGGCATGTAGCAATATGGTGCATGTATTTTAATATTGTCAACATGGTTTTGTGCAGTGTTTTGACTTTAAGGCAGCTGTTTGCCAGGTGGGCCTGTACCGTTAACGTGGAGAAGATTATGATGCAATATTTTGTTCCTATTTGACTTTGCACATGGGTGTTCTCCAGTTGGTTCTGTACCAAGTTTGCAAAAAGAAAATGAAATAATCCATTTGCATTTCATAGTTTTAGGTGACCCCCCCCCCCAGAAAGTTGTACAACGTACTTGGCTAATTGCTTCGATATTGAATACATTGTCACCTGGGGTGATGTAGTTTACACTTCGTTCACCAGGTGGCCCTGAGATTTTTACCCCGTTTGCTTAAGCGGCCATCGGGATTTTTATTATTGCCGTGTTTGTGAGTGCGGGAATACGTTTATCCGTCCCGCCCTCTTCCCCATACTCTTGCGGACCCAGTAGCCCAATTCATCATATGGGTGAAGAGATGGCAAAGCAAACTATGTATCTATTGACAGTGAATGCTTCGTAGAATTCAAGCCTTTTTTTTCCTCCTGACTCCTCAAGTCTTCTCTACTGGCTTGCATCTTGGTAAATGTGGATCTTAGGCCCATGGCTACCACTGGGAAATATGAAAATGTACATATCATGTGGTTGATTTTGATGTTTAGTGACCTTGGAAGGCCAAACAGACATATTGACTTATATCTTTGCAATGGTAGGTTGTTTTTTTTTTTTTTTTTTTCTTGAACATTACTTTGGAAATTATCCTATGGGCTTTCTTTTGGTGTTCTTAATTTCGATTTTAAATTATCTTCAACGTTCACACTTACATATTGGTTATAATTAATCTTTTAGTCACCTATTGTTGAGTACTAGAACAGTTCATGTATGGATAAGTTAAGTCAGCAGAGCACAAAATTATCAAGATATTCCTGTTTTATGGTTCAACTCCAAAATGCCTTTTTTCAAATTGTAAATGACTACTTAGACTCTAATTTTACAACATGATTTTGACAATTTGCTATCAATCAGCTGGTGTATTGTCGGCACATGTATAGTTTATTCGGATTGACTATCAGATTGCCCAGTGTCGGAACATGTATTCATTCCTCTTGGTGGTGGGGGGGGGGGGCATGTAATGGTCAAGGTCACTCCAGGTACAAATGGTTAAATAGTTCTCATATACTCATTACTGTAGTTATGTGGTTTGTAGTATGCATGGTTGACTATCGCAAATTTACATTTTTTTTTGTTTTTTGTTTTTCTTTGTCTTTCTTTCTTTCTTTCTTTCTTTCTTTTTTTCTTTCTTTCTTTCTTTCCTTCTTTCTTTCTTTCTTTCTTTCTTTCTTTCTTTCTTTATTTCTTTCTTTCTTTCTTTCATTTTTTTTCTTTCCTTTTAATGTGTGGGGAAGCACCAAGCAATATATCAAAATGCTCAACGGTGAGAGGATGTCACCCAGCGTTTTTCGAAAGTAAATACCAAGGTCTCTCACAATCAGTAAAACGAATAACTATAGATAACAAATGCAGGTTCAGCCAAAGTCCTGCCTTTCTCTACCGGACTTATCATAAATGGTGTTCCAGCTTAGTACATTTTGGATTTATTCCAAATTGCTTTATCTGCCCATCACCATAGCACAAGATCATCAACAACCAAGCATTTATATGTGTCACGTACTCATGTCCTCCTTCTTACGGGGGTTGTACGTTCTAGAATGACCTTCTCCGGCATTTCAAAGACTTTGCTTCATCTGTCATTTTAAGAGACATTGAGTCAAGTATGTTTAAGATGCAATACCTCAATTTGAAGATAGCTGTCTTTATATTTGATTTGAAAAACGGAAAATGATATTATTACCTATGCCACCCCGAAAGCTTTAAACGCACTGGTATACATTTGACCTCCTTTGATTATAGAATTATTAGTATTAGTGTCATTGTTATTCTCACCATGCACGTCACCTAAGTCTATCTCTATTTTTATATATTTTGAGCCGTCCTTAGTACAATTCAATCTATCTATCTATCTATCTATCTATCTATCTATCTATCTATCTATCTATCTATCTATCTATCTATCTATCTTTCTTTCTTTCTTTCTTTCTTTCTTTCTTTCTTTCTTTCTGTCTGTCTGTCTGTCTATCTATCTATATATCTATCTATCTGTATGTCTGTCTGTCTATACATCTATTTATTTATCTATCTATCTATCTATCTATATGCCTGTCTGTCTGTCTACCTACCTGTCTGTCTGTTTGTCTGTCTATCTATCTATCTCTCTATCTATCTATATGTGTGTCTGTCTGTATACCTACCAACCTACCTGTCTGTCTGTCTGTCTGTCTGTCTGTCTGTCTGTCTATCTATCTATCTATCTATCTATCTATCTATCTATCTATATATATACATGTCTATCTATCCACCTATTTTACATTTTTCATCTGTCGCTCAAATACAATCCACGCGTAAAGGGCTAAATTATACCGGCTCTACTTCATTGTAAGGACTAACAGATATGTGAACTGTACGTGCAGTTGTGCAAAAAATAACTGGTCATGTGCATTTAGTTTTCATTTTCTTTAATGCTAGCCTCTTAACACATGCCACTCACCAAGGATGCTTAAATGTAAGGTTTTATGCTGTCTTGTGTGTTCTTGTTTGACCATCCATTGCAGAAGTCGTCTATAGTCATCAATTTCAGTTGCTCGTAAATTTATCTTTTGCTTGGCATTTCTATTTAAACATCTATTGGCCGGGGTCCGAAAGCAATTTTCTAAATGACTAACGTACTATTTGCTTTTTTAGATTATAACTGATTCAAGTCAAACCTAACAGAAGCCGGCTGCAAACATATAGAAACTTGCGACTCCTGTAAGACAATTTTCCAGCATCCCAGGATAGACTTACAAGTTCAGGTCATGTGTATTAATTTTCCGCCAAACTCTACGACTCGGTCACTGGGCAACAGGGACAATCAGCCGTCATGATTTGGGCGTACTTATGGAAAACCAACTTAGATTTACAGTAAAGTCGACCAGTGCTTGAGTGTGAACAAAACAATCAGAAATGTGGGAAACACACAAGGAGACAACTGTTGGCCTGCAAGCTGCACATGGATTTGCAAAACAGAATTAGCGTTGACAAATGCAAGTAAAGAGCTAAGCCGAGAGTGACTGCGTCAACCGTGCCTCTGTGCTATGTAACGCACTGCGCAATTTCCCTTGCCATGTAAGATTGCCGTCTACCATAAATTGTATCTCAGATATGGGTCGTGCAACATCACGCTCGTGAGGGTCGATCCGACGGGTCTTGTTTGTAGGTGAAAGCAACATCGACTGTCTCTGAATCAGTGCGAGACAGTTCCTATCAACACTTGCTGAGGAATGATCCACTTACTAGTTGATTAAAGATTTAATTTGAAAAAAAAAAAAACAATATACTAAACACGCTAAAATTCATACAACAAAATACACAGAACAATCAAAAGTGCTTGGTAAAATCCATTATCTGCCATTTAAGTGGTACATGTAAATTTCGATTCCTCGTCTTTTCATTTATCTTCTAAATAATGTGAGGTAAAAGATGTCTAACGTTGGATCATATGCAATGGCAAAGGTTGTTGTCTACGTGGTAGTGGAGCTTATTTCGATTGCTTCACGCCACGGAAACACAACATAGACTACGTTAAACGTTGGGTCCCAGCGGAAAAAAAAAACTGAAAGTGAGAAACATAAAATTACACAATACTTTATTTATCTGTATTCGTTGGACAAGCTTGTCCTTTGGTACATAGGTGTAAACTTGCATTTGCTGACAGTGACACGCATAATTCAGTTTAACATGCCTGGATGACGCTCATTATATTTTTGCCTGGATCTGAAATATTCCTATTCTATGCTAGCAATGGAGACTTTTGAAATGAAAGAAACGTTCGTCAAAACACCCAGCTATAGACCATACGTGGTGACGTATCTGGGACATCCACGTGACTCAGGTGAATTTATGTGTACTTCAGCAGTATACATTTTAGTATAAGTCATTGAGATAAGACTGCATGAAATCCATTTTGGGGGAGTAGCATTTGTATATGACTCCTTACTAGATACACGATACGCGTTTGTATTTCATTCCGATTGTTGCAATTACTTTCCTCTCAGTACTTTCTTTATCTGAAGTTGTTTTTTTCAGAATTTGTATTATGTATGAATATATATATATATATATATATATATATATATATATATATATATATATATATATATATATATATATATATATATATACATATGCCATCAAAATGACAAAACGCGTCACTTGTGACTGATTTCATTCGAGATTATACCCTGTGCTGGTTTGATAACAGACGTTATTGCATAATGTGGTAGTGTGTCGCATTTTAGACTTTCTAAAATAATAATGACATACTATTGTATCCCGAAAGTTGATTTTACCAACGGTGAATTACGTAATTGGGAAGCAATTAAAACGCAATGTCGTAAAACATTGTAAAATTGTGTTGGCAACAGTATACAATATCGATGCAATTAAACTTACATGTACAATCATCAAGAAATAGCCACATGCATGAACGAAAATAAATAGTGATCGAAGTAGGTTATAGATGACTGCTGAAGGAACAAACCAACGAAATGGACTCAAGGATAGAAACACATACCATAACGCAGGTTAAAGTAATATGTTTTATCATTTCTAAAACGGCAGGATTAAGCTATACGTTTCACCTGTACAACTGAACGAGGGAATTAAAATTTGGAATGGAAATAAAATGAAATGTTCTTTTTTTTGTACATAATACATAAGACGTAGCCAATTTGCGGGCACATTTTTACACAGGCTACACCACACTTTAGCAGTATAGCGTGCCTCACACTTTTCATTACCCACAGTGGAAATATTATGCAATAACGTCTGTTATCAAACCAGCACAGGGTATAATCTGGAATGAAATCAGTCACAAGTGACGCATTTTGTCATTTTGATGGCATATTAATGGAATTACCGCCAGTGACAGTGGTATATTTACCACTCACTTGGGAGAAATGTAATATACTAGCGGGTTCCCCCTGCGTTTCAAACAAGATTTTGTGCTTGTCAGGAGTTTGCAACACTGCTGACTGAATTATTGCAGGCTTGTCTATTGGTCGATTTATTATTATTATTATTTTGTTCAAGTTCGCCACTGTTCATGGTCAGCTCAGATATGTATGTCTTTAAGGCACAAGGCGTGTATTTAAAGTTGTTTGGCAATCTATTGTGGTATGATATTTTCTTCGAATTTCCACCAGATGTGTTCAGAGTTAATTTTGTTATCATTGTATTGAACACGACTAAAGGACTCGAATGGAACATATGTGAATTTTGCCTGTCTGATATATATATTTTCTGCTGACGTGAACTGTAGGGTTGTGCACTGCCGAGCTGCCATTTCCAGCAATTCTGCGCAGTTATCAAACTATGCTGGATTGTGCAATCATTTCCCTTCCACTCGACTTACGTGAGAGTGGTTTTCATAAGTAAAACAAGTTATTATATATCAATACTGACGTAAAGGAGCAGCGAATAATGGCGATAAATATAACACTGAGAATAGTTACATCATTGTTAGACGAAAAGCGAAACTAGTCCCTTTAATTCCAATTCCAATTAGAGCCAGGGATATTTTGCCACAAAGTCTAATATATTCAATTGCCAGCTAGAACAGCATGAAAACAGAAAATGTCTAGCTGACAGTTCTGGGAGTTATTTAATAAATCATATCAGATTCCATTACAATGAGGTAATTCTACTTATCTGAGGTTGAAACACAACGTGCCACGGAGTTTATATCACCATGCCACTTTTTTCTCTCAAACATTGCAAAGAAACATATCAACCACATGTTGGTGAGGACATGAGACATTGCAATTTGCTATGACACAATAGTTTTGTTCCATTTTACTTCGTTTCATTCCATATATTTTCATTTTCGTTTGAATTCAATTTCTATACTACTATGGTTTGGTGACCATTTAGCATAGCAAACAAACCTTTCCATTGTGAACCGGAACATAAAAAAGTACATGTTTCTTTTAATTTCGTTTGAATTTTAATTACGCACTATTGTGTCTCGCAAGAATGGTGACTCTTTAGCACAACCAGATTTTTTACTTGTGCACCAGACCATAAAGAAAAATACTGTCCTACTGGAAAATCAGATATCACTCAGCACTTTAGCGCACGCACACACAAACACACACACACACACACACACACATATATATATATATATATATATCAATATATATATATATATATATATATATATATCAATATATATATATATATATATATGTGTGTGTGTGTGTGTGTGTGTGTGTGTGAGTGTGTGTGTATGTGTGTGTGTATGTGTGTGCGTGCGTGTGTGTGTGTGTGTGTGTGTGCGTGCGTGTGTGTGTGTGTGTGTGTGTGTGTGTGTGTGTGTTTCCTCACGCAAATTTGAAGTACGATGCCTGAATAATGGGGATCCTCCCAAGAGTGGTAATGAAGTTTTTTTCCGAAGAGAATTAGTGGGCAGGACTCGTTGTGTTTTAAAGGATACACAAGAAAAATCTCCCCTCGGGCAAACTTTGAAAAAGAAAACTGCAAGGAAAACTATTTGTTTATAGCAAATAATTAGATAATATTTGCTGACAACAGTTTGCTAAGTATATTTTTATTAAAAGTCTGTGGCATGAAAAGTTCTTATTCTGCCAGACTGGTCAAGTGCAAGTTTGAGCGACCACGCAGTACTGTTCTAATATTTAGAGAGCAGGCAAAGGCATGGTGAAAAGTGTAACTCCGCCTTGTTTGAGACCAAAGATGTATATACGAAACATCGTATATCCCATACTTCATGTTTTACCGCGTCTGTCAATGGATGCAAATAATCACAATTGAGTAAATTATAGGACTCCTATGGATCTGATGAAATGACGTTGATTGGTGTCAAGGTGGAGGCAGTTTAATATCTGCGGGCTAATAGTACAAACCAATATAGTACCTTGAATTTCTCGTTACTCCTACTGAAGAGATCAGACTTTGCCAGTATTTTCAAATGAACCCCCCAATAGGTGATAATTACTTTCTAGATCGACCCTCCTCCATTGTTATTTCTAACAGCTAATATGTATATATATATATATATATATATATATATATATATATATATATATATATATATATATATATATATATATATATATATATATATATATATATATATATATATACATGTATTTTCCTTGGAGCCACATCAGTCTTTCTATTACAATATGGGGATGACTTTTAAAATTGTTGTTTTATCAGTACAACGATCTCATGCCTTTTTTTATTATTTGCTGGCGACTATATGACGCCCGTTTAAGCAATATAATGTTTCCTCAAAGTATTTTCAACAGCTAATTACCTCGACAGCTCTTGTCTGAGGCGATAGTGTTAGTGACATGACAAAAAAGAAAAAGAAGAAAGAGAGATAATGGCTGTTTGTGGGATAGGCAGAACTGTGGGTTTTCGGAATGGCCTGTAAAACCCGAATGCACCAAACACCTGTGGAAACCCCATTCAGCCTACCCCACAACAGGGGCACTCTTTTAATACCAAAAACCAACAAACCAGACTCCCCCCCCCCAAAAAAAAGGGGGGGGGGGAGAAGAATTCTTTCTTTTCTTTTTCCCGCATATTGGTAGAGACTGAAAAATAGATCATATGCACAGAATTAAACGAACTAAGTCACTGAAGTTTTGTATAAAAATATTTAAAAGTTTTCCAACTAGTACCAGGTGATTTTTTCCATAGCCGTAATCAGGCTTCTCTACTTTAACACACCTTTTTGTCAAATCCTTCATTTCGCAGTCTTGTTCTGCAGACATATGTGAAGATGTTTGCAGTTTCGGAAGAACAAACCATCAAGAACAAAAGACCAGGATAATTAATGGACCTTAAAATAGATCAGGCAAATTTGTGTGTTTTTTGTTTGCCGAGCCAAAGCTTTTTTTTTTTTTTTTTTTTTTTTTTTTTTTTTTGTTGTTTTGTTTTTGTTTTTGTTTTTGTTTTTTTTTTGTTTTTTTTGGCAGAGAGTAGGCGAGCACTTAACATGAATTGGATTTTAACCGGTACGCAGAACTTGTATCGGTATGAGCAAGGCACCACGTATATGACATCATATCTTTACATGTAGCTATGTTTCAGGTCACTAGATACAATTTGCCAATTTCATTTTCGCTTTTTTTTTTTCTTTTTTTTTTTTTTTTTTAACCGGATTGTGTGCATTGAGTGGTCCCCGTCTTGACAGACCCCCCAACGAGAGGCCAAACCCACTCAAAAGATTTGATTAGACTTCAATGCGCTCAGAATGGCACCATGAGAATCACCCTAAATTGCCATCAGACACCTTGCATGGTAGATTTCCCGGATATTCTCAAGTGGATGTGCAGTAAGCAGATATTGTAACTATATCACCATATTACAACCCATGTATTTTCTTATTAATGGAAAATAGCCAATAACCGTACCCCAGACCTATCACATTTCTTTACCCCGACAACCCAATTTTGCTCCAGCAACACCCGATCCTCTAGCAATCGTACGTTTTACATAAATCGATTACATGATAAATTCCTTGTCCGCTACTGGATCCAGAGTTTGGAGTTGTATCCCTGAGCATTTCCGCGATATGGGCTGTCTCAATAGCTTTAAGTAGAACTTGTTCAACACATTCTAGCTGCGTAGACCAATTATTATGTTGCCCAGCTTTAAAGTGTCTGTCGCCATTATCATCACACATATCTGTATTTAATTAACTGCCTGCCAGCAGCTAATGTTATGTTTTTTGCGTCCATTTAATCAACCAGGGATTTAAAATAAAAACTTGTAAACGTGAGGGAGCAGTTCTCACTCCAACAAGAATTAATATTTGCATTATATTGCCCCTCAGAAGAAGGAAGACGTCTCATAAGTCGACATGCGTCACCATCGTGACTGTTGTGAACCGTTTTAACATTTTGGAAGTCAATGTTGCCTTATGAATATTTATGTAATCAGCTGTCGCCTTACCTGCGTATGTCTGTTGTGGACATACATGCAGCATGTCATGATTTTCACATATGGGCAAATCATTTTGAAAATCGGTTTTGTGTGATTATTTAAATATATATTGATGTGAGAGCAAACATTTCGGACCCGAACAAGATCAAGATCAGTCGTATTTAGTGTCATATTTTCAGATAATTTGTCTTTATAAAATTGATCTACCTTGCATGAATATGACGAAAGTCTTTCCTGTGATGTGGCCGTTGTTTGCTTTCACTCCAGTCTCGGTAGGCACTTGTACAAGAATCTGCTTATTTGCACAGCTTTCTTTAGTGACTATGCCTCTTAATGTCCTTTTACATGGGGATAAATTGTTGAAATAAACTTATCGCCATGAGGCGAAGATGGCATAGAAACAATACAAATAACCAAGCTTTTTTTCTTTTCTTTTTTTTTTTTTAAATTGATGCTAAATAAAGCAACACAAGAAGATATCATGGTGAAATAGATTTTTACCAATCCCTATACACCCAAAATATCTGCTCTGAGTTACTACTGAAGCGCATGCTGGCTGCATTTGCCACGTTTATTTGACAAGGGCTTATTCTTCTTCTTCTTTTTTTTTTTTTTTTTTTAATGTTTTTTAAACTTTTCGTACCGACAGTTCAAATCAACAATGCCAACTCTTTCAATTCTAGTCACAAAGAGTAGTGTTTGTATCACGTATTATATAGGTTCCAGATCAAAAACCCCGGGAGCGCGACCCTAAGAGGTAATACTCTGAAAATAATTGTGCTTAGCTATTGTCTAGCTACAGAATAACAGCTCTACCTTTGCCAAATGTACCCGTCTTAGAACTTGAAGGGTCTCGTCCGCAAGTAAACTGCCCTCTGGCCACGAGTAGTTAAAAAAGCAAAAACAAAACAAAAAAAAAAAAAAAACATGGCCCCTATGGTCTGAGCCCTTCATCAGTATCAATACGTTGTTTGTTGGCCGCCCGACCTTGTGAGAATTAGGTCATTATTATGTGTCAGCTACATCCCTGTGTCTTTTCATATCTGGCTCACATATTCGATTCAAAATAGGTTTCTCATTTTGTTTCTTCTCTGATTATTGGGTGTCGCAATCTATAATATAGGGTTATCTTAAAGACACTCTGCAATTTGTGGGGCTTTTTATGTATTATAAGATCCCCGATTTTTCCCATCTCAATCTTTAGTGTTCCTATATTCTAGTGTTTGGTCACCCTCCTGTCCCCCTGGGACCTTATTAGCATCTCAAACAAAACAAACAAACAAAAAAACCAAACAAACAAACAAAAAAACAAAAAAACAAAAAAACAAAAACAAAAAAAAAAACAAAAACAAAAACAAAACAAAACCAAAAAAAAAAAAAAAACAACAAAAGAAGACAAAAAACAAACAAACAAAAAACCAAACCCCCCCCAAAAAAAAATGTTCACACTTTGATTGGAAATGAATGTACTGACACAGACAACTAATCTGATACATAAATGAATAAGTTCAAAACATAGATCATAGCTTTGTGTCTTAAGGCAATATTGGGAATATAATATGAAACATCTTAGTTGTGTACACTATATGATGCTCGTGTGTAAATATTTAAGATTACCATCTGATACCCCAAAATGTATATACTTTGTTAAAGAAAACATAACATCACGTTTGACTCCAACACTGAATATAAAAAAAAACTTAGTATCAGGATTAATGCATAACTATTTAAATCAAAATTCTTATAGTTTACAACAAAATTAATAATAATAATAATAATAATAATAATAATAATAATAATAATAACAATGACAATGATAATGATAATGATAATGATAATGATAATGATAATGATAATAATAATAATAATAATAATAATAATAATAATAATAATAATAATAATAATAATAATAATAATAATAATAATAATAATAATATCAATAAAAAGCACCATTAAAAAAGAAAAAAAAAGAGATTTAGTGAAAAAAGGCTCGGTTCTAATTTCATGTTTTTATGCTTTAAATAAAATTGAGTAAAATATGAATTGTGATTAAACCATTCTTTAAATTCAGAAGTAATACTTTTATCCAAAAATTTAAAATTCAGTTTTGCTGCCACATGTGCAATGTTTCATTTTTCAGAAAATTATGTTTCCCAATTTTGCTGTTTGCGCTTTTTTTTTTTACACAAATATATGTAAAAATTAAAGTTTTTTTTCCTTTTCAATTAAGCAATTTAAATTGATTTTCTTAACACTTACACAGATACTGTTATCTTAATAGCCTAACCCTATACCTTTCGCAAATATATAGTGCATATGATTTCAAACAAAGAGTCTAGTGTAAATAAGGGTATGTTTGGGGCAGGGTCGTGTTTTTTTGTGTATAGTGCGGTAAAAGTGTATCACGCCCACCAATCGATCTGCTTGCATGTCCCCATTTTACAGAGCGAATCAACGACAAAATATGTATATCTCCGTTTTCACTAAAACTTTCACAATTTTAAAATCATTGACCCTGCTCTCTGTCTCTCTCTCTCTCTCTCTCTCTCTGTCTCTCTCTCTCTCTCTCTCTCTCTCTCTCTCTCTCTCTCTCTCTCTCTCTCTCTCTCAGAGAGGGGTAAATATGGGACATGGAATGTGGCGACATATTGATGTCAGGATATGTGTAGGCGTGCAAAGTCCCT
>CAXHWN010000170.1:0-29417 GCA_964020975.1 Hermodice carunculata | reverse complement strand
TAATTCATGTGCGTTAAATGTATCTTCATGTTTTATTCGTATGCCATTATGTCCATTCCTTTAGGAAGAGATGCTGACCGCATATAGAGAAATTATTGAGGAAATCAAAAAGAAGATATGGGTTTTCTTCAAGAAGCAACCAAAGGTGGATGTTAGGTATTTCATCGAATTTTCAGCAGAATATTTTTTTTAAACTTAAAGCATGAATGTTGCCGTTAATGTTCACGTACATATCCAATATGCTGTTACCTATGTTGATGCTGATGCCACGTCATATGATTATCCTGACAATGTCAAACGTGTGTGGCAATTCACAAACAAATATTCTTAAGATTCTTTGCAGCGTTACTCGAAAAATGACCAAGAGATGAGCTTCCATTACGATTGCATTCTAATGAAGGTTAATACAAAGATTTTAATGTTCATTATTTTTAATTTCCTTCAAATTACGACAAATATGCAAAGAGGGATTTACAATAGAACAATCTCCTGTTCTTTCTACAGATATCATTGCAAAGCTAGTATTGAAATTACAATTTTTCTGGTTAAAATAACTTTTGTTGAAGTCACCTCCTGCATCCTTATGCCATTCTTGCTGGACAACTTTGTGAACTTCATTGTGAATTTATATATTCTAAATCGAGGTTTAATTTTGGAAGATCGTTTGTAGTATATAACGCACACACATGTATATATATATATATATATATATATATATATATGAATGATATTTATATATATATATACATATATATATATGTATATATATATGTATTTATGTATATATATATATATATATATATATATATATATATATATATATATATATATATATATATATATATATATATATACATATATATATAATATAGTATGCCATAACATATAAAAGATTATACTTGTTTACATTTAGCAAAGGAAAGGGCGGATTTGTTTCATAAAGAGCTGAAATTATTCTTTATAGATAAAACAAAAATAAATTTTAGGACACATGTATGCTTTTAACATAAATATATTCATGACCAGCATAACGTGTGTAGGATTTGATAGTATAAAACATTGATTTGATATTTTATTTAATACATCCATATTATGGGTTTTGTTTGTAAATGAAAATTGCTTCTGTATCGCATTTTATTCGTCCTGGTCTCCCCCTTCAGAAAATATATAGTAAATAGGGATGTTTACAAGCATACCCCACAACATATACACATATTAGAAACAGAATTCATTCCTCTTAACGTAACCAGCTCACCACCTTAAAGCACAGTTCACGGTATACGTTAACTTATCAGTGATATTAGTGGTGACGGATACTTTCTGTAAACACATGTATCACTTTAAATTAACTTGAGCAATACAGTGTACATTTTTGAAAGCGTACAAACTAAAGATTAATGTTGTGGCAGTATGCTTATGTTTCTTGGAAGCAATGTTTTCACAGCAATTATAGAAGTGTAAAAAGTGATGGCCATTCTTTGGTACAAATCTTCGGTTCAGCTTCTTCATTAAATTCAGATTTTCGCATCAAAATTATGGCAAACTGTAGAATATATTGCAAATTAAAAAAGTTGTCTCATTTTTTAAATAGTTGTCATATTTTTCTGACATACAGGTGTTGGAAGATTATATATCAAAGAAAGGTTCCTTTTGGCTGACTCTAGTGAAACTGCACTGAATTATAAAGCATGAGACACAGCTTTTTAATTTCTGGTCGAAATTAAATTCTGCTGTAGATTTATCCTATCTTCAAAATTGAATGAACCGAATCGATATTTGTGTTGAATTACAATAATCATTTGTGGAATTGTTATGTAAAAATTGCCACGATCTTACATTGTATAATTGTTATAAACAAATTTTCCGGGTTGTTAGCTTTCAAAATATGTATACTTACCATACTAAGAATCTGAATCCAGGGTTTCAGGCAACGATTTGTGAAAGTCACTGCAACCATACGTATATCCTGGAACGGGTTTATAAATGGTGCCTCAATGCGTAGATGTAACATACAAGTCATGTTTTCATTTGAACATAAATTAATGTTCTACAGTGTCAGGAAGACCGAGAACATTCACAGTCCCAGTTCGTATAGCAAAACTAAACTGAAGAATGGGACTAGACGTGGATACTTTAATGCAAACGTTTACCAGCCATGGACAAGGTTTGTAACGACCCTTCTGACGCGTCAGCACATTGCAACAAATGATGTAACAATATGCATGTAGAACATCAAGTAGGTTGTTAATGCAGTTTCTGACACCAGGTGTCACATGAAGCGTCACCCAGAGCAAGTGGGGGCAAGGTGGGACAGGAGCAAGTTGTTTGTTCAGTGTGAAATCACAGAAAGTGTTTTGTGACATCTACGCGTAATTATATGATGATACCAAAACAGCAGTTATACATGTTATGGCCACAGGCAAACATTTTAGTCATTTAGTTTTAATGTAATTCGGTAAATAGAACATGATAATGCAAGTGTGAAATATTGATTCACTCTCGACTGTACAAGACATCTGACTGGCAAAACACATGCTGCCTCGGTTTGCTTCAGTGCATGTACACTGGGTAATGATACAGAACTAGTGACTACTTGTGATAGACACTACACTAACCACCTGGATCAACATTGGCGTTATTTCTCAGTTTCTGTGCCGTTTGTCGTTCAATTTTACTGATGTGGCGCATGACATATTTGTTTTGAAGCACATTTCACGAAAGCATACGCATCTGGACAAAGGTTTGTTTTTTTAACACTTCTCTGGGTGTGCAGTCCAGATATGCAGATATATTAAATTGATTATAACATCGTTTAAAGAGTTTAATGGATTATAAATACGTGACAATTGAAAATTTGAATTTGTGAGTGCATATGCAACGTCACCATAAAATTGGCATGCAATAGATACCTTCCATATAAGTGCCTGCACAAAGAAGGACGTGTCAAATATGATTATGCCAAGAGTCCATGATTTGGAATACTCATGCTGAATGAAGAATGATTATATAGGTGGCACAGTATATTTTCCACATTACTTTCTTGAGCGATATAACATACCAATGCTTGAGAGATGACCACGAGCGTGAAAAAGGGCAAATGCGTATAGTTGTATCCAAATCTACTAAGTCATTGTGTATAATTGCTCATTTTTGACACATGCATGTATTCACGTCTTTGTAACGACCTTCCCAAAGCATGCATCTATATAATTTTAGGCCGAAATTCAACATGATGGCTCTGGTGTTGCACGAAACCTATCCTGGCCACCACTTACAGGTATGCTTACAGTTGGAATCTGCGGTTTATGCCAATGTCTCCTATTGATCACATTGATTACCCTTGAAACATCGTGGCGGAGCGTCATTCTTGTAGCCTTCAGCGCGTCAGTCTCATTTGCTAACTTTGGTAGACATCCATAAACGCCCAGTGGCAATGGGCCGACGAGACTTCTTGTCTGTTGATTTACACGATCCAGGTCAAAGTGCATAGGAACGCAGTTAGGTCGGTTACGTGGATTAGGTTATGGTATTCCTCCCGACGATTTTATTAAAATTTTTGCTTAAAATGTAAATTTGTGCAGTTCGTTGCACCTCACTCCTTCATACCTTACGTAATTTGAGACAATGCGTGCTGCAGTTTGCCAGCCAATTAGTTTTAGGTGACGGCAATTCGTTTTCTTGCAATATCACCAAAATCCAGAAAATTTGCTTGCAAATATATATATATATATATATATATTTATGTATATAAACACGCTGCCAGTGATTAATAACATAGGTCTGACTGGGGTTATTTACAGGGATAGTCCCATCAATCGGTTGATATTACCTAATGCAATGGAACCTGTTTTAAAAGAAAAATGCACTAAAAGTCCCGTACACAACTTTTACCTCCTTTTCAAGTCGTGTTTAATACTGTAAATCTCTTTTGTGTACTTTTTACTTTAAAAGCCGTATTCAGCAAGAGCTGCTCTATAAGCTTCCAGATTATTAATCCTAGTCAACAACTTCGGTTGGTCTTACCAGCACTTACTTTGACGCGATGAGACTGACTAAGCTATATTTACGTCCCTACCCACATGTTTACAAAGTGTCAATCTTTCCTGACGTCACAGTATTTGAGTCTCCCAAGGTTTACCGCACACACCAAAATTTTTACACTGACTCTACGGAGTCCCCACTGTAAATGTCAGAGATTACGTCTGCTGTCAACATATGGATTTGTTGCCAAAACATGGAAAATAAATCAAATGAAGTTCAACTCTAAATTCAACTTTAAGTACTTGGGAATGGACGCGTAATTCAAGATATTGAGATAAAAATAATGCTAACGTGACCAAATGTACAATAATTGGTAATTCCATATTGCATCTTATGGACGTGATAGCCTTGTCCTACTTTCCAAAGGTGACACCAGGAACGCTTTTCAAGAAATGCTTTTTTGTGGTAGTTGCATTAAATTGGTGTACGTATATCCATATACAGTTCGAGGAAAATTATGCAGGCAAAACTCTCTGGCGTATGTGGTCATGCTGGCACAAGAAGCGGTATAATTTAAAACTGATATCATTAGTATCAGACAGAAAATTTACACAAAATATGCATTTCACAAATGGTAAACTTTCGTCATATGTTGTGTGACGTCACCTATTTCTAAAGGTCATAATGCACCAAGGTACGGGGCAGTAAATTCGGTATGTTGAGGAATAATCAGGCTAACGATACTAAATGCTCCACAAACGTGTGTCACGTGGAAATTAGATGTTGCATAAAATGGTAACCTTGACGTACGGCTTGAGGCTGTGGAGAAAATGCATTTCATGACAGTGACCCGATTGCATGCCAACAGAGCGGTAGGCACAAAGATCTTGTTTTTCCTTCATGGATGTCGGATTTCAATGTCCTGCAACACTTTCATATCATCAACACCAGAAATTCTCATTCATGCTCTGTACTTTCAACATATGACATGGTAGTCCGATCACCTCTCTTAAACAAACGAACGCGGACTGGGATAACAACCACAGAACCTAATGCAAGAACGCCCTTAAAATTTTCAGGATACTTATGTTGACGAAGGAGATTTACCCAACTTTCGGATGTTCACAGAATGGAGACATATGTCAGCTTCGCCTTTTAACTGGCAGGTCTTCTCTGCTTATAATGAGGTAGGTGGGCGTATTGTTTTGTCACTCACGTCCACGTGTATGGGAGTTGTACTATTCAATAATTCATTAAACTCTGGGTAGGCACCAAAACCTTTGGTTTTGCTCACAAAATCCAGGGTTTTTAAACAAAAACCAAGGGCATTGTAAGTAAAACCATGAGTTTTGTGACAATAACCAGAGTTTTACTTGCAAAACCGACGGTTTTGTCACAAAACCCCGGGTTTTATAAAACATATAATTTTGTTGGATAATATGCACAAAACCCCGGGTTTTATTACAAAACACGGGGTTCGTAGACCACCCCTTGGATTTTGTTCGCAAAACCCAATATTTTGAACAAAAAACCCCAGGGATTTGTACACAAAACTCCGGATTTTGTGACAAAATCCAGGGTTCTGCTCCCTTATCCAATCTGTTCACAAAGCTCTCTGTTTTGTTTCTAAACCATTGAGTTTTGTCATGGCAACCCTGGGTTTTGCAGTTGTTTTGTTCAGCTATTTGTAAAAACCAGGGTTTTATGGCATTATAAAACGAAGTGTTCTGTAAAATTGTTTTAGTCTTCTTGATAATTTGCAAAACCCTCAGTCTGCTGTGATAGCTCTGGGTATTTGTGTCTTTTTGCCCAGAACCACTTCCTAGTAGTCAATATCCTATTCCGCAGTTCGAACTCTTTACTCTCCATAAGCTAACCTGTCCCTGTCTAACCTGTATATATATATAGAATTACTGTTGTCTATATTGCACACGTTCCTCTGTAAAATGTTGACATACGTTATATCAGCCCAAATAAATTAAAGGGTCTTCAGCGGGTAACTACTCAACATGTTTCGGAGCCTTTTACCCGTACATGTCTCTCTGAGTAGCGGCTCCTTGCCTAAGCTAAATATTCAGCAAAGACAACCCACATAATAATGAATAAATATGAACGTGGCAATTGATGAATTAGCTAACTATGTGAAGTTTTGCTTGTAAATGCAGAGCTTCATATCAAAGAAGAATACCTGTCAAACAAACCATAATTACCAACTTTTCATAGTACAGGTTCAGATAAGAACAATTTGACTTACCCCTGAACCATTAATAAGTTTTTGAAAAAAATCGCAAAAATCTGGGATTTGTGACGTCGCAAACCTACGGTTTTGTAACTGACCACCAAATTGGTCATACACCAACCACTCACAACTGAGCTTCATTACATGAACTAAGATCATGCCAGAATGGCGGGTCTTGGAAAACTTTCATGGTTTTGCTGACGGGACTGCAAATCACGCAAGATTGCCTGGCATCTTGTCAAGAACTGTTGAATGCTGTGGATTTCGTTAGTGTACCCGCATGACAAGGTCGGTTTGATAGCACAACAATACGCCGGTTGATATATAAACACAACACAACTAAAAGCGAGTATCACCTCATCGTGTCTTATAGAACTTAATTTCGTTTACGTGCGTGGTAACCAATAATGATGTTAATGATCACGCAAATTGAACCACTTGTAGTTTGGCGCTATTTGAACCTTGAGTAGCCTTCCAAGTAGCAACTGTCTTGATTGGTTGTTACAAATCCTCGGGTATTGTACTTTTATCAAACCCAGGGACTTGGGATTTGTGACGTGACAAAACCCAATGTTTTGTTTTGTCGTTTCAAAATTTAAATAAAAACAAAATAAAACAAAACAAAAAAACAATAACAGACAAAAAAAAAACAAAAACAAAAACAAAAAACAAAAAACAAAAACAAAAACAAAAACAAAAACAAAACAAAAGAAACCCTGTGGTTTGGTATAACACAATATCCTCGGTTTTGCGGAGGGCAAAACCGTGGGTTTTGGTCTGTTATTTTACAGTGTCACAAAACCCAAAGTTTTCTGGTAACACCAGGGGTTTTGTGAACAAAATAACAAAAGTGAGGGTTTTGTGATCAAAACTCATAGTTTTGCTCTGAAACTGTGGTTTTCTTGCTCAAAACCTAAGGTTTTTTTTTTACCAAACCCCGGTTGTTGTATCTAAACTCTCAGTTTTGTACATGAAACTCAAAACCCTGGGTTTTGTCCAGATTCATATCAAAATTCAATAACGAAGCAAAACCGAGGGTTTTGTAACAAAACCCTTGAAATTATTGAAAAGTACAAATTCTATACAGGTGCACATATTTGACACAACCACAGGCTACCACATGTCTATATATTGAAAATATTATGTATAAAAGTAATACCTTGCTGTCATATCAGCTTTATTGCATACCTTGTCGAAGTAACTTTTCGACGAAATGCTTGTTTTACGATATGCTGCTGTTTGAGACTCACGGTAAAGAAATATCATTTTCTGATGCTGGTTTATTTTGAGACGTGCAACGCATGGGAAACCAAAGTGTTCCAAATGTTTACTTACATTGCAATTTATACTCTGCTGATCTTGTCTTAAATATTTTCAGTGGCAACTGCGTACCACTCCTTTGTTCGGATTGTGTATGTATATTGTCATAAGTCTATATACTGAGGACGACAAAACATTAAGCTATTTTCATTAACTACATCGGTACACATTATATTGAAAAAAATATACCAATAGATTGTAAGTCTACAGCTGAGGAAGAAAAGAAGAAAGTTTTTTTAATTATCTGTATCTACAGTTACGCCCGGCTAAAAAGTACCAGCCAAACGCTTTTTTCGCGTTTTGCTGGTGTTTAGCATGTGTTTGGAAACGTTTGAAAACGTTTGGAATGTGTTTGGAAAGTGTTTGGAATGTGTTTGGAAAGCGTTTGGAAATCGTTTGGAAAAAATCTCAAACACTCTTACAAAACGTTCGAACACTTTCACAAAGCTACCGAACACTTCTCCAAACGCGTTGAACAATTACCCGAACAATTTCAAACACTTTCACAAACGCATTCAAACACTAAGCATTTCAAACACTTCCATTTAAATGATGAAGAATCTATAAACGTATTTTCAACAGGTCCAGCAATATATGATGTACCTACATGTAAATGTGCACTTATCCAGCATTATAGTTTGTATACATTTATATAATACACCATCCAAATAAGTTTACCCAAGTGTCTAATTCAACTAAAATTAATTAAAGACTTAATTCTTCATTTAAGATGTCATGAATACTTCATCTTTCAAAAACTGTTTCGGAGTAAATCCATAGGCAATATCATGATCAGATCATAATTCATGATCTGATCATGATATTGCCTATAAATGTACTCCGAAATAGTTCCTAATTTTCAATTAAAATATACATAATTACTCCAAGGACCAATGGAGTATCGCCTGGCGTACTCCACTGGAGCTAATTCTATTGCTTGCCTTAGTAAGCCAAACAATTCTTAAATTGAGCTGCTTCTGTATTTCCATTCGAAATTTTGAAAGTTAGCCTTTTTTCAAGAACGTCACTTTCAGAAAAAGTATGATAGCGACTGGGTATACTTGCTACTGAAAGATCTGTAACTTTATAACAAATGAAGTGTTAAACCTGTTAATATAGGCATATAATTCGTTTTCTGCTACCTATACTTATTTTCTTCCTTAATTAGGTATGAACATGTCAAATATTGTTGATTACCAGTAACAATATAAATATTAGCAGGTAAAGGTGACAAATGCACATTTCCAGGAATTATTTTTCACTGACTCATTTTTTCTTTTCTTCATTTCAGATGCATTTGAATCAGATATAAAGCGGAATTTGATTTGTGGTGCCCAGATTAGTGAAGTTTGCATCCCTGGAAATCCAAATAGTCCGTATGAAAATGTAGTGGCAAATGCCAGGAAGACGCATATGACAGCATCTATTTTTGATAATTTTCTGGGGGAGGCCCCCCGACCCCCCCAAAAACTTTGTGCCATCGGCACTCGCATGCGGGCTTTGCCCTCAAGTCGCTGACACCCCCCCCCGGAAAAATTCTGGATCCGCCCTTGAAGCCAGCATATTTGAGGCTTTAACACTTTCTAGTCTGAGTCAACAGCTTTCCTCGGTCCGCTCTGGGCGCCGGCGCCCAGAGCGCGCCGATAAAAGCTGTTCATTAGTCGCTAATGTCAGATATGACTTGTTGGTATTTGGTTGGAAATGTCTTTTGACGAGGAATTCAAATATGAAATATATTGATAGTATATCATCTGTGCGAGTCCGCATATATGTGGACTCAGACTGCAAAAAGTGTTAATTTTATGTCCCCAACAAACAATCAAATAACTTATGGGCTGCTCGTACCTAAATTCAAATCGAATTGACTGAAATTGCGACATTTTAAAAACAACACAAACTGGTTATCGAGCAACATTTTTAGGTGATACTATTTGTGGTATGTTCCAAATATCACTTGCCGACCCTTTTGCCACTTTCCCGTGACCTACGGGACATATTTTGTTCTTCCAATTCGAATTGTCTTGATTCAATTCATATCGAACACTCAGGTATGAACAGCCCATTAGTTACTGTAGCTTACACTGATCCCAATTAGCTTAATTTGATTCACAGATCCTTCGCAGAGAAAAACCTATGAACTGTGTAGGGAAAATCGACTTTATTGTGAAATATACATAGTAGACCTTTTTGGCTTATCCATAAATGGAGGCATGCACATGTTGTTGGGATTTTTAGGTGCTGATAAGCTTTTTAGACACTTGTTAAAAGATATTCCTGTGATTAGAATTAGATAACCAAGTGTACATGTACATGTATCACATACGTTTGGCGCAAAGTGTAAAGTGTTTGAAAGCGTTTGAAAAGTGTTTGCAAAGTGTTTGCTACGCGTTTGCGAAACGTTTGACTTTCACTGAAAGTGTTTGGGAAACGTTTGGGAAACGTTGGTGCGTTTGGCGTTTGTTAACTTGAACGCGAGCGTAACTGTATACACTTTATATAAAAATGCCAATATTATGTAGGGGTGGGCGCTCTATGCTGAATATCTTGGAGAAGAACTTGGGCTATACGATGAGCCCTTATCTTTGTAAGTATATACCAAATCTGAAATACCAGCGTACAATTTTTTTTACGTCACGTCACTTGTCAGTCATCTGAGGGAGGTTATAGTATGGCTTGTGATCCGTCAATCGTCCGTCCGTCTGTTCACATTTCAGATTTTTAACTTATTCTCGAAAACCTCTGCCAGATTCTCTTAAAACCTCTTGGGGAAGTATCTGGGGTAAGTCCCTACCAAGTTTGCTATGTTTTTTGTTCATTTGTTTTTTTGAACATTTGTGGGGATTCCTAAACCTTACTTAGTTCAATAGGTGGCTTTGCCGTTTTCCTATCTCTTTAGCAACCTTGATGTGTTTTAGCTATTTTGGGCTTCTCATCCAAAACCGGCACTCAGGTTGTTCTTACATTTGCTGGAAAAGTACCTGTTGAAAGGGTGAAACATTTATTTTTTTTGCTTGATTTAATTTATTCCCTCCTCCTCTTAATCATTATCGTGTTGGGAAGGGGTTCTTGTTACCATGTCGGTATGAACTTAAGTCGTACAGTTGCCCAAATGCATTTGAAATAAATACACCTTTGATTATGGTTTGCAGTGTTATTCTCCCATCTCATAGTTATGTTGCTGGCGGGTTGACGTTGTTGGAGTCTACCTTTATGAGGGACCTATAAATACATACATTCACAAGAAGAAATAATGTATGCATGGCACAGGTTTTCTAGTCGTTTTTTTAATTTTTTTATTTGATATAAAATATGTTTAAACCAAATACACAGCTGACTTACGACGCCGAAAAAATAGCAATGCAGGCCGCTCATTATTGTTTCCTCTTTTATCAAAAATGGTATGCAGGCCTTTCAATTTTTTGAGAAATTATTTGCTATCCTGGGTAGGGATCCATGGATAAAACGACTTCGGCAGTAATGAAGATTCTATCCTAGGTGGAAAGTTCGATCTTCCCCATTCTTAACCTTTGTAGGCTGTATCGAATCAAGGATGTATTATATTTCATTATACCAGCATTATGCGGTGGGTAGTCAAGTTTAAGAATATACAAGTGTTGAGTGGTGGAGTGGATGTGTAGTTTACAGTCTGTGCTTTCGCAGCTGCGGTTTCTGGTCACCCTGTCTCAACCCGGCTGGTTTCAATAAGCATACTACTACTACTACTACTACTACTACTACTACTACTACTACTACTACTACTACTACTACTACTACTACTACTACTACTACTACTACTACTACTACTACTACTTCTACTACTACTACTAATAATAACTGAATATCTTTATTCTGGTACACCCAGTCAGAGTTACCCCTATTCTTCCCTGGGGACCAGTAAACATACATACAATATATATACAAATGTTACAAATATATTACGGATAAAACTTAACGACAAGCAATTCAAAATTAAAACTTAAAAATCATATAAAATAGCGAGCCTTGTAATTGCGTTTGAAAGAAGGTAAATCGTTTGAACTGAGGGTAAAAGAGAGTTCCATACTGTAGCACCATATTGTCAGCGAAAGACTTCTTAAAAGAACTTTTCTTGACACCTGGGACTAAGACATTCATAAAATGGGTACTTCTTGTATTATTAATATGATAATCGGAACATAAAGTAAACTGATGACAGAGATAGTCCGGTGCAAGGTTATTGATACATTTATACATCAGAGTTGCAGTGTGAAATTTTCTACGTTTCTCTAATATTTGTCAGCAAAGATTAAAAACAAAATTAATTCCCCTTGTATTTCTGAAATCGAAGTGATTACATAGTATCCTGCGTAAGCATGGGTCGTAGAGTTGCTCAAATCCAATTTCAGTTTAAAAAAAAGTCATCTTTTCTCTCTCTCTCTTTTTTTTTAAATTATCACAAAGTGTCACAAACTTCGATTAAGAGAGCTTGATTTCAACTGTGTTCTGGAAAAAGTGAAGCTCTTTACGGTCAGTCATAAAAATGTATTTCTTTCTTTGTTACATGAAGACTGGGACGTTATGCGTCGGAAAGTTTTCGGGCGGCAAGTTTGGTGGTCGACACAGGAATACACGCAAAGGGGTAAGCGCCCTTTCAAAGGAAAATTATAGGACAGAAACTGATAAAAATACAAAAGTGACGGAAAGTAGAAAATAAGCAAAGCATTATGAATGAAATAAACGAGAGTGCTAACAACTGATATTGGCCATGCTCATATAGGATGGTTTTGATTGGGTTTAAGCTCATGCGACAAGTAACTGTCGGGACTGGGATATGCAGATAATATTAAACTGCTGGGGTGGGGGGGATGACATGCAATATTGTATTGTTGTGTTTTAATGAGTTGCTCTTAACTGGAGGCAATTCAATGCAAAGCATTGACTAGTGAGACTACCTTGCTCACACAAGGCTCCTGTGACCTCGATATTGAGGTCAGGGTTAGCAAACTGGAACAAAATCAAGAAATTGTTTCAAAGTACAAATGAGGTAAATTTGAGTCTCAGCTAGCCAATAAGGCTCATTGTATCATGTTCACAAAATTGAACAACGTCGAGCGGACGGAAGCACGCACGGATGGTTTGGAAAACATAAAGGGTCCCCTAGAGTGAACCCATAAAGATAAATCTTGGACATACATATCAGTTTCACAAGGTGAATTTTGACACATTGGCATAATGACAACGTGCTACACGATTAAAACAAAATATCAGATCTTCGAAAATTATTTAGAAAGTATAGAAATAGAGTGGGCACATTACGCGAGCTATGCTAGCATTACATTGGGCAAATTGCCTGTTCAACAACATTAATATACCATTATAGATTACACACTCTTACTCTTGTACCCACTAGTGTCTGTGTTCTTCTCTGCTGGAGGGCACTTAAGCCTCCCTGTCCATATGGACATTAAATATAGGTATCAGGACAAATATTTGATGATCGCTGGTCTAGTCATGTTATGCCATAATAAATGTCTTCAGGTGGTCATGGAAGCGAGCAGTACAATACCTTATTGACCACACAACGCTATCAAGTTTTACAATAGAGAGCGAGGTCAACAGATACACATCCTGGCCAGGACAGGTAAGGAGTGTCTTCCTTCCTTCCTTTTTTCCTTCCTTCCTCAGCGTTATGTACCATCTTTGGTTTTGTTTTTGTCTGTCATTATATTTCCCTTCTTCTAGCTCACCGCCATGTAATTTTTTGTCCTGCTTCTTACGTTCATTTTTTCACATTTTTCCCATTTTGGACCAACATAATTTCAGCAGGGAAAAATGTTTTACGAATACTAAAGGTTTTGTTTTACTAAACTGTATGTATAATTTTGTAGAGACAATAGAATTGTTTGCTGGTTCCCATTTCAGCTGATTTCTTTGATGCAGACAGTCAGGAGCAAAAAGAAAAAAAAAAGCCGTCCTGCCCAAAACATAACATATTCCAACCACATGTATGTGACTGCTATCAATAACAGAAATCAAAGAAGACTTAGTTGAAGACGAAGTAAATATATATATATATATATACATATATATATATATATATATATATATATATATATATATATATATATATATATATATATATATACATATACATATACATAAATGTAAATGAAAACTCTTTATAATGACATCATTTGTTCCCTACGGAACGTGTCAGATAACTGAATAAGGGTTGCCACAACATGAAACTCTCTTCTCCCCGAAATTATGAATGCCCCAACCCTATCCCTATTCATTTCTTGGAACTACCTCCTCAAAAAATAAACCCCATTTTACCCCCTCCCAACCTTATTACCTTGCATGTTTTGTTCCCTACCCATTTTCCATTTGGTGGCTCCCCCTCATACAATTTACATTCATGTATTTTAAACTTATTTATTGATTTTCCACACTCCAACGCAGGCATGACATAAGATAGTTGCATCCGCAGAAAACACGACCAACCTAAAAAATCTGTCAAAGTGCAAAGGTCACCCATAAACGCCACCTTGTGGTGGAGCCTGTACTAGATGTAAGCAACCAAGATTGCCTCTAATGGGACGACAATCGCGGACACCAAGCTCTGCAAGTTACGGGAGAGTGATATGGAATAGGATATAGGGTATACGTGATTTCATACTGCGTCATGAATCACTATTGCGATTCCGTTCTAACACATGTACATTGTCTGATTCAAGAAGCTTGTGTAGAATGGATATAACGGTTCACCTGAACCACTGAGGCTGTATGTGAAGGGACTAAATTGAGCCTTTGGTATTCTAAGGTAACAAACTGTTATATAGAAGTATCTACAACTTTTATACGCACAGGAACAAATTCTTTTTTAAAGCAATTCAGTCAGATTTGCTCCTTTCATTACAGGCATGTTCATACAAAATTGGAGAGCTGAAAATCAAGGAACTGAGGAAAAAAGCCACAGAACGTTTAGGTAAGTATCAAAAGTAGGTAGAAGGGATCCTGGTTTGTGCACGGAATATTCAATACATTTGAACACGTGCATTGAATTAACCATACTCACTACATCACACACAAAAATGAATGGTGGCTCAGACAGCAGATGAAGAAAATACACAATTTTCATGACAATGTAATATAAAATCATCTTCCAGTCAGGACTCCTTCATGATTATTAAAAGATCGCTCCTGGTTTTATAGCCTCCGAGGTGAATCTTTTCATGTCCATTGTCCGTATTTTGTTTATTAAGACCACTGATATATTAACACCTACTATGTCCAGCCATTTGTATGGTGTGAATAGAGATATTGTACTGTGCCAGGAAGATATTCATTGCAAGGACACAGGCCTTTGAGCAAAATAGGCCTTTCATCACAACCATATATATATATATATATATATATATATATATATATATATATATATATATATATATATATATATATATATATATATAAATGAAAAGTGGTAGATTGAATTTATAAATGTATTCTTAACACGTGCTTTGGTCTTGCTGACGATTTAAAGATATGTCCATTTCAAATAATTTGTCAAAATTTGAAACAAATATGTACATTTGTTTTTTTTTTATTTACGCTTGAAAAAGCAATTTTCTTAAAATCCTTTGTGGGCAAAAATATCGTGTATGTCGGCTTTCAATGTGCAAAAGCTAATTTTAAAGGAAAATAAAAGTTTAGTATAATCTTATTTTAATTAAATGGGGGATAATTAGGGTCTTACACTAATGAACCAACATTTCCCAGTGACAAAGTGTGATCAATTAGACAAGATGGGTCTCCCCCCCCTTCTTTTTAAGTACAATAGCCAGTGATCAGTATGGCCAGTGGCACCATCTGCACCGTATATGGACCACCATACACATGTTCCTTTACAATCCCACTGAATGAAGATTGTTATCAGTGCAGCAATCTTTCTTTACCTTTTTTTCCAGCATAATACATGTCTTTAGAACCATGTTGCAAAAAGTGAACACCTATACAAGCAAACCGTCAACTAATCTCCACACAATTAATTACTTATGAGACTGACCAATCACATAGCAAATTTGTGCCTACACAATGCATTATTCCATGATCACATGGAAAAGAATCCAATATTGTTCAAGGATAATGTACATAGGGTCAGCAGTTGTAATAGCAAACCCTTAATTTGCAAAGGCAGGCTTACAGTATGAACCATTTAACACATTATGCAAATTGCCATTGTTGGGGGACCGTATCATGACCAACGATCTCGTATTATTCATGTGAACTTGAAGTTACAAAGGGCAGCATGTTCAGTTGTGCTTATGTAAAGTTTCTATGTTACTTTTGAAACTGTCCCCACCGCAAGTAGCGGGTGTGCACATATGTGCAATTGTCAGTTGATCACGCATGAAAGGGACTTCAGACTTTGTGGCAGAGTTATCCAGAGAAAGTTGGTAGACCGAGTTATATTAACTGAAATTCATTAAATAAATTTACTCGATATAACACGCGGAAAATATGTGGCAAATAACGCTAAATGGGTTAATTTCACCACGCTTTGCCTGTGACAATGTGTGGGACCATATTTTGTCTTTGCAGGTACCATTTACAACAGTAGGAATCAGCATCTGTCCGCTACGTGAACAAACGAACAATTCACATCTGTGTTGTCACTGCATATTCAATTGCCTTACCAATTCGGAGTAAATAAACTGTAGGCATTACCATATATAACATATAACAATGAAACATTGATGGAGAAAAGGTACAATTTCTTCCAAGTGGTTATTCCTAAAGGGAGTCAGCTTGCTGATAAGAGGTCCACAGAAAAAAGGCCAAGCCACTAGTTCATGAATTCCGTGATTTCACTTGGTATACATCTAATGACTTTGCTATGATCAATAGAGCATTTTACTATATATTTTGAGCCGCTCCCGCCCCTGTGCCCCTTTTCTCAGTTGCAATGATTCCAATATGGAAGCATTTTTATTGCCATGGAGAATATTCCAAATGTGAGAGGTTCCACACACGACATATCCAGTGAACCCTGACACAACAGGACGCTATTTTTGTGCCAATATACAAAGAATTACTTTGTGGACTTAGCAAATACACTATTCATGTGGAAGTAAATTGTATGTATATAACCGAAATATTCAAATATCTCTCAGACTTAGGCAGCACTCAAGGCGTTCATTTTTGATATTCGAAGCGCTTGAACAAAATTGAATTTATGACTCGAATTTTAGACAGGACAGAGAGCTAGAATATTAGGCGAAATGTGTTTAGCTGCCAAGTCGGTCTTATGATGGGTTTTGCCTCATTTGCTTGTTTGCGTCTTTAGAAGAGGATCAACTGAGATTTCTGTTCAATATTTGCAGGATCCAGATTTGACATCAGAGAATTTCACGACCAGATCTTAAACTTAGGAGCATGTCCACTCAATGTAATGGAGGAAACTATCGACATTTGGATACAAAGTCAAACAAGTGCAGCTTCTTCGGTATTCACTGCAAGAATTGGATGCTGCGTGTATTTTGTTGCTGTACACGTTGGTGTCATCGCGATTCACAAGATGTAGAGATGTGTACTAATTGCTGTGCTCAATGGAAGCTCATTTTTTTTCAGGTTAAACGTGAAACCGATGTGAGTTTAGCCTTAAGCGGAGGGAACATTATACAATTTACATGTTGGTGTGAACGGCATTTTTAATTTTAATTTCCCCGCAATCCGTACACCAAACTGGAAAATACAATGCGACAGAGTAGGATGTACTACAGGCCGAGGCCATTGAACCATTTCACACGTTAGTGCCACGCAAAAGTGTAAGGCGAGCATACTTGCATCAATATTCATGAATAACGAAGTTTCTCTCGTTGTCGACTCACGCAAATTCTCGCGGCGCGCATGAACGCATTCCCGCCTCGCTATTTCTCGTAGTGTGGCCTCTTGCCTTACGTATTGCATTCTCACTTCGCGCATTTTGACATTTTTGCCTTGTTGAAATATACGTAGGGCTATGGCAGCTCCCTGATCGAATGGTAGTCCTACTGCCAGTACATTTCCAAGATGGAAGACGAAACATAACAATGACAGAAAAGGCGGATATGGAATTGCTTAAAGTTTTCTCAAGTACTTCATTTCCGATGAAAAGAGAAACAGTTGAATTGTTATAAAACTTTTGTGAAGAAATTTTGCCTTTGCAATGACGCATATTGTACTTAATTCACTATCTTATCGTGCGCAATTGCCTCTCATTATTGGCCGCTTTCCTCAAGCATCGCTACTTTCCGTCACAGTTTGACCGCCCGGGTCTGTGTCGTCATGGAAGGGAGCTGCTGCACCAACTCTGATTGTGCACATTGACTCGCGGCAGTGAATGTTAGTATGCGCATGGCTCATTCGATTGAAATGGGAATGTAAACAGGAAACTGTTCCCGTTTGTCCAGTCGCAACTCATCCTCCATGGTGAGCCAATGTTGTGCAGGAAACTGCACCAGCAACCACAGCAAAGGATTTAGTTCATTTATCTTCCCAAAGGAGGATGCAAGACTTACTTACTTATCTCCTGATAAGATAATATAAAATTGTATAAGACAAAGAAAGGAAGTCTGTATTTGAATTTTCTTTGATGTGGTGTACCTGGACTAGGATCTAGACACATTTACGCTCTGCTTTAAGTTACCTATACGGTCAAAAACTGGTCTGCCAATGCGTTTCGTGAGGCCAATTTCGGATGGTCTGAAGGGAAAGTTCTAGTGAGTTATATCACCTTTTCACTTGAAGCAGGTGAAAATAGTATATATCTTTTTAACTGCAAAACACACGAACATCAAACTTCTTAACATAGGTAGCAAAGGCACCCGTGTGTTTTGCTGAGTGCAGCTTGTATCATCTGGTGTCACATGTATTACTTTGTGTCAGTCCAAAATAAACATTCTTATTGAGAACGTTCAAATACTAGTCTCATCTTCTGCAAAGTGGGACGGAGCAATGATTTCTCCCATACGGAAACCCGCCATTCAGGTTTTATAAATACCCGGGAACACGGAGCTACTAATCTGAGTAATCTCCAAAATGTATATTGTATTAGCAATCAGATCATGTACATTATGTAGAATCACGACAAAACATGTATTCTTTGATAATTAGTCAAAATGCCCGCTTTCTCAGTGATGTACGATTATATATTAGTAAAGTCATTCCGTATAATTAAATTTTAGTAGTTCAATATATCGGCTTTGACTTGTTCTTTTGTATGTGGCATATTTGCTGTTGCTTATATGCATGGGTTTTATTCCGTGAACCTGTCATTTTAGTCACGACCCGTGGATAACCGTCTGTTACCCGAGAGAGCTCTATTTTTGTCTTCCTTCAGAAACTGGAAAATTAACCCTGTATGCCATAGAACAACTTTATAATGGTTCCCAGCCAAGAAACACAACACCACTGACCAACCATGCGCCACCTCACTGGGTCATGCTTGAGAGACACCTTGTGCTGGAGGTTCTACTTTGCACACGAGATTGGTAGTATTCGTTTTCCTGGCTGTTCCATACGGAAGGGCATTACGGCCACAACAAAATTTAAACCTTTAGGTTATAACTAAACTTTTTTCTTAATAAACTTTATAACATTCCATCTACTTAAAGCACCGAAAAGATAAATCTTATATTTTGGACATAGCCCTCTGCCTTTTGAAGGTATCCGGCAGCATGTTTAAACGCATAGCACAAAGTAACGTATCCTAAAAGTAAGTCACACAAAACATTATCAGAGATTTGTTTCACATATTAAATCCAGTACGAATACATCTTCGAAATAGGAGTCGTTTACCTCGACGATAGCACTGTTGTGATGGGAAAAAAAAATATTTGTGGCACATTACTCTCATAACAAACTCAAACCCTATTACATTTTCATAAATGGGGGAAAGGATGCGTTATGTAAGGTACGTCAACTGGATTCAAGCAAGTGGTCTATTGGACCCCACTGGCGGGGATAAACTTGACATCTGAAATATATATATATATATGTACAAATGTGTATATATGTATATATATGTGTATATATATATATATATATATATATATATATATATATATATATATATATATATATATATATATATATATATATATATATATATATATATATTCTGCATTAGTCTAATAGTAGCCAATCAGCTGTCTCTATTTGCACCACGTGCCTGCCCTGTAAATGTTATATTGGATCTTTATATTAGACAGCTCGAGGGAATCCCCCTGCGCGCGTGACGTCATAACCCAAATGACGTTCACTGGGGTCTTTCCCTAGCTTAAGGCAAAATGACGAAGTCAACCAAGTCGAACGCTGCGTTGTCTGCTCAACCAAAAAATGGAACCAAAGGGGTCCGATTTGTTTTTAATACAGACAGAGAACTAGACAATATTATGCAAGAGAAAGATAGCATGAATACCATGAAGGCGACAGAAGCAGCTGTATCGTTGCTTAAGTATTAGATAGAGGCGAATCGGGCAAACGTGAAAGAGTGTGACATACACCTTGAGGCTTGACTTGGCAGACAAGGCGTCGCTTGATAAACTCTTATACCGATTCTATGCTGATGTGAGAAAAGTAGACGGCGAATTTTATAAAAAGACAGCGTTCATGGCAAAGAAAAATGGGATGAATAGGTACTTGCAAGATGTTTGGCGAAAAGCAGGTAAAGGTCCCATCGATATAGTTAGAGGTGCTGGATTCAAGAAATCCAATGACATGTTTTCTGCCTTGATGAAAAAACTGAAGAAGGAGGGAAAGGCCGACATCGAACATTACCCACCCCTGGAGTTAAGAGACCTTCACGAAATGGCCAAATATTTTAATGAGAAATCTCGAGAGAGTCCTGTTACTCTGCAACAGAAAGTTTTTGTTGACATTATTGCCCATGTTGCTAAGCGTGGTCGGGAAAACATACGCCAAATAAAAACATCTGACTTTGCCGTGACAAGAGACTCTAATGGAGATATGTATCTATAAAAAGTATTGGACGAACAAACCAAGAATAATTCAGATGATACTGATGTGAAACTGGCGCAGATGTATGGAAACAAAGGTAAGGAAAAGACAAAAACAATTAAAAAATACACGAAACAAAACATACACCCCTCACTCCCAAAAATCCAGCAGTCTGTAGATGTCCTTATATGTTTAAAAAGTGATTAGATTTGATATATACAAGATAGAAGTTCTAAAGTAGACCTAGGCCTACATCTACTGAGTTGTTGTTTCATAGACCTACTTTAAGCTTGGGCCTACATAGTAAACTACTATTAAAGTGGAACCTATTTTTAGGCCTAAAAAATTCAACTGCCTGTCTTTATATGTTTTTTTTTTTTCGAATCATTATTTTGGAATATTTATTTTTAAATTCATTATATAGATAGAGACTGAATGTGGTTGCTTTCTGCCACTGCCAAGCATGATTAATAGACCTAATGCTGAGATTTGATGAAGCAGTATGTGGCTGTTTTGTTATTGAACTTGCAGCATACACATCATGTGCATTTTTTTCTTTCTGCTTGTAGAAAGTGACATGTGCCCAGTACAGACATTTGATTTTTACAAGAGAAGGCTGAACCCAATGTCCCCTTGGCTCTTTCAAAGACCAAAATCTCAGAAACCGGTATGTATTTAATTATGCCTCTCTTATCTCACACCCACCTTTGCTACCCAAAACGGAATTATTTTTTAACTGTTTGATTAAAACTTCAGAACATATTCGAATAACTTTTGAGTAATATCAAAGGGCCGATTGACCTGAAGTTTATATTTTACTAATCACTTAAGTTTTAATTCAAAAGCCACACAAATAATTATGTCTCCCGGTGGAAGCCGGGGGACATATTGTTTTAGTGCCCGTTTCTTCCGCTTCTTATTCTTCTTCTTCTTGTTCATGTTCTTCAACACTTGGTTTCCGTGCGATAAGTCTTGAAGGACTTGATGGAATTTGATGAAACTTGGTAGGATTATGTATCATGGCAAGACCTAGGTTGGGATTGTATTTGGGTGACCTTGACCTAATTTTAAAGGTCACAGGGTCACTTATGTGAAATTGGTTTCCGTTCGATAAGTCATGAAAAACTTTATGGAATTCAATGAAACTTGGTAGGATTATGTATCTAGGCAAGACCTAGGTTAGGATTGTATTTGGATGACCTGAAGCGAATTCTCAAGGTCACAGGGTCACTTATGTGAAATTGGTTTCTGTTCGATATGTCATGAAGAACTTGATGGAATTTGATGAACCTTGGTAGGATTATGTATGTTGGCAAGGCCTAAATTGGGATTGTATTTGGATGACCTTGAGCGAATTCTTAAGGTCACGGGGTCACTTATGTGAAGTTGGTTTCCGTGCGAGAAGTGTTGAAGAACTTGATGAAATTTGATGAAACTTGGTAGGATTATGTATCTAGGCAAGACCTAGGTTGGGATTGTATTTGAGTGACCTTGCGCGAATTCTCAAGGTCACAGGTCACTTATGTGAAATTGGTTTCTGTTCGATAAGTCTTGAAGAACTTGATGGAATTTGATGAAACTTGGTAGGATTATGTATCTTGGCGAGACCTAGGTTGGGATTGTATTTGGGTGACCTTGAGCGAATTCTCAAGGTCACAAGGTCACTTATGTGAAATTGGTTTCTGTTCGATAAGTCATGAAGAACTTGATGGAATTTGATGAAACTTGGTAGGATTATGTATCTAGGCAAGACCTAGGTTAGGATAGTATTTGGATGACCTTGAGCGAATTCTCAAGGTCACAAGGTCATTTATGTGAAATTGGTTTCTGTTCGATAAGTCATGAAGAACTTGATGGAATTTGATGAAACTTAGTGGGATTATGTATCAAGGTAAGACCAAGGTTGTGATTGTATTTGGATGACCATGAACTAATTTTCAAGGTCACAGGGTCATTTATGTGAAATTGATTTCTCTGCAATAAGTCTTGAAGAACTTGATGAAAATTGCTAGAGTAATGTATCTAGGTGAGAGCTAAAATAGGATTGTAATTTTCAAGCAAACTTGGTCATTTGTAATTTGTTATCACTTGTAGCTTATTCAGAGACATAAGTGTTCCACCGGGAGACATTTGTTTTTCTGTTGGAAAATCAGTCTGTTCTAGTTTCTTTCTGTTTGGATGCAGCAAATGCGATTAAAAAGAGAATATTGAGATATCTCAAATAGGCCTAATATTCAAAGAAGTTTAAATTATTGAATAATGTGGTGCAATTACATTTCACTGATGTTTGAAGGTAATCTTATCTGCTTAAAACACTAGAGGCCTATTATACTAACTTAATCAGTGCCAGCAGTTTTGTGCAAATCTATTTTACAATGTTATTACATGTGCACAGTTTCAAATTTTCAACACGAATAAATATACAAATGTCCAACCTAAATTGATGAAGTTATATTTTGTCAAACATTGATCTAGATAACATTGAAGTGAATTTACCACATGTTTGTGAACCACAAAATGCACAGGTGAATACTTGCAACCAAATAAAGCATGACAGCTTTTTTCAGCCAATATTTCTCAACTGTAATGTGACAATAAATTATCAAGCAAAATAATGTTGCATACTGAAACTAACTTGAAAACTTTAGCCAACTTGCCATTTTTTGTGTATGAAACATGTTTTTGACTTTGTTTTCTGTTATGATGAGAAAAAAACTGAAGCAGGGAAAGGCCGACATCCAACAGTGCCCCCCCCCCCTGGAATTATTGAGAGACCTTCTGTGTAGAAATGTGTAGAATTTCAATGTGAAATAAATTTTGTGCTTTAACTACAGAGTGTTTCAGACTCCTATATTTATACAAGGAAAATCATACAAATTGCAGAATATAACAGATGTTGGATGGCAGGTCGTCCAATGTGAAGTTTACGGGACGATGAAACGTTATATTGGGTGAGGCTAAAATTTAGCACTTTAAATAAATACAATATGAAAATATTAACATATTAGAGAGAGCAAAATCTTTGAACAGGTTTATATACAGTCCCAGCTCTAGGATTTGAAAGAAATTTTAACTGATGCCATTAAATCGTTACCAAAGAACGGTCAGTTGGACAGCAAAAGAAATTTCTTGAAACCTATAGCTTTAGACAATTTTTCCACAGAAAACACAGAACATACTACGGCTTTTCCAGTGATTGGTCACTTGGTTTAATGTCCAAAATTGTCTGATGAGACGTAGCCACACAGACAGACAGTCAGATAGACAGACATAATTAAATTTGATAAAAATTTTTATCTAAAATTCGATGAAGTAGTGCCAGTATATCCTACGCAATTGATACTGTACTGTATTCTGATCTAGGAGGGGAAATTTAAACGATTTCAGTATTGTAACTGTATTTCAGCAGTGATAATATAAACTCATATTTAAAATTTAGCCCATTCTGTCCCTTGATTGGAACTTGTCCAGCCGTTATGATCCTGTCTTGTCCATTCAGTTGGAGTTCTTGTTTCCTCATGAAGTGAAAATAAAAGAGTGGTTAATAAACAGTCCCTTAATTTTCAATGAATACAAGGGAAGTGAGGACGGGAATGTGCTGTGAATATAGAGATGCATCAATACCTGCTTTAGCTAGCACATTCTAAAACCAATCTGCTACAGTACCAGATACTACAGGTTTATGAAGTGAAACACAGCTCAAGAGCGATTGTTTCTGCTGTGCCTCTGAAGCCCTCCAATCTGTAGACCTATTTAACTCAATCAACCCTAATGACACCTTTTCCCGCTAATATCTAAATGTTGTCTGCTAATTGTATTAATTTAGGGATTATTATTCAAAATTTTGGATGAAACTTGCATGAAAGATCATTCCAAATAATATGTGCATGGTCAACAGCTTTCCTTGGCACGCACCAAGGAAAGCTGTTGACTCAGTCTTCTATCAGGGTGTAATGAGGTTAATATGTCTGCATACATTTTACAACTCGCCAATGTGCATTGTCATGAAATAGAGACAAATCCACAGACAAAGCCTTCTCTTGTATTTTCCTATTCTTTGTCAGTTTTCTTAGTTAAAAATGAGACGATCATGGAAAAACTGAAACAAAGTTAGATCGAGTGCATATATTTCAGAAGATCTGCTTGCAGCTGTTAAAGCTAACAACATTGCTAGTTTAACAGACAGATGTCTGTCTGGTTCACTTTCATTTACCCCCCAAGACTAACTAAATAATCTAGAACAATATCCACATCCCAAGTAAAACTGTAACATGGATGCGGAGGAAGACTGTTGAATATTACAGTAAGATGCTGGCCTATTTTCACGCCACCTACACATGGTAGAAAAGCAGACAATGCAGAGCGATAAACATTCAATGTTTTGTAGACCTTTCTGAAACGAATCTGACAACAAGTTTACTACATATTCCATAGTGGCTGAAAATGTAGGACACTCTCATTCACTACTTCAGCTAGCACACTTTTTCCAGGTAGACTCATAAGCTGCCTAAGTTCCTGATCTCAAAGCATTGCAAAGCAAGGAGGCAGCTTCCTCTGAAGCTCCCTCACGACAGATACGTCTCCAGACACCTTCCAAGTCGCTATGCTTACTTTAGTGCTTGAATTTCCGTCAGTGGATGTTTCTCCTCTTTTGGAAAGGTCTATGTCAACCGAGGTGTTGGGAGAAGGATTGGAAAATCTGATGCCATTTGCATCAGAACTGGAAACCAAGGCTGTGTCTGCCACACAGGCGTTATTAACACCAGATTAGCCTTCTCTTTCCTTACTTTTGCCTGACATTTTAAACTAAGAAAAAATGGTAGAAAGACACATCCCTTCTTTAGATTTGAAGGAGTCATCAGAGCATCTGTCTGAACGCCAAAGGACAGGGTTTCCATTTGGCATATCTTTGAACCTGAGTATTGCATCTTGCTACAAATAGGTCCACTGCAAAAGGATACCATCTCTGACTGACCACTCGGAAAGAAAAACTGTGGTTCAGTTTCTAACAGCCTCCTGATCTAGAATCCCTGGCAGGCATTCTGCAGTAAGGGTTATCTTTCTTAATGTGTAGTATTGCCAGATATCTTTGCTTATATTTATCAGAATTTCCGACTTTGTGTCCCCTTTTTTCATGATATGGGCAACTGCTGCCCCATTATCCATTCTTATATGGACATGTCAATTTGAAGTCTTCACTATTGATCTGATTGTATAAAAGGCTGCAACAGTTGTCTTGCATTGATATGCAATTCAGATCCTGACTGGTCCATTGATCTTGAAACTTGATCCCATGCTACACTGCTCCCCATGCCAGATTGTGTCCTTTACCATTTTGTGACTCCCTTTCCCATTTTTTATTTCTAAATTTCAAAACTCACCAGTCCAACTCCATTTTGCAGGCTTGATTTAACTGCTCTGAGTATCAAAAGACCTCTCCCTGTTGAAAGTTTTGAAGGCCTTCATTTGCAGAAAGTGATAATGCAAAGGAACTGTAAAGACAGCTTGCATCGATGCTGACAGCTTACCTATGAGACTTATAATATGTCTCATTGACACAACTTTTGGAACACTAATCTATTTGCATCATGAAACTATTTCCTTCAGTTTCTGCTCAGGAAGAGGCAGCATCATCCCAACAGATGTTACCTTAAACCCGAGATAAACTCCTGGAACATATACAAAACACTTTTTCCAGTCCAGGAGGAAACCGAGACATTGTAGGAACCAACTTTTTCTTTTATTTAAATTTTCATACCTTTCTTCACACTTTCTGAAATTTGTATTTGAACAGTTCGCAGGTTTGAAGGAAATGAATCTTCCTGAAGATCTTAAGCTTTGACTCTGTAGGTAACATTGATCTCGTGGATTCCTAAGTGCACATATTGACCACCTCTACCACCTCAACTCCTTCCCTGCCGAATGGCTTAGGAGGGCCTCTTCTGAAAGAGCTTTCTAAAATTGCGTAGAAATTCCTACGTGATGACTCAGCAAGCACCATTGCCATTTCGCCTGTAATCATTTTATATTTAGCATGTTGCTGAAGAGTCTCATGAAAGCTCTTCGTAACAGAGAGGGTCAAGCCTTTGACACAGCATCTTCAGACTTGACAACCAATCTTTGAGCCTTTTTTTAATTCTTCATAAGTTTTGTCAACACAGACATACACCTGTGAAAAACTAAGGACATGTTAGCCTGACCCAAAAAAGCCAAAATGTTCCAATGGTGGCAAAAAGACACATCTACTTCTGTTTCAGTTTTACCTGACCTAATGTTATCAAAGTCAAGCCACAATTTGGTCAGTGGACCCAGCACATTCAGTATCCTTAGCTGAACTTCAATTAGCTATTGTCTGTGGCTTTTTCCAAGGTATCGTTAGACTACACAAAAATGTTGGACACATAATTATCAAGCTCACTAGCTTTAGCTACAGGAATATTTGGGACTTGATAAGAATCTAAAATAGACAGTCAAATCACTTTGTCCTTGGAATATTTGTCAACAACTGCTTCAGGTGATCAGTTATATCAGACCTTTAAAGACCTAGCTATTTCATCCTGCACAGACTGTAATCTGAACCTCTTACAAGTCTGAGTTGATTCGCCATGCTCACAAGTTAACTTAGACTTCAAACTACGGTTACTCTTGCTAATCTCTGAACCTTTCACATTAGGTTTACTATTCTATTGACCGTCACAAGACTGTTCACAAAACCGAGGTCAGCAGGTTCATCGTTTTCACTGCCATTGTTCGAACTGGAACCTGAACTCGGCTATATTTCTGATCAGAATCCTCGAAGGATCTATCATCGGAAGATTTTTTCTTCAATGTCTTTACTATGATCAAACTCACCTTTGCCTTCTTAACTTTGGTGATTGCTGTCTACTTTCTCTTTCAGAGAAAAAGATTTGACAGCAGCTGATGACATAGCAACTTCAACCTACCAGAAGATTCTCAGGTAACTAGCCAACACTTTCCACAAATAACGGACAAAACATGCCACAACAACAAAAGTCTCAGACAAAGCTCTGGGAAAGGTGTGTTAGTGGCCACAAAATGTTAAAATGGAGAATGAGACTTAGTGTGAAGTGAACAAGATTTTATGTGAGGCTTTACCTCGATTTGAAGTTGGCTGAGTAAAGAGGGCGTAGTACATATTTTATGGAAAATACAATGTCGTATCCAATGGAAGTTTTGTAGATGAAATGTTAGATTTCTGTATTGCTTTGTTACTTGGCCCATAGAGGACGGGTTGGTAGCGCTGGGCCTTTAGGTCTTGAACCGGTAAATCAGCCTTACAGAGTTACATGGTAGCTTGGCTACATTTGCTCAAAGGTTACTTTATTGACAGTAATATTATCAACAGAAAATGGGGTCAAAAACACTTAACGTTTTGTGCTCTCGTGCATTTGCTTATTTGCGCCTCCATAGTTATAGTTCCGAGGCAAACATCGACGAAAAAAATAGCCCAACATGATTTCTGGTCCAAGGGGTAAATGTTCAATAAACACCCTTCCAAAACCCATAGATACTCAGACATATTGTATTCCCTCACTATGACAAGAAATAGATAAGAGTTTCTCTGCTCCCTTATTTTAAATAGCCTGTCACTTCAGGCCCAGTTTTCATTCCGTGACACACACCTGCACCTGCCATGCATTTTACTGGCCCAGGAGCATTAAAAACTGGAACGCAGTTACGGGATCTTGAACAATTGAAAATGAACATTATATACATTGTATACTTATTAACTCATAGCATACATTATTGACTCACCAGTGGAATAATGTGATGTATACATACAGTAGGGTAATTGCCCATGACTACATGAAATAAATGAAATAAACTTTATTAACTGTATCACAAATAATAGAATGTCACATTTTGTCAATACAAACACACACACATACACACAAATAAAGTACAAATAAAGTGCAAAGATGCCCTACATATACGAGCATTCAGCAGCTATGTTCGTTTATGCTCATACAAACTAAGTTTTAAAGAAACTGTCAGAACTGCCCCCTGGTGGCGATAATGGAACCAAAGAATTTTGCAGTGTAATTTGTAAAATTATTTTTGTCCAGTTTCATGATAAATATGAATTTTTATGGGTCCGAAAGGGGAGAAAACATGGGCAGTAATTTAAAAATTTGTTGAAAAGGTTATCACATTGTGTTGAGAATGTTTTACAAGATATTAACATATGTTCTTCCCTTTTCGACAATTATGTGCCTAATCAACTTTTGAAGGGTAACCAGGACATTTTATTCGATACCTTCCATATTTGACTATACTGGGATCTGAGCCTTCTTCCTAGAGATTACAACCTACTGCATGCGAGTTTCATTTGTTAAAATTGCCTGTAATTGTGGCCTACACCACTCGTGAACATGGTAAAATATATAAAAGTACAAAAAATTTAAAATGACCATTTGAACACATTTGTATAATACTGTGTGTCTTCGCATTCAAAAGGCCGTATATGCTCCTATAACGACAGATCATCTGTTCACGCACTAATCTGCGCATGTTGCTGTGAAACCCTTTGTCCAGGATTTGATTGGATCAGCATTCCATATAATTGTTTTTGGATGGTAAAGGGAGCAAATCGGCTGAGAGAAAGCGCGAAGCAGAAAAACTTAGTTTTCATTCCAACGCTTCTTGGACAGGCGGGTCAGGCTGTACTGCCGAGATATAGTTGCGTTCCGGTTGCCATGCTAAATTTTGTTGCTATGTTGTCAATTATACGTTAAGTTGTTATGTCTGTGTGCCAACACAGGCATACTGTTTTCCTAGGAATTCTTTTCTTTCTTTCTTTCTTTCTTTCTTTCTTTCTTTCTTTCTTTCTTTCTTTCTTTCTTTCTTTCTTTCTTTCTTTCTTTCTTTCTTTCTTTCT
>CAXHWN010000168.1:0-17000 GCA_964020975.1 Hermodice carunculata | reverse complement strand
TGTACTATTTGGCCCTATGTTACTGAAATCAGACAAATCTTTAATAACGCCAGAATTGACCGTGCATTTTCATCCCACAGTGATGGGTGGCTTGATAGTTTTAATAAACGGGCAATAGAAAGTTACACGGTAGAATTTTTTCAGGAAATAGACGATAAGAGATCTCTTTACTGGTATAGGGCCCAGAAAAGATCTACATGGCGTGGCGATTATCTGTTCACGACAGACAACTTTAATGGCGCCCGCCTAAAATTCATGGCACGTACAGGGTGTTTGGGCTTGGGAGAGGATAGAGAAAGGTGGGGCATGTCAGATACAGCATGTAATACCTGTGAATGTACCGATGATGATCTTTTTCACTTCATGTTTTTATGGCCTGGTTAAAATTCTTTTAGATTGAAGTCGTTCAAGCAATTGGAACAGTCACTGAATGATATTGATTTTAGTTATGTGTGGCAAAGTTTTATGGCGTCATCCCTGTACAGAAAGTTGAACTTCCTTCTTGGAGACGAAGGTTTTAGTTTTGGCGACGAAGTTGGGTTTTTATTTGATTGTATATGTAAAAGATTTTTAGTGGAGGCATGGCGCTTTAGGAGGGAATCCTCCAATTCCTAACTGTTCTGTCTATGTATACAAGATTTAAATTCTTCTTGCACACTATGTATATATGTATATATGGACGCACCGTGGGTTTGCCCCGGACCACTGGTGCCCCCGATGTAAAGGGGTAGTTTTTCCGCAATAAATTATTATTATTATTATTATTATTATTATTATTATTATTATTATCATTATCATTATCATTATCATTATCATTATTATTATTATTATTATTATTATTATTATTATTATTATTATTATTATTATTATTATTATTATTATTATTATTCCAAATCGGAAGAGAACCTGCCATCCGTGCCACTTTCCTAGCAAGATCTCTTATCCAAAAAATGATGCGTAATTATGGTTATTTATTGTTTTCTGTCAACCTGCATACGGTAATCAAAATAGGATCTTCCATTAAGAAACGCTATGATAGTTTGAAATTTGATTGTTCATGTGAGCTAAATTACTAAAAATGACCGCGAATATGACGACGCCAATAGGAGGGCTTGGATCTGCTAACGATAAGTGGATTAGCCTGACGGCTGTCATTTTATGTCGACAGAAAGTCAGATAACCAAGTGTGACAACACGTAAGAAATTAACTGCCTGTACATTTCAGTCTATTCATTATTTTTTTTCATAATTTTCTACGACTTTGGATATTGTGCTACAGGGTAAATACTTTATTATCGTTTCTGAACGTCATAGTTTGAGCAGGTAAAATTATGTAGTGTAGCGGACCGAAGAACAAAAGGGTTCAGGCTAAGATGTAGCGGATGAAAACACACACACTCTAGGTAGGATAAGTGCTTCGCATTTATCCACTATTGATTCGTACTGGCAGATGAAAGTAACAACGGATCGCAGGCGTGTAGCGATTGAAGCCTTAGGAGGGGGTCTTTGATGTAGTTGTACCCCAGGACGGATAACTGAGACTTTACAAGCTGTGGTGGCCAAGTGTATCCCTGGATGAGCGATAATGGCTCCATTAGTATAGCCGCCTCAACAAATCCTAGCAGGTCTGAGGTCCTCACGAGTCAAAGGTATCGCGATGAGCAAGAGATCGCTATCCGATTTCCGGCTCATTACAAGGCAGCCTTGAGGCAGCTCTTCATCTCAAGTATCTACACTTTGCCTGGTGTTACTTTCTCCTCTCTGTATGTCCGGTGATCGCTGTACAACGTACCTTTTCATGGTTATTACGTGCTGTAATATCAGATAAATTCAATTTTGAATGTATCGAACAGAAGGCGGATGATATACCATCCTCACTAAGTGGAACTAATCAGTGACAACAGCTGACAGCGTCATATACTAAACAGACCCTTCATTAAATGACATAGTGCAGCCATTGCGTCATTACATTTTCATATCCAATAGTCAATGGTTTTATTTAATTTAGTTTACATTGGACTGTAGCAAAAAGGGAGGCCGCGTCCCTGCAAACGTTTATTTTTTGTTTTGATGAAATTAGAGTCGTGACAAAGACAAACAGCTCGCTTACTATCATGTATTTTGAGCTGTTATTTCATTATGTGTGCATTTCAATTAATATTAATTTGAAACTCATGGACTTTTCCCCAACTTTTCCAGTGATTAGCATTAAGTCAATGTAAAGTGATTTAGGAGCAAAATCCCTAGAGAAGTTACTGGCTTGTATAAAGTGTGACATTTTTATGATTTGAAATTCGATTCATTCGCTTAAAAGACACAAAAGCAAAAAAAGCGCACACTGAAGGCAACAGACAGCACAAACGGGCAATTTTTGCCTCGCAACTGCACTGCTTATCAATAGAGATTCTCTACGCTGCACTCGGTACCTACAACATTAAAATGTAGAAAGCATTAAGGCACAAGAGACGGAAAGGTCTATGAGCGGTTTTGATTTTGCCATGAAATTTTCTAAATTATTATTGATTTGTTTGCCAGCCTAGGTAAGATGCAGTAGGAGACTTGCGTCAGTTCCAGAAGTTTCATGGGAAAAATAGTCTTTATGAGAAATTGGAGTCTAAAATGCACATCAATTACTGCCTTTTCCCTTAAATAATCAGCTCATGTCCCAAATATATCGCGGCAATTTACCGTCGTTGTGAGTGCAGCAAGAAACAGCAAGGATAGAAAGTTCCAATTTTAGCCATCTTGCAGAGGGCGCATCAATAGGAAAGGTTAGGGCATTGCACTCACACTTTTCATCGTAATTTCAATGTAATGACTTCTAAATAGTTCTATGTAGAAAAAACAAATTTCACATTATAAGTCTAGATGCATATTTGAAGTTTTTACTAAAAATCTAACCTGAACTGCAAATGTTTTTTTTTCAAGGTCACTTTAGCATACAATCAAATTGTATCATATTTGCATACCTCCAGAGGGCAGGATAATATGTACTTGGTTGTATATTTGGATGGACACACATTAAGGTGTTCAGTATGACTTTCCCGTTGTGTTTCACATTGAAAACCTGAGTGATATGCATAACTGCCATACCGACAATATCCACTGCAAGTTTACAGGACACAGAACTATTTGATTTCCGTTACGTCACGCTAGTGAATTGTATATTGTGTCTTTGCATACAATGTGAACACTTATTTCCCAGCGCAATATAGATTCGTGTAGAATATAAACGTTTTGATGTTGTTGCTGTTGTTGTTGTTGTGGTTGTTTTAATCCTTTCAGATATTATGGACATGAAGAATAACAAGACAAAAACACTTTTAGCAGTGTTTATGTAGAAAAAAAGTCTAGTCATTAAATGTTTTTGAGGAGCAGAACGCAGATTTAAGTTTGGTGTAGGAATTTTGTTGACATCAGCCAAAGTAATTAGTTCAAGCAAACAAAACAATCAAAATCAAAGTGGTGATTTATACCGTTGGATGACCGGAGCAATAGCATGCAATCTATGCCAGTTGAAAGGTCTATCGTGTTGATTGAATGACACATTCGGGATGATTACGGTGACATTATTCGCCATGTAAACTTGCACAGGAAAAGATGCCAATACTGAACAAATTTGCATGTGTTGTTGAAGCGACAAGATCTGGAAACTAATGCAGCACTTACCAAACATCCAATACGAGGATGCATATTAATTTCCCTCTACAAAGCACGGGGTTCACGCCTATCAATCGCGGAGGACACATGGGCATATTACTGTCACACACAGGACTAGGAACCCCTTTCTTACAAAACTAGTGTCCTTTAGAGAAATTATAGTTTACAAATCCCAAAGTCATGTTCATTTAGTGCTTTCTAAATTGATTACAATACTAAATTTCCATTTGCCTGTACTAAGTATTCTTAATTTCCAAAATATCAGTAATTCCCCTCCTTTCCGCACAGACAGGGACCCGTATCTCGCCAGGCGAGATTAAGGTTACTAATATAGCCAGGTATGCAGCTGTGGCGGGAAATTCATGTGCATGCCTCTTAGAAGAAGCTACCACCCCGACATGGTCCACCTGGCGCCGTATCTTCTATTATGCTCATTTTGAAGATAATGCAGGAGCAGGTACAGAATAAATATGGGCCTTCATGCCACATCTATATGTTAAAGACGTTGCCGCAATATCAACAATACCGTATGTTAGTCTGATTACACAGCGTGAATGAATGGGCAAATCTTTATTGACTACGCTCTTACAAAAAATACTCCAATCAATCAAACGAAAACGTATATAACACATACAAAGAGCACCAGACCCACGATAAATAATGATTCACAGGATATTATAAGTACAAACACATGTACACAGACACCTCCGAAAGAAATACAAAACGTGTTTTGTTTCTGGCTCCATGGCATTGACGGATTCTTAAAAACTTCAAAAAACTCTATTCTTTGAAATACGAGCCCTGACTATTTGAACTGGAAGTTAAATCACTTTAAGACATTCATATCAGCTGAACATTATCTGTGGAAGTCATAAACTACATGTATGTACACGTATTTTGCTTTCCCCGTCGATCTCAGTTGCAGATGTACAACTATAGGCCAGACCTGAGGGGGGGGGGGGGTGATTTTTTTTTCATAATCAAATGTACATGGTAGTTTTGGTTTCACTCGATTTGGTAATAACGAACATGAGCGTATGTATTAAGTATACAAGTATTATGCATGAAAGGGACAACACAATTTTGCAATGCGTGATACATGATAATCTCTTCTCCTCAACCACATGCCTACGTTATGTCGCGTAATGTATAAGATTTTCACGTGAGTACCAATAAAAGATTCAGACAAGCATCCTCATTTAGTGTGGGGTTTTTTGACTGGTGTGCTGTTTGTTGAGATGCTATCGTTTTACCTCTGTTCTTATGCGGTTCCAATGGCATGAACGGGATCCATTGTATAAATTGAGCAATGAAACGCACTGTGCTCAACAAAATTCTGTCAGACACACATCGTGAAAATGAAACCTTAATGATTGGTCCCACACCGGATTGTTTGCGTTGATTAACAAAACTTGCTGCAACGTGAGTTGGGCTGTTCTGGTGTTATCTATATGCGAAACAACAAGCAGCACTCCAAATGTAAGATATGATTCTCTGGAGGTGTAGCTCGTATATTGTGTTGCGTTTGTTTTGCCCCTTTTGGATAATTGTAGTCCAGAGGTTCGCCACGGGCATCGTATGTATGTTGAGTGAGGGAGTCAGAGAAGTGAACAAAAAACCGATATCAGTTATATTATGAAACGCATTGAGTATTTGCTCAAAATGTATAAATAACCAAGCGAACTTTCAGATAATGCGAGTGTGACAATAAAAAGACCAGACGGAATAGTCCTATCTATCACAGATTTTGTATAATGGCTTGTGCGGCCTCGTTGAACATCCACCACGCAATTTTGTGCACATTACTCAGCCCAGTTTCACAGGAATAGCCTATAAATCACACTTTGAACCCTTTTCTACCCTGTCCACCTACTATAGAACCGCTATAGATGAGCTGCATTTGAGGTAATAGATTTCGAAACAGGAAAAAGCATCAATGCTTTCCCTCCTAGATATAGGCGACCTATCACGTCATAATCAGACTGCAGAAACTGACATGATTTCAGATGTATTTCTGCTATATTACCGGGCCTACATAATAGGCAACCTTTGCCAATATCTTGAAAATTAGTGGACTTGCTTTGTTTTCGTGTTTAATATTATATTCGTTAATGACCATATATAGATGATGGACAAAATGCGTGCATGGAAGTCCAAAAGGTGCACGGGCAATCTCCTGAACGATTCCAATGGGGATATTATATGATACATGTATATACATACATATCCATCGCTATAATATCCCAGGAACAAATATCCGACACGGCAAACATTATTTGGCGTAATCACATTTACGAAACTAGGAGACAAACGACATTGTGTTTGTTATAGCATTGGAATGTTTGTAAACATATTTATAAGTATCACGCCACTAATGTAGAAAATAAATGTCTACTGCATGTAAAACGCTGCACAAGGTGCTCCGTTCAGACCAGAAAATACAGAACAGAGGTACTTTCCATGCGAATAAAAGGACAAGTCTTGTCACTTTGGATAAAATTGAGTTGCATGCATTGACATATGTTGCAACATGAATGCGCAATGCGTGTCGACAATTCTTGAAATTCCCTAAAAAGGAGGGAACGAAGCAGAAATAAAAGAAAATGTTACTTGCAGGGTAATTTCCCGTTTAACCTTCTCATTTATCAACACCAAATGGCTGGCTCATTTAAAAATTATCCTGAATGGAATATCACCTGAAACTGTATTTAATCGAAAATGACATCTTGCAAAATTAGCCCATGACACACGATTTCCTTGGAATTGTCAAATAATATATAGTTGATATGAATTTTTGAGTAATTGATACATATACCACAAATGGAAAATTGTGGACCTTCCCGATTACACTATATCCTGGTTACACACGATGACAGAATAATGGAATAAAAGCGTGTGATTTTGTCAAAAGAAATGTAGCATCTCGGTGGACAAGCATGAAATGCAAGGCGCTGTTTGAACTCACCATCTATGTGTCTGTTTTATTGAGTTGAGGTCAAGACAAATTTTTGTTTCCCCAAAAGGCGGAATATAAATTGATGATATCATTGCTCTAATACATTGGTACATCCATACAACCAAAACCCCATTGCATGGCTGTTTCAATATGGTGACTGAAAGAGCAGACAAGTGATTCTGCTCTGATCTATAGCTGCCGGGGTTTGCAGTGCCAAGTTCGGCAAAGAGGCTACGGTTAAAGTTATTTAGTCCCCGGAGACATGAGGTGAAAGGAAGTGATGGCAGTAGAATCACAGAGAAGGGGAAATGATTTACCAGCTGAGCGTTTTGGCGGATGCACTTGAGTGTCATTGATTCTATAGTGGCAGATGCGCATTTATGAGTTTTAAGGATAGAAAGTCGTGATTGAGTTGCTTGTCCCAGAACTATCACTGCTAAAGCGTTTGTCACTGCTAAAAATGATCAACCTGAAAACAGACTATCTAAAGCACTATTAACAGAAGCTATAAAGAACACACACACACACATACATACACACACACACATACATACATATATATATATATGTATATGTATATATATATATATATATATATATATATATATATATATATATATATATATATATATATATATATATATGATATAGCAGCAAATCATACATCATATCGCTTCATTTTAAATATAAACATGAAGAAAACAAGAGTTCTAAATCTTAGTAAAGCAGGCAGATGACATATAGAAACTTTTTCTTGGACGGTATTACTTTAGAAATTTCAAAGACGTATGTGCATCTAGGAATTAAAATATATGGAACGAAGAGTTTTCACGGTCCGATAAGGTAATGTCAGTGATAACGCCAATAAAGCTCTGGCAAGATTAAAAATAGTAGATGAGTATAAACCTATGTGTGTCTCTCTTTTTTTTGAAAACAAAGTTACAAAGTCAATAATGCGTCAGAGGCTACTTTAAAACAGAGTTCAAAACGTTGTACATTATTTTTTTTTAAAATATGTTCTCGGGGTACATAGTAAAGCATGCAATATTGCTGTACATGGGGAGCTTGGTAAGACCGTCTTGTCGCAAAGAGTATTGTCTGTGTCTGTAAAAACTGGTTCAAAATCATAAATATGGACACACATCATTAATCTTTAACTCCTATAAATGTAATATTGGCCTTTCTCAAACATCAACCTTATCAAGCATACCTAAGTTGGACTGAAGGAACTTCGGGACAATAAATTGTTTTTAAAATCTCTTTCGCATAAGAATAGAAAGTAAATGTTGATACAAAAAAACCCCCAAAACACCCCCCCCCCAAAAAAAAATTAAACCACAAAAAAAGCAGAAACACACACACACACACACACACACACACACACACACACACACACGTTAATAAAATGTCCTATCAAAATAGCGAGTCCACAATCATTCAGAACGTGCACATCATTTAAGAAGGGATTCTGCACTTTAAAATCTATACCAAAAAAGTATTTTTTTTTCTTACTTTGTATTTCTTTCTTTGTGTTTTTGCCATAGATCTCCCTCTCTTTCTGTCTGTCTGTCTGCCTGTCTGTCTGTCTCTCTCTCTCCTCTGTTTCAAACCGCGCTCGCTAGTTTGACCTAAGTATGCGGAGGCACACACCCCCCCCCCCCCACACACACACACAAAGGCCAAGAGTGATTTAAAAGATATCAGATATGTGGCCGTGCTTGCGCACGCTGATACCCAGTGAAAGCTACAGACAGATATTAATATGTTGTTATTGTTAACCCACATCACTGTTTGAAGTGCTACATGATACGTCAAAAGATGTGTCAGAATAGCAACTTCACAGCAGTGTCCTCTAAATTACCATGTTTGACCAGTATGTAACTTTGATCGTCTTAGACATCTACAATTTGGAAAAAACAGTATCATTTATAATATTCCAATTGCTTCTTGGTGATCCAACAATGTTGTAATAAAGGATGAATAATGGAAATAGAAGTCTCTCATTTTCGCATCAAGTTTTCACTTGAAGCACAGTTTTCATTATTCTATAGTGATCTTCACGAAAACATCCATAAACAGTTGCTTTCCGGGGATAGACAGCATTTTTACTTAGTGTATGCCAATTTACCTATGTGAAATAAATTGCTTTTGCAGTATTAGCAATTTTTCTTCGAGTTTGTATCTAAAACCAGAGATTAAACTAGCAAAAAAATTCAAATGATTTGATTTTTCTGCACTTTACACAAATCTACCTATAGATATAAAGTCAAAATTTCTCTTCCAGACTCACTCAGCAAAATGTTTCAACATAATGGTAAACCATAAATAAATATTTTTTCCCATTAAAAGAAACCATATTGGTCGCATTATAAATACTCCCGAAGGAACGTCAAAATTTACATTGTTGAACCTTTGACCGATGCTATTATATTTCTTTTGGATAATACTTTTTGGTTAATGCGGACCATAGGTTTGTCACTAAATTAAAGACATTCCAATGGGTAGCAGTTGCTCCCCGTTACTTGCTGATTTATATTTAAGCTGGCTTGAATATAGGTATATGGATAAATTGATGAAAAAGGACTGTTGGATTGCTAAAAGATTTATTCATGACATTGCTTGTGTAAATGTACAAAATTTCAGTGACATTGCCAAAGAAATTTACCCCAAAAATATCCCTTTGGAATAAACAATTCAGATGGTTTTAGGGATGTGTTCCTGGACTCTGATATTTGGGTCACTAATGGCAGGCCTTTGCATTAAATTCTATCACAAAATTGATGAGTTTAACTATCCTTTCCCTGACGTTAATATTTCAGAAACTATTGGATATAATGCATTTCTGTCACAAATTTTGAGATTTGGTCGTAGCTGTTTTTACTTTAAGAACTTCACATCTGGAACCAAAGTTATTTACAATAAAGTTGAGGCAAGAGGATTCACAAATGTACTTTTGATTAAATCTTTCTACAAATTTTGCTGTCAATATCAAGAGACTGTTAAAAAGTTTGGCTGCAATAATTGTAAAGATTTTAGACTTCCCTGTTTGCTACCTAATTTCAACTTTACGCATCATTCTGTTTCATTATTCACTTTTCAGACATTTTAGGTTTAAATGGTTTCTGTCAGGTTACCCCCTCCCCCCCGGGGGGGGGGGACTATTGGTTGCAAAAATATACCTACGACAGTTGCAAGTTTGCCTAATTGTACTTAAATCTGGTTAAGAAAAATTATGTTTTAATAACCTGCTATTGACTTAAATGATAAAGACTTTCATTCTTTTCTGATATACTTAAGCTCACATTTAATCAATGTAAAAAATACTCAAAATTTGACAGTATTTACATAAATGTCACAAACCTGACCTATTATACTAAAAACATTAACTCAGGGTTGACAGCAAAATGGAGCTTTATGGTTTGGAAACTTTCGATGTGAGGAGAAGGTGTCATCATAGGGTTTGTTTTACATTTCTGGTGCTGGATGTCAATTGTTGCAGTAGTTGTCAGGATTTTCCTCAGTTTTCACATGTGGTATACCTGCAACTGTTTATTTCACTATTGCTAGCTGAATATGATGCCCCAGTTTGTTTCTACATCAGTTATACACTGGCAGGTCGTTTAACTAAGATAAGCCATCCAGCTAGAAAGGGTACGTACTACGGGTAAATCAAATTGTTTTTATCTGAACTTGTACTATACAATTCTGATAACTGCGTTTGCTTTGACAGGTATTCTTTATTAAGGTCTGCATTTATAAGCAAAGCGTCACTGACTTACCTAATTCATCATTTGCCAAGTTCATATTTATTCATTATTATGTGGGTTGTCTTTGCTGAATTTAACTTAGACAAAAAGTAGTTACTCAAAGAGACATGTGCGGGTACAGGCTCGGAAACATGTTCTGAACAGTTACCCGCTGAAGACCCTTTAATTTCATGTTTATTCATTATCATATGGGTGGCTTTGCTAATACAATAATTACATGGAAAAAAGGGACACAAAAATCATAAGAAAAAAAACACCCCTCAAAACAAAAAGAAAAGAAGCAACTCCCACAGGCACCCCCCCCAAAAAAAAAAAAAAAAAAAAAAAAAAAAAAAACCACACTGCAGCTCGTTATAGCTTTAATGTAGAATCAGTCAAAAATTGTAGGCTAATAACAACCACATTTACAAATATTTGTACTCTTACCAAACATTATGATCATTACATGGGTTTCATCTGAAAAATTATTCTCTAGGATGAAGATTAAGAAAATGTGGTAAGTAGAAAAGCATATATTCAAAAGTATTGCCTATGAAGGACGGGTTACAGCTACTGGTGTTAGACTTCTGCCCACTCGATTAAAAGGCAAGACAGTATGATTGTCCTCTGACGGTATGACGGCACTCCTGCTTAGCGATAACTTTGAAATGGTATTTAAAAAAGGCTTGATTATGACCCATTTCAAATGGTATAAAAGAAGCCTTACCGCTACTAGTGTTGGAGAGAGTTTGGACCTTTGATACCGATCTAATGTCATGAAAGAAGGTAGGACTGTTTGATACCATTCCATTACTATCAAAAAAGGCAAGACCGTTTGATAGCATTTTATTAGTATTGGCGAAAGTAAGACCATTTAATGGTATCAGCTAGTGCTCAGAAAGGCTGAGACGTTTTGCACTATTGTCGAGCAAAATAACAAGCCTGGCTATTCAGTTTGACAACATTAGATTTCATCAACATTCACCTCCATTTCATTGCTATTGCAGTGACTTTGATTTGGAATTGTAAGGGTCAACACACACACACACACACACACACACACACACACACACACACACACACACACACATATATATATATATATATATATATATATATATATATATATATATATATATATATATATATATATATATATATATATATATATATACACAAACAATCCACACACCGGAACCGCAACCCCTACGCCCCCTCCCCTTCTGATTTGGAATCGTACAGGGTAATAAATAAGTAAACAATTGTGTATATATATATATATATATATATATATATATATATATATATATATATATATATATATATATATATGCAAACAAAATGAATAATCCACACACCCCAACTCCCAACCCCTACGCTCCCCCCCCCCCCCAATTCCCCTTAAAAACACTCCAATTAAATTGGCTGCCTCATAGGACAGGTAGTCTGTCGTCACATCCGGATTTGAAAAAAAGCTTGACTGTTCGGCATTGACATGAACAGGAAGCAACGAGACACAGTTGCCAAGTTATTGGCAAATTATTTCACCGTGCGTGTATGTGCCAAAGCATTACGCATTAATTGGTCTTTGTATGGAAACGAAAGAGTCGTCCTTGGCGATGCCACACCCAGTGATATAGAAAGTGTTCTTCATCGACATTGCTGGCATGCAGGGATACCAATCCACTCATGATGCATATGCGGGGCCAAGTAGAATTAGCCTGCTAATCTCGGAGAGTATTGCTAAAAACTACATTTGTAAAACGCGAGAAAGCAATTATGTTTTAAATTGATTGTCAGATATCGTGGCATTAATGGCAGATTTGTTTTCATATATTATGACGTGCCAATGTAGCGTTTATCTTCCAAAGTATCCGCATTACACATGTCACATTCCATTGCCTATTGCTCTGCAGGTGGAAGGATAATAGTATTGTTTAAAAGCTATACGTATACAAGCAGCTGTCCCGTATGGGAAACCAATAAGATTTTTGGGAATAAGGTGGCACACATCTGTCTCTTGCATTGGTTTCAGAGCTGCATTACATTCGGTGCATCCCTGTTAGCATTCTTCATCATCATTCTTGTCATTAATATCATTATCACCTTCATCACTCAATATTATATTGATTCAGGAGCTTACATTTTCCAAAACCAACACAAAATCGAAATAAGGAAGTATCGAACACTATTTGGGTTACATTTGTAATTTACGAGTACAAACGTTTGATATATTTCATGCAAGGCGCTTAGCAGCTTCGTAAATTATAGAGAGAATTTGTCAACTTCATGACACAATCCGAATGCTCAATTGATTGATAGTCTAATATAAGATAAACAAATGGGCCTCAGAGTCTTTAAAAATAAAAGATCCTACCAACTTGTATATAATAAGAAAGCGTTTTATGAGGCCAGACCGACTATAAGACATTTACAAGTAACGTCGCAACCTGTCAACGTTTTGAAGAATCCCTTGAACTGAGTTAAGCTTGACATCATGTTGTCTGAAGTTAAACCTTTTCCTTTTTTGGCGAATAGCACCTGAATTTGTGTCATGCATGTTTTATTGTTGATTTGAAAGCTTACAGATATAATGACCTGGAATTGTATAAAGTATAGTTTTTGTGGGATCCTTCAAATATTTTAGGCGTTATATAGAAGATTTAAAGGCATTAAACTATTAGTGTTGCGGCCACAGCATTCTTCAAGGGCCACAACTGTTGGGTTTGCAGGCAGGACCACACGCATGGTGTTTTAAAACATAAATTTAATTCTATCTTGTTTGAAATAGTTCTGCCTCAGTGCCTCAAAACAGTTGCGAGAGTTTAAACAAATGTCAATAAGGTTAACTGTAGATAATGCTGTGTGTTGCCTTTGCTTGACTATTTTGACTGCCTTTGAAGAAGGGCAAGCTACGGCAAATTTTTCATTTTTTTAATCCCAGTATAACTCAGTAAATAGGCCTAGTAATGTTACGATCTCTTTCAGTTTTACCTCTTCTTCTAAATCGCGTAAAATATACTTCTACAGACAGTGTTCGGGCGAAGCCCAGGTCACCTCAGTGATTGACTGATAACGGACTACATGCTTGACCGCCAACAATCGCCCACATCTGTGAGCACGTGTTTTACAGGGCACCGCAATGGATACCGGACGATCTGCAATACGGAGGTAAAAGTAATCATGCAGGTGGGAAGAGACTCTATCTCCATAAAGCTATCAGCATTGAAACAGTAAATTTGAAATGAGGCTGAAAATTTGAACTTATATTCATTCAAAGGATCCCTGGCCCCTAAGGTGTCAGACTCCCAAACACCGGGAACTTCTCCTTTCACAGGTGTCGCCCCAGGTCCTGGGTGCTCATATCCAAGACGTCCTCACAGACGATATCAACAGGGTCCTAAATGCCCCATCAATAGCTGTAGGCCTATGTCTGTCTGCATCATGGTTAGCCTATCTTCAACAATAATTTCAATCCAAATTCTCAATTTTAAATTGTTATTTTTGTGAAATTTTGAATCCGGTACTTTCTGCTCTTCTGCTTTGCGGTGTGCCTGACGCACGTGTGTCATGTCGACTGAAATGAAAAAGAATGTTCTCATACTGTTGGCACAGAGAAACTGTAGTGAAAAGCTTGCCACGATGCGCATGCTCGCGCAACACAAATGAATGCCGTGTGCGCTTGTATTGCTTCTCACTCACTGCAAGCCGTTTTTTGTTGTTTTAATTTTGAAAATTGGCTTTAGTCTTTTATTGGTTTGCACGAGATTTAGAGGGGACTGCTTTCAGCTGTGCTCGACTCCGCCCACTTTTAACCGCAAACAGAGAACTGGAGGATCCTGCGAACAGCCCATGCTCAGCTGACCTAAGCTTGTTTAACAAATCAACGTTGCAGCTGAGTATGCTGTGTTGAGCTTTTATTGAGTGCATGTTACAGTTACAAGTATTTCTAAGGTCGTCTGAAGAAAAAAATATTAAAATGTTAATAAGCATTAAAATGCCAATTGATTAACATGGTAACAAACAGGACAGGTGCATTAGTCTATAAGTACCCGAGTTGAAAAAATCGTTAAAAATCAGAAAACAAGTTTGTTTGACCCTTTCACAAGGAACATACGCACCAAGTTTCAGCCTACTTTGGGTGGCCGTTTTCGAGAAGAAGTCAAAAACAGCGAAGACAAACCAAGAAATCATACAAACAATGAAAAAAGGAATGCCACCTGGTGACCAAATTAAGAACTAGGAGTCCCTAAAAGTGTTCCTGTGTGGCATCAAAGCTACTGGGTGAGCGGTTATGTGGAAGCAGATTTTTAAATATTTGCCTGAAAATGAAACTAAAAAAAAAAGCAAAAAAAAAAAAAATAAAATAAAATAAAAAAATAAAAAAACAGAACAAAACAAAACAAAACACAAAACAAAACACCCCCTCCCCCCCCCCAAAAAAAAACAAGCAAACAAACGAAAATCATAAATAATCCAAACATCACTTGAGGGTGACCATTTGACCAAACTTGGAAGAGGCTAATCCAAGGTACATTGCCACCAAATGTGAAGTCAGCCAGGCTGAATTGACTAACACAGTAATCAATAGGTAAGGTATATTTATCGATAATTACCCGAATTTAAAAAAAATAAAATAAAAATAAAAATCATGTGTACACAGCAGTGATACATAGTGAAAAACTTTGCTTGAATTTTTCACAAGGAACATAATCTGGGTGACAGCTTTGAAGTAAAGGTCAAAAATATCGAAAAGACAAAATATCATACAAAAATATAAGAAAATGGAAGCACCACCTGCTGGAAAAATTAAGATCTAGAAACCCATAGGAGTGCTCCTGAATGATATCCAAGTATTTGGGTGAGCGGTTTCGGAGAAGATTTTCGTTAACATTTACACCCCACCCACAATTGAATGAATAAATATATATAAATAAATAAATAAATAAATAAATAAATAAATAAATATATAAATAAATAATAATAAATAAATAAATAAATAAATAAATAAATGAAAATAAAATTTAAAAAATTATAGAAATAAAAAAAAAATTATTAGCATTGTCCATTTGTGACGCTCGATTTGGAAAATTTTGTTGCCATTTTCATCCAACTGGTATGTTCTTTGATTTAATTTTGAGTGACAAAGTAATACGGTGTTCAGAGGTTTTGGCAACATTTATAAGAATTGAACCAATCTTCATTTTCCTACAGATGATATCCTTTATTGAGTTGTGACCTACCTCATTAGCAACTTGATCGAAATTAATGGATTTATAGTTATTCACCTATTCATCTAGAGTTTTTAATTGTTGTGGTAGTCAACAAATAAGTTGGAACTTAAATTATTTCTCATGCACTTCAAACGTCCATGACATCATGTAATTCATTCATTGATGATATCGCGGAGGCCACTGTAGTCCCACGAACAGTATGCGTTAAGCCTACTTGCATGACTGCCTTGGTCAGAGCAGAAATCCAGATATACGCCAAAACATCGGCCTTTGATTAACCCTCAACGCACATGGATATTCACGACCTTTGACTCGTCATCGACCAGTTTACTATTTACACAGAAGTGCTCTATTTTTTTCTGGTTTTGAAATGTGACCTACCAAAGTTATGTGCAGTCTATAATGACCAAGCTTTAGTTTTAGTTTTCCAAAGAAATCACTCATATGAAAATTAGTTTCATATAGCTTTCGTAATTTATAGTCTACGCAACGAAATTAACATTTGATAGAGTGTATTAATAATTAGTTTATATAACACTTGTTCCAATTACATTTCACATTTTCCTCACACACGTCAGGATATATATATATATATATACATATATATATATATATATATATATATATATATATATATATATATATATATATATACATATATATACACACACACATATATATATATATATGGTACAGATGCAGCTTTTTATAAGTGTGCTACAACTGGGAAAACATGACTGTGGTGATGATCTATACTGCATGTATCGAGAATGTAACTGAAACGTCAAGTACAATGCTCAGAGGACAAAAGTGTTACCCCAAAGCTTATAAAGTTGTCCACTAGTCCATGTTCACAATATTTTAGTTGCTGACTCTATGTTTAGATGTTGATATTCTTTGCTGGACCAGATATTATTTGGGACCGGCTATATGCTCATCAATTGGGCGAATATGTATGGATGCCAAACCGTATTGGCAATACTGCCGGCTGCATATTTGCTGTGACTAGATCCTGTCAAAATATCTGTGAAAAATATGCTCGGTCAAATCTTAATGGCATACCAGCTTGGCAAATAAGTAAGACTGTGCCTTATTGCCACAACAGCTGAACAAGGCAAGCAAGGTTGAACTCGGCTTGCAACATCAGCTGGGCGAATATGCATGATATGTCCAGGAAAACCATACGGGCCTCATGGGCCAACTCAAGGCCACTGTAAATAGTATGAAGTATGCTAACAAGTTGATTTATAGTGGAATCATTTTTCTTAAAGCCAGAGTTTTTAGCAGAAAGTAAATTATTACAAGTTAGATACTCACAGAAAATGTAATAAACGAGACTCTCAAGTACTTTAGAGATATTACAGAGGATTGAAATAGGCCTATATTTTTCCTTTGACTGTTTGT
>CAXHWN010000167.1:73533-92033 GCA_964020975.1 Hermodice carunculata | reverse complement strand
ACCTCTAGACCTTAATTTGTTTGACAGGTGGCACTTGTGATTTTTTTTCTATTTTTTCACAAATTTTTGTCCTTTTTGCTATTTTCAATATCTTCATGTACTTCAAAACCATTTTTCCATATTATGCTGAAACTTGGTGGAAATGTTGCTTGTGGATGGGCCAAAGAAAGTTGTACATAAGGTGGCATTAATTTGGAGGCCTGATTTTTTTACGCATTTTCAGTTCTGGTACTTATCAGTTATTGTTCACATTCCTATTGATTACAATGCAAGTCATTCAGGCTTGCAATGGTAAGTGACCTTTTTGAATTCTCCAAAACTGTTGGTCAGATTTTCTTCAAAGTAAGTGGGGATATACATTATTCCTTGGGTGGATATCCAAAAGGTTTCTTCAAATGGTTATGCTCCAGCAGTTTAACTTTTTTATGGATTTTTTTGTTCATTTTTTGGTCAAATCTTAAAGGGGTACTGCGGTGATAATTTACAATTTTTGAGTTGTTTTATATAATAAATGTGAACCAATATCAGAAAATGTAAACTTTATTCCCAACTGGATAAGCAGATATCAAGTTTTCTTAGATATGTAAATGAGGGGTTGTGATGTCACCTGGACTAACTGCTACAGCTAATGCAATGACAGCCGAGTAAAACTTTGACAAAAACATGGAAACCTGACCAAGTACACATATTCCACTTTTACTATGGATAAAGCAGTGTGTATAGATATAATCAAATTTACTAAACTGAGATATTTACTCATTTAATGAGGATTAATAAGGAAAGAAAAATGCAGAAATCAATATACACAAGCTAACAGCTCCTGAGGTTGTGTAATCAACTACTGAAGCAGGTGTCAACTAATATACCACACTGATAAGATCAAAGGGGGTGATTAACACAGTACACAAGTCATTATGATATGCCTGCTAATGTTGTGTTATCTCAGCTTGGCGCCCCTCAAGGTTTGTGTATTATATATGGAGGGTAGCCCAGGTGACATCACACATCAGAACACCTACTGGAAATATAAAATAGCTCTAACTAAATACCTGTTTGAGAAAAATGTTGAAAATTTGTCACATGAACACTTAAAATGACCATTAATGACTAAAAAAAGTAAAAACTTTCACTGCTGTTCCCCTTTAAATTCTTTAATTTCTGGTTGTTATTGTATTTAAATTGGCATGGGCAGCATGATGTACCCTGGCTTCTATTACGAAATGCACTGTCCTCTTGCTCTGTAAAAACAAATGAATGTTGAACCTGTTCATATATAAAAATATTCTGAAAAGGTGGTCTTAATAAGAAATTTAACTGTAATTTTGTGATATAATTTTGACCATACTGCTTTCATATGAACAGCCATTTGCCTCTTATTATAACTTGTGTCTATTTTATATTGTTGTATCTTGACAACACATGATGTGGCAGGGACATTGATCCTTTGGATCATCTAGTTCAAATGGTCTTTCATCAGGGCTTTTTTTTTGCGAGTTTTGCTCTGCTGACCAAAGGTCGCAGAGCTTATGCAATCACTCATGCCTGTCCGACCATAAACCTTTTGCTTTGGAGCAGAATACAGTCTACAGTTTTTAAGATAGCCCCTTATAACTTTCAGGACTTATCAAGTGTATGAAAATCTAAGTCAGTTCGGTATTTGTGGCACCACCTGCAGTGTAATATATGGGTCAAAATGTGAAAATCTTGTGACCACTCTTACCAGCATTGTTAATGTTTTATAGATCATTGTGAAATTTAGTTGGATTGTGGAGGAGGTCAAAGTCTCACTTGTTTATGATACTAGTGGCACTGCCTATGATTTGACAGGAATTATGAGCCAAAATGTGTTTAAAGATATGAAATTCCATATCTAGAAAAGAAATTGGATAAGACTTGCCAAATTTATAGAATATACACATGCCATGTCCAATGCTAGGATGTTATGACATTCTAATACTAATTCAGATTTTTTTCTCCAAAGCCACTCAGTAGATTAACTTCAAACTTGGTGGCAGTATACCTTGGGTGGGTCTCTACCAAGTTTGTTCAATTGGTTATGCTCCAGTGATTTTAGCTCAGCTGACTTGTCAGTCAACTGAGCTTGTATATGTGGTGGTTAGGCATCCGTCGCCCGTCCTTCGCGTGTCATCCGTGGGCATCCACAATTCATATTTCCATCATCTTCAAAACCACTGGGCAGATTCACTTCAAACTTGGTGGCAATATACCTTGGGCAGGTCTGTACCAAGTTTGTTCAAGAGGTCATGGTCCAATAATTTTTGGATTTTCATAATATTTTTTAGTGTTCTTTTTGGGGGCAAATCGTAAAAAATCTTCTCCAAAACCACTCACCTAATTGCTTTGATATCAAACAGGAATGCTCCGTGGGACTCCTAGTGCTTAATTTGTTCCAGATGCCTGATTTTGAATGTTTTTTTTTCAATTTGGTTGCTCACAGCTTGATGCATGCATTCTATTTAATATGTAAGTGAGTGGAGATTCCAATGGAAATTCACATTTTGACTCCAAAACGATCAAGCAGCTTCACTTGAAACCTGGTGGGGATGTACCTTGGGTGAGTCTCTACCAGGTTTGTTGAAATGGTCACAGGCCAGCAAATTTTGGATTTTTTATTAATTTTGTTGTTGATTTTTTGGCGAAATATAAAAAAAAAACCTTCTAGGAAACCGCACAGCCAATTGCTTCAAATTGAATATGGACACTTTTGGGGACCCCTAGACCTTAATTTATTCAAGAGGTGGTGCTGCAATTTTACTGTTATTTTTTCACGATGGGCAAGGGGATATGTACAGGTACATGTTAGCAACAGTGATCACGGTCATTTGGAATATAGCAGTCATCTTGTGAACGATGTGCACCTCACAGTTAGGCCCATATAACTTTTAGGGCTGATCAAGTGTATGAAAATTTATGTCCAAATTAATGTTGATGGTGCTGCCTATAGTATTATGTAATATACAGGTCAAAATGATAAAATCTTGTGACCATTCCAGCATCCTTAATTTAATATGGATCTTCATAAAATTTATAGTGGGATTGTGGAAGAGGTTAAAAACTCGGTTGCTTATTTGTATTTGTGTCTTTTCATCCAGAACTACTTCCTTGTAGTCATTACCCCATTCCATAGTCAGAACTTGCGATACTAGTGGGGCCAACTGTAATTTGATGGAAATAATGGGATAAAGTGTCTTGAAAGGAAAAAAAATTCCATTTCTTGGAAAAAACAGTTGAATTAGACATCCCAAATTTATGGGCTGTATGGATCATGTACAATGCTGACATTCTATATATATATTTTTTTCAGGTTTGTCTGATTAACGATCCCCGTCCAAAGCATCCATTCGGCAAGCTGTACTCCGTGGCCTACCTTGGTAACATGGTGGGTGGACGTAAGGTCCGATACATCAATCAACCTATAGAAATGCTCAAGCAAGCGGCGGCTAAATCGATCCAGAACAATGAGGTACTTTCATTGGAATCTGCTGCTTTTACATTTTGAGGTCACCACTTGGGGAAGAGATGGTACATGTAACATGTGAACCATAAGGGGTCACCACTTGTCAAGGGTTTTTATGAAGGAAAAACATATTACATTGTTTCATATCATTATTTGAAAAATTGTGTAAGTTGGTAAGGCAAAGAGAAATCATATAGGCCAAGTGCATTTAAATCTAAAGATGTGGTGTTATCTGTAAAATTAAATTCAGGGGTCCCATTTGGTCGTCAGACAGACTGTAGGACTATATCACATCAAAACAAATTTTTAAAAAAATGAAGTAAGACATTAACCTTTTTCTGATCAATTTGCTCAAAAGTACCCACATGTAAATCACCATATGTTTTTATGTTGTTACGTAAACTTCATCTTAATATGAAACATTTTCATCAGAATTTAGATAACGCTGATCCTGATGGCACACCTTAGGTCAATATATTTCATTATATATTTTTTTGGGGGGGGGGGGGGAGGTGGCAGGAGCGTAGGATGGGCACATTGCAAATAGCTCAAAGGAAATCTATTGCCTCAGTTTTATTGTGAGCAGGAAAGTGTTAGATGATTATTCAGATGTCATGTTGGACAATGTAACATACAAGTGTGTTCAACTTCTATTTCTAGACAAGTTGCATTAAAATTGGTGGTGAGGCATGTCATTCAGTCATGAGTTCCAATTTGCTTATTTTATGAAAATACATGTAAATCAAATGTCTGGTTCTGAAACCTGGGGACACATACATTTCATTTGCTCTTATTTTGACACCTCTTAAGTTGGAGTGGGTTTAATAACCTTATGGTTAAGTTTTAATTTTTTCAATGATGCTTTCAGGTGTAAATATTGAAGACATGGCATAACACTGAATATTGATCATGTTGACATATATTCATTGAATAAAAAGTTTAATGAAATTAAATGCAAACCTTGAACAATTTTATCCCTAAATACATAACATTTATAGCTACTGTGGTACTCTTTGGAGACAAGTTGGAAATCATTTTTGCAATTTGGACTGAGAATGTAGTTGTACTTTCAGTCTCTAAGTACAATTTTGTGATATGTTGATGTATGTTTTCTTTTTTTTATGGAGTAACCATAGTTACAGCTTTGTGTGTATGTACATTTGTGCATGTCCTCCACATGTATTTTCAGGAATTTTACTGAATTTTGTCTTGTTTTAATTGCTACATACAGGCTGTCTGGTATGGCTGTGATGTAGGCAAACACTATAGCTGGAAAAAACATGGAGTTGAAGACTTGGCTCTGTGAGTATTCACACTTTGTGCCTCAAAATTGTGTACAGTGAATTTTAATTCAAAATGCCCTGTGTGGGGCTGGCTGGAGCATGCCCCAGTCCTGCCTATCCAGTCCCTGCCATTTAATACCATGATACATGTATCAGAAAAAAAATGTGACGATTGTAGTCAAATTTGGCACAAGAGTACATGTACTTTATGTAGCAAAGATAAAAATTAATATTTTTTTAAGTGAATTTGTATTTATTGGAAAAAAGTGGGAAATCACTGTACACATGTTATGTTTGTGTATCGGAGAGTAGTTCCAAAAAAATGTCTGTCAAGCATGTAGCTTGCAAGTTAACATTTTCAGCTCTATTCTGGAGAAATGCAATTCTACTCATGACTGCATGAAAATTGTTTTCCAGTCATAATTATCAACTTGTGTTTGGAACCTCCATTCTGGGCATGAACAAAGCTGAGCGGTTAATGTTTGGGGAGTCCCTCATGTCACATGCTATGGTGCTGACTGCTGTGTCTGAACAGGTAAGGTCTTGATCACATCAGATGGGCTCACCAAAAAAAGTCAGGCTACTTTTAAAGTGTAAAAGGGTTTTGGGGGGCGTGAGGGTGGGATTGCAAATGAAGAATTTTGTGTTAAATGTATCTTGATACATTTATACTTGTATTTTCAAAATACACTAATAAATGTCTCAAAAGTAAAACTAAAAATTAGTACTGTTACAGTAGCTCTAGAAATTTTAGCGCACACTTTACATGCTTTGTTCACTTCAAATGTAATTTTTGCCTAAAAATAGAAATTTTAGCGCATATTGATGGCTGCGTTAAATTAAAATACACTGTATAAAGTGACTTGCCTAAGAAGTGCCTATAAACCTGCAGTGTGGCACACCTCACAGCTGCAAATAAACAAATTTGCAGTCTGGCCACATTGAAAGCCTTTGAATCTTGGATGGAAATTTCCGCCCCATTCCCACCTCACGTGACATGCTCACCAAGGAGATTATACCCTGTTTTCAATCCACTACGCTAGCATTTTTTCAAAACGCAAATGTCGCTACTGTATGACAGCCTTGCAAAGTGCTGACTTAGAAGTCTGCAAATTTCACCATACAAGTGTTTAACTCCAAGGAAGTCTCCTGATTCTACTGTGTTTGCGTTATTTTTGCATAGATGTTTTAGGACATTGAATAAGTGCTAATATCTTTCAATTAAGGCTAGCGGTAAAATTGCTAGAACTACAGTAGTTTGAACGGCTGCAAGCTAATTTTTCCATGCCATACATCAGTTGTGGAATGAAGTGTATGGTAGATATATATGTATATTGCACTCAACAAACTGTAAAATAAAGTATTTTGTTTTCAGTATTATGTAAAAATTGCATGGCTTCTTTTTTTCCCCACAAAATTCTTGCAAATTCAATGAAATAAAATGCAGATAAAGACCTAAAATATTACAAAACATTTTAGTTTTGACCAGCAATGATTATGTTAATTTATAGGATGGAAAAACAGTCAAGTGGAGGATTGAGAACTCCTGGGGTGATGATGGGGGTGACAAAGGTAAGTCCAGACATAACCTGCATGTTACAGCTCTGTTACCCAGAAAAGCTGGAGAATAAAGACTGTTGGATTTAAAATTCTTCATACCCTCTTGTAGGGAGTGACACAGGGCCATAATTTTGCAAAATTTTGCAAGAATCTATTTGGAATTTTGTCAATTAGTTTTCGTTTTAAAGAAAGACAAGTTTTGGAGAATCTTTACGAGAATGGATTCTCGGATTCTCGCCGAAATTCTGGCCCCGTGACATAATATATTCCTATTCCAAGTTTTTAAGTCATATTTCATATAATATCTGGTCAATAGTTTGCATATGGAGTAAATGATTAAAAATTATTGTATGACTGTGTTGATGTTCACAGGAAAAACTGAATGTGCGAGACCTGATACTTGTACAGTATTGAACATACAAGTTGCTTTGCGTAACCTTGTCTCAAAACATTAGAGTACATGTATGACAATGTACATTTAGCAAAACAAGAAGCTGAGAAATAAAACCTCAGAAAGATAAAATTGAACAGTCATAAATTTATTCAGAAATGTGGCATAGTCTTTAAATGAATGAGTTTTTTAAAAATGAAAATGAAAAATAAATCTGCTCTGGTCTGTATTATTTTGTTTCGATCAGAGGTCTACATCAGTGAGAAATTCTAATCTATGGATAATATACTTACTTCACTCTTGATGAACTTGGCACATGATGATAAAATAAATAAGAATAGAATGCTCTGGCAATTTTTTTATACATATACGCTTTACATCGTATAGTACTGGCATGAGACTGGCCCATCATGAAAGGAAAACCAAAGTGTAATCTTGTTTGACATATGGAAAAAAAAGAAAGAGAGTGAGTAAAAGAACACCGTAATATGGCACCTATCATTACCTCTGCCTGGCCAAGTCCTGGGCTGTGGAACTGTTTTACCATTTTCTTAGCCCCAAGTCCTAAAGTTTGTCAGCAAAGGGGGTTAAAGCTTAAAATAATCAAATTTTGGTCTCACCGTGTCAAGTTTTATTTAAAATTTTGATCTGATCTATACTCAATCTGTTTAACAGGTTACATGATGATGACAGATGACTGGTTTTCAGAGTTCGTCTTTGAAGTAGTTGTTGACAAGAAGTTTATTTCCCCAGAAGTTTTGGATGTGCTGAAGCAAGAGCCAGTGGTCCTACCAGCTTGGGATCCTATGGGTGCACTAGCCAAGACAAATCTCTGAGAAGGCGGCTCATTTACATTAATGTGGTCAATACATGTTCTTTGTATACATGGAGCAACATAACCAGACTGTGATTGAAATTTCGATACAACGACTAATATAATTACACCATTGATTTTGGAGCTGCTATTAAATATATTTTTTTTTTTTTTTTTTTTTTTTTTTTGAAATCAATTTTCTTGACACACTAGTCAGGATTGACTCGGAACGCAAAGCATACACCACGTTGTATGTTAAGCCCACAGATACTCACACCTACCTGCACTATAGGTCTGCCCACCCTAAACATTCCAAGGTGGGAGGCCCATATGGCCAGCTTCTCAGAATCAAGCGGATCTGTAATAAACCAGCTGATTACGAGGCCAATGCTTCAAAGATATTGAAGTATTACGAGTTCAGAGGATATCCTGATCATATCCTCTTAAACTCCAAGGACAAAGTGGATCGGGCCAGCAGAGGATCTCTTCTGGCACCCAAACCAGCCAACACAACAGACCAAGAAAATTTCTTCTTGATCATGACGTCCAATCCATCACTTCCTCCTGTCAAAGATATCATCCAAAACAATTGGAGGATCTTAGAAGCTTCACCAAACGCTGAAGTCCTAATGGACAAGGAAGTGATCATTGGTTTCAAGAAAGCACAGAGTCTCTCTGATGTATTGGTCCGTTCCCGGATCCGATATCATCCAGAATCTCAATCCAACCCTGCAGTTTCTGGAAAGAAACATTCTAATGAATGCAACAAAACCAGTTGCAAGTATTGTGCTTGCCTGGACACTTCAAGCAATGCCAAAAGCACACAAACAGGGCGAACATACCGTGTCCCCAAAGGGGGTTGCTGTGAAAGCTCCAATCTAGTTTACCTCCTCACCTGCGGAACTTGTCACAAACAATATGTTGGTCAAACGCTCCGTCCACTGAAGGACAGACTCCGCGAGCACTTTCGTTATATCAATAACAAAGTACTCGACCAACCGTTGGGCAGACATTTTGCCCAACTAGACCATTCTGAACTGAATTTGAAAGTTCACATACTGGAATACATCTATACTCCCCCTCGTCTAGAACGCACTAGACAGTGGCGACTAGACAGGGAGAGACATTGGATGCACCAACTGCGCTCACTAGAGCCCTTCGGCCTCAACATCATGGGTAAATGAGCTCCCATGCTCAGTCTTATGCTAAATTTTTGTTCCAGAGCTCATTTACCTATGTTTTTCTGCTAGGTAGACATATTCAATGGATTTACCTATGGGAAGATGCACAACTATCCGTTTACTGTGTAGTCACACAGCCAGAAGCTCCTTCAGCAGGGCTTCAGTGGAACTTTGTTTTTCCATGAACTATTCCTGTTTATGCACTCAACGACCCCTGAAGTGCACCAACAGTAACCTCAATCTTTTGAGTCCACTGTAATTCAAATTTTCATTTGGATTCAACTTTGCGTTGACAACCACTGTCACACGAAGTCCGGAGCTCCGTGTTACGTAAACCACAAGCCCGTGTTTTGCGTAGCAACGGAAAAGTTGTACTCTGGTATATAAACAGACGTCACATCATTTTCCCCTCAGTCCCTGATGAGTTTCAGTCGAAACGAAACCGGTCCGACCCATCTCCACTAGCCGTTGCGACCTTCGCCCGGTATCTTTAGCTCATGCTATTAAATATATTTTCATGTACACGGTATGGAAAATTATTCAATGTAAGCAACTTTAGTATCTTGATTTTTTTAAAGCATTAAAATGGTATATTGTACGTACCTAAATTATTACTGATTCATATACTTGTACATTTATGATGGCAAAAAAAAAATGTAAAGATCTATTTTCCCGTGATTTATCATGGACATGGTCTCCCAATAATAAACATGTATGTGCACACACATTAACATGTACATGTACTTCCATTCATAAAATGTGGTTGTGTGCTTCCATCAATTAAAATGTACACAAACCATATTAGAGTTCAAGGATATCATGAAAGCTTATCTTTTCACCAAAGTGATTATTTACTATCGGCATCCTTTACACCAAGCAGCTGCTGGCTGCCTCTCCACCTTTGGAAGGTCATTGCTTGTATACATACATACATGTACATATAATATATATCCTATGTACAGTGTACATGTATATAAAAATCACAGTCAAGTAAAATGGAATACATGTACATGTATAACTTACAGAAATGCCATAATCTGAGCCTGCCATACAATAAAGCTGAAAAAAAAATAACGCTAAATAATTCCTTATAGGAAATTTTTGTAACACTTCCTTTGCTGAAAAAGTTGAATATATGTGCAAGATTACCACTTATCTTGTGTAATAACTCAGGAGAACAGAGACAGTGATGATACATAATACAGACGTGTGGCGTCTCTGATGCTGGGTATTAAGTATCTACAGTATGGCCAGTTTACGTACATACAGAATACGCGTGATGTGTTGTTAAAACACTGCTGTGGTTTAATGCTGTAAAGCAGACAAGAACAAAATCAGCAAGTAAAGGTAGCAGGGTGTGCGGTGGGTGGGGATTACTTGTTCTGGAAAAAGTTGGACAGGCTGCTTGGGCCTCTTGATTCCTGTATTCCACATGCATGTTTTTTGTGTGTTTTTTTTCTTTTTTCTTTTTTTTCGGGGGGGAGGGGAGGGGAGGGGGGTGTCTTTATGTGTGTGTGTAAGTATTTGAGACAGTGCATGAAATGCTGTGCCAGAATTCATGGGATGCCGAAGGAGGGATCATTTTCATGGCATCTTTGTCTCTATTGCCACATGCGTGATGAAATAAACATTCCTAGCCCTCCCAACTGAAGAACCCTCGACAGGACTGGAACAAAAACTTTTCTCTGTTTTTGTGATTCAATATTGCAAGCTACCCTATTGCCCAGCCAAGGTTGTATTCCTCACTCAGGACAATATTCCCATCAAATTGAACAACTGCATAAGTTTTATAATAGCCAGTGTAGATACGAGATTTTACACAGATGTGGTGGGTATGATACATGTGTATATGTATGTTGGACAAACAACTTCTTGCCAAAGTACTTCCATATTACAGTGGTACCTGTTTTGAGAGACCCCTCCAATGAGAGACCGCATATCTTTTTAAGACCGCTCTCTCAGAACACTGTGCTATCTTTCCCATGTTATTATACCTCTAATGAGAGACCACCTGTTTTGAGAGGCCACATTTTCACCTGCCCTAGGGGTGGTCTCTCAATACAGGGACCACTGTACACACAGCTACATCTGTGGATAGGAGGTCCTGCCAATACAGGAACATTTGTATGACTGAACTAGAACATATGAATGATGAGAAGTGACTTATGACCTGTGTGGATGATAATGAATAAACTAGGATCTATGAATGAATTCTGATGTAAGAATGATGAATCATGGCATGAATAATGAAGCGTGAATTGTGACATGTATGATGATGAGTGGATTATGACATGAATGATAAGTGACTCATTACTGAGTAACTGATAGCAAATCCTGACATTTAAAATACAAGCTTTGATACTTAAGCAGGAGGGATTAAGAAAACTATTAAAGCATTTTGTTCTGGTGTTGGCTAAAATATTTCTGTCTTTTTTGGCCAAATTGGCTATTACTCTAAAGATTCCAGCACTAGCCCAGACACATTGATTTTATTGATTTTACTTTGGCATTTTTGGGGGGTGGGGGCATGGGGGTTGCAGGAGGGGTGGAGATAGAAGATTATAATCAGACCCAGTGTTTCCAGATGTGCTATACAGTTTTTTTCTCACATTCCCTGGCAAGTGCACACAAAAATTATTGATGAAATACACACTGATTGTGTAGGAATTTTCCAGACAGTTGCTTTGTGATTCCTCAAAACAGCAAACTATTCATAAAATACCTGTTAATTAGTCCACCAATGGGGACTTTCAGTTTGCACCGTGTCCTTCCTGCCTTCTGTTCATCTGTCCTTTTGTCCATCCTTCCATCTGTCTGCAAAGCTTGTCAGGGCAGTATTTTTATAGCATCACAGTGATACCTACACCTACCAAATCTGGTGAGTGGATACTTCATGGGGTAGGGGTGTGCCTTGCACCAAAATTGGGTCACTGTGACCTTTGACCCCATAAAGATTTTGCTTGTCAGGGCTGTATTTTCTTTACCATAACACCTACCAAATTTGGAGAGTGGACACTTAATAAGATAGGGGTGTTTTGTTCACCAAAATTGGGTCACTGCGACCTTTGACACCTCCTTAAAGTTTTAGCTTGTCTGGGCCATATTTTGTATACCATAACAGCTACAGCTAACAAATTCGGTGCGTGAACACTTCATAAGATAGGGGTGCACAAAAATTGGGTCACTGGGACCTTGACCTTTGACCCCCACAAAGATTTAGCTTATCTGGGCCCTATTTCCTGTATAATAGCACCCATAGCTACCAAATGTGGTGTGTTGAGACCTCACAGTAAATGTATAGGGGTGTGTCGGGCACCAAAACTGGGCTACTGTGACCTTGACATTTGACCCCATTAAAGTGTGACATTAATATTAGATCAAGTTGACCCAGATACTATCCCAAACTAGGGTTACCCAGATACATCATCCTATCACATTTCACCGAGTTTTGGCAAGTTTTTACAGCAGTTATAGCACCTCAACAAATTTCATACTGGTCGAGTCAACGTTGCAATCTATTCTCTGGTGGGGGACTATATATGGCTATTCAATACAGTGCTCCCTCTTTATAACACCCCTCATTACAAGGTGGTTTCTGATATAACGCGGTGGGTACCATGGCTCCTACTGAAATAGTTTTCCCATTATCTCCATGTTAAATGTCCCTCTGTTACAAGGCAGTTTTGCTATAACACAGTATACCCTGTGGACCCCAACACCAGCGTTATAAAGAGGGAGCACTGTACTTGATTTTGTTTGCCTGAAAGTGAATAGACAGGAAGACGATGAATGTAAATACTGTAATAGGTGCGACAACTAGGTCTTCTTGATGGTCCCTTAAAACATGAATGGTAGAATAATTATTGAAAATTGCCATGCTTGTCAAACTGACACATAAAATACAGTAAGATTTAATTGCTGTCAAAACAGAAATACATATTGCAGATCTACTTATTCTCATGGGTGTAAATTGTCGGTTTCAGCATTTCAGTCATTTAACTGAATTGTGCAAAAACTTTCACAATTTCGACATTGTTCCTGTTAAATCTATGTTAATACATGACTGTGTACCTTTTCAGTGTGTTTTAATTTTCACAGTTTTATGCCATCAGCAAAACAAGTGAAAGTAAAAATACAGTGTATAGGGAATTTAATTGAATTTACAGTACTCTAATATTTGACGGCCAGCTGTCTAAGAATAGACTTATAATAAACCAGTGCATGTAATACAATGTAGCATTGATATTCACCAATTTATGTTTCCTTGGCGTCAACAAGGGAAATGCTAACCAAGGAATTTGACCATTGAACAGCATGCCATTGAGAAAAAAAGTGAGCAAGTGGTTTCACAACAATGAATGGACAAGCGAGCTAGAATGAGGGGCGAGTCAAATTTCAAAAGGGCTTGCCCTGAAGATGAAATTGATGTGCTGTGAGAAAACAGTCAGGTTTTCAGGTGGCAAAGACGGTCTCTTGAGAGGAGCATTCATCCAAAGAAACCAAGCCAACACCTTTTACAAATCATCTTAACTTGTTCAGTGCCAACTGTGACTTATGTGTGAACTACGTGGCACGAACTGATCAGAGTTATAATATGGGTGCTAGATTCACATTGCCCAGGAAAAGACATTTCACTGAAGTACCAGCATGCCTGAAGTTAGATAGAATGCAGCCTGCACCTGCATGCTTTGAGCACAGTGCATCCAAAGTATGCTGAGAGAAGCAGTCCAAAAGGTGGCACTGGAAGGGTTAATATTCTCTTGGTTCTACATACAGTGTGAAAAGGATTCATTTCTTTGTCTCTCATAAATCAACTGCTATTTTCTGCATTTTAAATGCAATTTATTGGGTTTTTTTAAATGTATAGTGCTTCAATAATTGGGAAAAGGTTGTGACCTTTCACAACGGAGCAAATGGGAGTCATTCTCATCCAAAAGTTATCCGTGGATACCTATAGCTGATTACAATCACTGAGGAATGCTGATGGCAATAAAGTTAAAATTTATAGTTTGTTTCTGTGGTTACATGCAGATGAAGATTAGTGTGACAATTGTCATAGACACACCTCATGTTTTTTCCTACACCATTACTGCTGTGTCTTTGCATTTCTTGGACAACCATACCTGATGTACATTGGATTGCCATGCATTACACAAATCCTGCATATATCATTTATTGTTCTTTTAAGTTTACAAAGGTGTGTTCTCTCTTGAACAAGAACACTGTTCATGAAAAAGAAATATGAAATTAACAGATCTGCTGAAGATTTGAGTAGTTGAGAATATGGTTTGTTTTGTGAGTAAAGCACAGTTGGACACGCTTTTTGAATTCATTTCAAAGATCTGCCGTTATGTTCAGATTGTTACCATGGTTACCACTGATTGTAGGAGTCAACCATGGTACATCAGCACTAATGTAACAGACATGTTGAAGAAGTGGCCATGGCGGAGGGGGGGGGGCGAGGAGGGTCAGTATCTGAGCAAATTATACAAAATTCCAAGTATTTTATTATGTAAAATTAGTTAATTTTGTTACTAGAGGTGATTCACATGATTTCAGACATTAATTTGTTGGTGCAAGAATTGATATTGGGGGTATGGGCGTTGTAGGAAGGCCTTCCTTCATCAGTAAACCCAAACTTGGCAAAGGATATGTATGTTTGAAGTGCTGTTTGATTCATTGTATACTGAGTACTATGTGCTGTCATAGAAAACATGGGTGTAGGGGACCGGTGTGCTGGTTGAACCACAAATATTGCTGCATGGAGGTACCACTGAATCTGCCGTTTACAAATGTTGCAATAAAACGTATGATTGTGGAATATTACATACAGTTATTGTTTGCTTGTTATTGAGTGAACGCACATTTTAAACGCAGGCCTCAGTAAACAGTAAAGTTGCATGCTGAATGTGACCTCACACAAATATTGTTTAAGTATAAATTTTCCCAGGTTTACATAAATACAAAATTTCATGGTTTTTACTTTCCCAAATCTTACACCGGTAACGCTGATCTCCAGTCCATACCACCATTCGTGCTTTGTTTTTTTTCCAGGTTCATATTTTCCCAAATGGCACAACTCGGGGGAAAATTCAGGAAAATTTGTACTTGAATAGTAATCAGTTTGCCAGTTCATTTCTCCTGTGAGTGATCAGTGTTTCGGGTATTAACTTGTGCAAAGGGAAACAATTGTCATCACTCCTCACATGGTGTGCTATGTGCATTTTGTGACCAACCAAAAAACCAAGTGAAATGTGAATAAACATGTTTTCCCTATATTTTACTAGCTCACTACTAGGTTCCTCACCCTGTCATTGGTAATTTGTTTTAGCATTAAAGTGTTACCATGATCGCTTTTTATACATCTACCGTATGTTTGTTGTTTCATGTGGTGAAATTCCTACCAGTCGAGCTATCTTCATTATGAATTTTGTCCTCAGTTTTTCTCGCGCACTTTTGTTTAAAAAAATACCAAACTTGGCATGGTGATTGACCTTGTGGTCAAATTAAGCACCTGGTTTGGAATAGTCACCATGTTGAAAATTATGCAAACTGGGACCATTTGAAATTTTACAAATTGAATGTCTTCAAAACTACTAAAGGTAGAGGTACCATTCCTACTTTAATTCATAGGTTTGTACTATAGGCGCATCCAATGGATCACAAACACAAGTTGTAAAATTCTAATTTATGCCAATCAGTTGCACTTGAAAGGTTTAAATGTTAAATGTCTTTAAAACTATAACAGGTAGAGTTGTCATTCCAACTTTAATATATGGCTTTGTCCTCTGGGCACATCCAGTAGGACATATTCATATCCAAATGCGGTCCTACTCTAGCACCTATTGAGCAAAAGAGGGAGCCACCTGCATCAGGGCACGTCCATGTATTTAGCATGGTCAAAAGTACTTTCTCAATAAAATAAACAACACAAACAGCATAATCTTAAGAAAATGTGTCAACATATATTTGAAACATAAATTGATTAGACATAAGCTCTCTTTTGGTTGAAAATGTGTTATTTATGGATGTTTATGTAGTATATAATAAAAATCTGCCCTGATCATGGAGGAAGCATCAGTTTGTTGCCCCGGCAACACAGGAAGTGAGCAGGATTGCAGTTAAATATGATTTTCTCCAATTGATCACAATCAAAAGTTTTAGCATTTTAACTTAAGTTGATAGGTTGGTTACATAGCTGCATCCAATGAAATAGAAAGTTTTCTGGGCACACAGACTAGTTTGCTGACAAGCAAATAAGATTTCTTCAGTGATCCTGGATTTTTTTTTTTAATCTCATGATTTAAATATCCCGTTGAGTGCCATGTGGTTTGTTTTATGCCACTCCAATTCTTTAGTTGTAGTTTTTTTGTTTATTTTTAACATTAAGCAGCAGCCAGTAGGACCACATTTAAAGATTCGTGCAGCTATCTTCACAGAGTCCCTACATGTATTTGTACATGTATGTCTCCGTAAGCTGGTGAAGTTCTTTGCTCATTTTCATCTGGTCGAACACAGCATATGGTTATTAATAGGCCTATGCCATGTTTCACAAACATATATATGTTAGTGAACGATATATCTCAACATTTTAGCGAGGGTTTCCATGAGAACAATTGTTGGACGATATCTGTGTTTGCAACCTTAGACTTCGTTCAGTCGGAGTCCCCTGTATGTGCATCATACCTACACCATTTAGATATTTTATGTATATGTATGTGTATATGTTTATGTATATATATATATATATATATATATATATATATATATATGTTTATGTATGTATATATATATATATATATATATATATATATATATATATATATATATATATATATATTCAAGGCATTCTGTTTTAAATACTAACGCAACTGTTTCGTTCAGAACTATTTATAGTAGTTCAAAAACACTGCTCTGTGCCGCATTTTGTGTACCCGAAATTGATTTCCATCCACAAGCATGTACATATTCACAATCATTTCATTCACAACTATTTATGTCAGAGCCGAGATGAAAAGTTGTACATACTGAGAAATATCGTACAAACACCTATGAATTTTCGTAATAAACTTATTTAGAGAGTAGGCTTACTATAATTGCGTAATTCTATTTGAACAAAGCGATGTTACGTGAGGCTACATAGCCAAACGCTTTTCATCGTTGACCAGGCACATAAATGCATGTCACCAGATGCTTTTGGCATATTTGGTTGTTGAGCATAGACGTATGACGATGCAATTTTTTTCTCGCATGAACTGAATTTTATGCTAGCACGTTCAACTATATTAAAAAATAATACTAGAGGGTGGCGGTGGGAGGGTGAAGTTGAAGGATTGAGTGTGAGCTATATTCCATCTCCCCACAACCACTGTTCCGTCAGTTGCTGTTCAGTTGTCTCGGTCGCTTTAATTTGGTGTATTGTCTTCATCATGACACTTTCTCTGACAATTTTAGGGGTGAATCATCACATGTAAATATACACGCCAGGATATGAGGCACTGCACCAAAAATTGCTTGTAATAAATGTCGCACTTTATAAGCCGATATTTTGTAAACACTTAAAATGTGTGTTGGAAATAAGCTCTAAGTTGAATACTAAAACGGTTGTGTGAAATTTTCCCCTGCTCAACATTGTTTGTGTTTAGGAGAACACGATTAGCCTTGGATTTAAAGTCAAATTGGTAACACAGTTACATGTTATCAGAATATCCAAAAAGCCAGCTGATAGGCCCATTTAGATTTACTTTTGTTATCTTTCACATTTGATCTGTTAAAGCAGGTGATTTGTGTACTTATATATATATATATATATATATATATATATATATATATATATATATATATATATATATATATATATATATATATATATATCAAGACGTAGCACAACACATTCTTTTGTGTGTCGATAATGATTACTATTTTTTTACTGAAACTTCGTAAAAAGTGGAAAATTCCAGATAAAAGTCTTATGAAGTTGAATATATGACTTTTTTCCTTTCCCAAAAAATCGAATACTTAAGAAATACTTCATTTCTTCGACTTTTACGTTGAATATTGCCGTATTCCGTATTCTGTGGCATGTCCTACCAAGATGTCTGACTCTATAGTCTCCAGGGAAATCTGATGGGAACCCAAAATTTATTTGGTCAAAACATAAGTTTTACTTCTGTGACCTTCACAATGGGTAGATCCACGGTGCATAGGTCGGCACCGTGTTGTAATACGGTGTTTTGAAGTTATCCTTCTTTTCCCGGGGGTTGACTTAATAAAAAATAAGATCAAAATGATGTAGAATATCACTTTTAATTGGTTCGAGCATGACTGCTCGCATACATGACAAACTCATATACGTTACAAGGGACATAACAATATGCAAAGACAAGCGAATCAGAAAAACCCGCGGTATAGTTAACATCGACGTTGTCCTTGGCAAGACAGGTGTATCCCATGGCAACATACCGTTAAAGGAAATCAACTACATACAAACATGAAACTATCCAAGAGCGTCAGGCTTCTGCACTGACCCAATACACTACACTTTGATCTGTAATTAAATTATATGAACCGATTGCACACAGTTAATTGTGCGGGTAAATGTTACGTACTTTTGCTTGTTACCACCCTATCTGCTAGGTGGAAAATCGCTATACATATTTTCTCAGAAAATTGGGAAAAAAATCAAATTTTGCCTATGTAGAGCAAGGAAGATATGATAGTATTGTTTCTGAAGAATATAGTAGAGCTTTTCCGTATTTAAACATCACTGAGGTATGGTACATGTAAAAACAAT
>CAXHWN010000167.1:0-70833 GCA_964020975.1 Hermodice carunculata | reverse complement strand
ATTTTTTTCAAGTACAGCTGTACCAAACACAGTTCTGCAGAAATATTTGCAACAAATGATTATTTTTGGGACAAGTATGACAAACCAAACATGAAAAAGAACTATGGGTAAAGTCATTTAAAAGAATTTCACTTTCACTTCAGTGAATCTGAATAACGCCTGGGTACCAGTCAGATGTAAATGGATGTAACTTTAACATCACAGGTGTTCCGGTTTTATAACTGAAACAGCAAGAGGTGGAGAACACCGTTCTGCAAACACTAAAATATGGGTGAACAGTTGATAGAAGGAAAGCCTTTTTTCCGTAATTTAAAATTCTGAATTAGGGACATGTCCATATAGTAAATAAAGCTCTAGTTCATTGAACGTCCACCTGTTCAGACACAATTAAATAGACTCTCCCCAGTGTTCCTGTGGTTACGTCAGAGAAACCACAAGGCATTATCTTCTTGAATGCAACCGTTCTTCTCGTGCTCGAGCAATACTAGTAAGTCAGTTACCTAACCACATCAACCTCAACATCAATAGCCTACTACATGGCGACCCCAACCAACCAGAGAGTGTAAGCATTCACTTATTTAGAACAGTCCATCTCGCCTGTTGCATAAATGTATTCTTCTGTAAAACCACTGCATCAGTACCATAAGTCAGCATTACTGTACATGACAACGTACATAGTGTATATATTACCCACCATCTTGTTGATGAAATTGTGAAATTCATTTGATGTACGCGAAGAGGAGTTCATATAAATGCTCTGCACTTTTTCTCCAATCCTTTTGCACTTGGTGAAATAAAGTATATTTAACCCAGTAAATAAAGCGTCAACGTCACATAGATTGTATTCCACGCTACAACCTTCTGTTGGTGGTGGCCCCGGTTGTGCAGCGAAAAGATATGATTGGATATAAAGCGGCACTCGTGGTAACTCTCCGTGGATTCATATATCATGCACAGTATCTCACATAACCAATATGTGTGTATATATGCATATATATATATATATATATATATATATATATATATATATATATATATATTCAGTTTATGGTACTTTGATTCTGTTTATGTTTCTTACAGCGAACCTGCTCAGGCATTGTTAAATATGATCAGGATAGAGTGTCACAGATAAAATATTCCCAATGAACTCAGAACCATGCAGTTTACATGACATTGAAATAGCATGTCATACTGTTATTCACCTCTCACCATTTGTCAATATTTGACCTGTTTTAATTGAATTTGTGAAAGTGATATTTTTGGCCATGGTATACAGTGATTATCTTCGATCTACAACAGGCTAAATTTTCCTAAATTAGTTAAGAACCATTGAGTTTAATTATGTCATTGGAATAGCAAGTCACACACAGATCAGATATTCCCATATGAATTTAGAACCAAATATTTGATCTGTTTCAATTGAATGTGTGATACTGGTGTGTATTTGTTCATGATAAAAGTGATAACGTTAGACCACTGACTGATTAAATATTCCTAAATAAATTAAGAACCATGCAGTTAAAATATCATTTAATTAGCAAGTCATAGCTGTCAGGTTACCCTTTTCATTTGTGAACATTTGATTTGTTTGAATTGAACCTTTGATGCTGAAATGTTGATCATTTTAAATACGATCTGGATTCAAATCTGACAAGTCCAAATTCAGTCACACATTGCCAGATGCATGTTTGTGCTAGAAAGCATAGGTACTTGCTTAATCAGAAAAACATTTAATGTATAAATTTGCTGAACCTGATATTCAAAGATCTACTGAGCGTTTATAAAGTTCATTACAAAAAATACATTCCTCTGGATCTTCTATTGGCTGCTTTATTAATGGTAAACAATTGATCTGAGAATTTAATTTGAAAGGAGTATAATCTGGAGTGGGAATTTTAAAAAAATAGATAGATGCCTTTAGACACGTATTTTGCTGATTTTTTTTTTCAGATGTAACCTTTCTGCAAAAGGCCTGGGTAGCCTATTTCAGGATTTGTTCAGTCCTGTCTATTTTTTACGTTTGTCAACAATTCGTATGATCCGTTTTATCTGAGCCCATTGCTCTTCAAGTTTTACAATTGCAATAGCTCTAAAAGTCTTGCAGATGATAAATGACTGGATTTTCTCACAGTTTTTTAAAGATGCGTATGCAGTAATTTGAGTCTTGAAAGACCACTTCAATATTTACCTGGCTTGACAGACCACATTTACCAAGTCTCTAGTTCTATCTCTTCAACGTTATACCTCTAAAGAGAGAACACCTATTTTCAACAACCATATTTGGGTCCACCCAAAGTGCGGTCTTTCAAGACAGGGACCACTGCATATGCCATTTATGCCTCATACCAAATACTTGAAGACCAAGCTTCATCTTTTCATTTTAGTGCCTTTTTGACAGCAGCTTTGAGCGAATATAAACACTAGAAAAGATGTCTTATTTTCCGTACAGTGTACTGGCAAGTTTTATTTACTGCACAGTGTACTGGGGCAAAATTATTAACTGCACTGGTTTAGCAGGAACCCCCCACCACCGTTCCCTCTCGAGTCCTATGTGGTTTTGTGACTTAGCACTATCAAGACTAGGCCAGTCTAGGGTTGCCTTTAGAGTTTGATAAACTAGGAGGGCCTGTTTTCCCGTCAATTATCGATCTGAAGCGTTTTCAAGGTTACCAGAATGAAATTAACACAACTATTTAATTGTTTTTGGAAGCGACCAGCCTGAAAGTCCTGGGGATCTAGGAAAAGACATTGGTTTTTAAATATGGGTAATTCCTAACACGTACTTCCATCTTGAACCGAGCTTAAGTATACACTCCACTCATACTAAAGCCAAGCTCATAGAAAGTATATGACTAGAAAAAAAATTAAACTTTAACTGATGTGGTATTAAATCTCTAACTTACACAATTCCAATGCAGTGTACGTAATATGATGATCACAAGAATTAGGATTTTGAATGTTTTCCATTAACAGCTGTGAATTTATTTGAGGAATGTCGCTGTTCATTAAGCCTTTTTCGTCGACAACCAATGAAAGAGGAATAAATATTATCTATCTCTTTAAAATGTGCCATATATAACTTGAAGTGCGCTTTCAACAGTACGGTGTCCTGGGATACGAAGAGTCGTGGTTGCTGATTGTCTATCATATATTGTCCGGAAATTTCAATCCCATCACACTGCAACTCAAGCATCGGCTAACTTTCTTAGTATAGGAACTTCATAAACGCAGTTTTTATAATGTAGTAGGCTCACGTCACATGTCTGATACACCAATCAGATCTCACATTCCTAATAATTCATTCATATAAATTACAAACATTTCGCACGATATAAACTAGCGTAATGTCTGTATTATTCTTATCAAACAAGATAGAGAGTGAGAAAAACCCGTTTATAAAAGTACACAGAACTGAACACTGAATAAATATGCGACGCTGGGGAAACAATGGGGGCTTTGGTGAAAGCTTGTGACGGCTGCGGTGGTTTCTTAATATTCATGTCTTGAAGGCCAAGTTACTGTTCAAAACTTCACATCAAAATATTTGGTGGGATACCTTGACATTATCAACTCAATTTAGTCATTCCACTGTCTTCAAATGCGACAATATGTCAAAAAATCAAGCACCGGATTCTACTGACATTGACCCGCAAGTACTCGCGGCTATAGACTTATGCGTATCACGGGCTGTTAACAATGCCACGGAGTCGTGGACTGTCAAACTGACGGAATTGGAAGCTATGTATAACGAAATTAGTAACAAGCAAACTCAAAACTCAAATGAGATTCATGAACTTCAGGCATCCCTTCAAGAAAAATCAATTCACGATGCCATTAAATCTATCGATAAGGAATTACATGGAAGGAAATATTCCTTAATTGTACAAGGAATCCCAGGAGAAGCGGGCGAACCTTCTATTGATACTCGAAAAAAGATCATAGAATTTGCGACAAAACAGCTTGAACTTACAGATGAAGAAATACAGAAATCCATGTTTGCTGCTGTTCACCGGCTTAATCCGAAAAGAGATGCCGGAAAACTGATAAAATTTATTGATCTTGATATGAGGGCACTTTGGTTATCAAAAGCAACACTCCTGGCTAAATGTGACCGCTCAAGTGGCAAGGTGTTATCTATATCACCCGATTTACCCCCCGTACTTCGTTTGCTCAAAACAGAAATTATGAATTATAGGAGAAGCCTGCCAAAAGAAACTAAAATGAAAACTAAAATCAGGTTTGGTTTAAACGTATTTTATTTTCAATTGGGAAGTAGGACAAGTCCTATATAAATCCCTCTTGAGAAGAATGGACAGTATCACATGACAGAACGAAACAAGACACATTCTGTGTGGCGGACGCTGTCATTCAGAATCATCAGTCAGTGGTAGGCTGCTGCCCAGACAAACCAATAATGCAGACAGCGAACACCACACTGAGGAACAATAGCAGGAAGAGACATAACAAGGACAAGACGGATAGTGGGGCAACCAACAAAAACAAAAACAAAAAAAACAAAAAAAAAAAAGCAAGTTGCATTGCCGATTATATATAAATTTTCCTTGTCAAAATTAAGTTAATCGTGTTCTAGATTTATGTAATGGCATCAAATTGAAATCTACGCGTGTCCTCAATATAGTCGTGTACACAGAGGAATATTGATTTATTATTTTCAACATTACAAACAGCAGAACCCAAAAGTAGGGTTTCAAGTGTAAATGGAGCAAGATTTATGATAGAAGCATGTAATTTATTACGAGGCACAATATATCGGGGACACGAGAAGAAAAAATGCCAGACGTCCTCTATACCAGTTCCACAGATACAGTCAGGTGAATCTTTTACACCAATCTGAAATAAGTGTTGGTTCAGTTGGCTGCGACCCATCCTCAGACGAGCATGTAGAACAGCGAGTTTTCTTTTACCTACATAATAAAGTGAGGGATGTTTGACTGGGCGGACAGTTTGATGCTCTAGTTTACTTTTAAATTGTGATAAGGAAGGAGAATTTCGAGTTGCAAGAGGAAGGAGGTTCCAGAGCCGTGTAGCGGAAGGGAAAAAGGACTTATTGAAAAGATCTGTACGGGCTCTAAAGTGTGGTAGGTCAGACCGTCTGCGAGTAAAATAATTGAACGTCATATCAGGAGTTGGAAAGTGTTGAAAAGTATTTCGTAAATAATTTGGTACTAAATTATGAACAATTTTATACATCTGAATCAATTTAGATTTCTCACGCCTTTTAGAAAGTAGCTCCCAGCCAGTCTCTTCATAAAGTTTTACTGTAGGAGTAGTTTTCATTGCCCCGGTGACAACCCGAGCTGCAGCCAACTGAACATTTTCCAAACCATTTTCATCGCCTTGTGTACAGCCGTCCCACACGACACTAGCATACTCAAGTATGGGTCGCACATAAGATATATATATAACCTCGAGTGTCTTTCGGTCCAAGGTATATTGAAGAGATTTCATAATATTTAACTGCTTAGTTGCTTTTATTACAATATTATTTATATGTTCGTTCCATTTGAGATCAGATTTTAATGTTAGGCCCAAATGTTTATGACTTTTGACATCATTCAACTGCTGTCCTAGGAATAAAAGTGGTGGATGGTTTGTTGACTGTTGCTTCCGAGAAATAATCATGGCGTCGGTCTTGGATGCATTAAAAGCCACTAGCCAATCTTCAGACCATCTAGCGATAGAAGAGAGATCATGATTTAAAGAGGCAGCCGCTGTAATGGGGTGGTCAACAGTAAGAAATAGAGAAGTGTCATCAGCAAAAAGCTTAATTTCTGATTGGACTATATCAACAATATCATTAATGAATATCAAGAAAAGAAGGGGTCCAAGAACTGAACCTTGGGGGACTCCAGCATTGATTGTCCCCCATTTCGAACTTTGACCGTTAACAACTACACGTTGTTTACGATTAGAAAGGTAATTTTTGAACCACAAGAGAATATTTCCACTGACACCACTTTTTTCTAATTTATAAAGTAAACCTTGGTGCCAAACTTTGTCAAACGCCTTGCTTATATCTAAAAAAATTATTCTGACTTCTTTCTGTAAATCAACGGCTAAGCACAGTTCATGGTAAAGTGATAATAACTGATTTACAGTAGAATCACCAGGCATGAAACCAGACTGATTTGCACTAATAACTAAATTATCCCTGAAGAAATTAAAAACATGTTTAAATATAATTTTTTCCATGACTTTACTTGCACAGCTTAGCAGAGATATAGGCCTGTAATTGTTACACAAATTTGCTTCGCCTTTCTTGAATAAAGGAGAAACATTTGCCTTTTTCCATTCAGAAGGAAAAGTTTTTTTCCGCAGTGATAAATTAAACAATTTTGTGAGAGGCTTATAAATAGAAGGTGCTGCTTCGCGTAATAATTTGGGACCAATATTGTCCGGACCAGTGGCCTTCGTGACATCCAGAGATCTAAGAATATCAAGAACTTCTTTTTCTTCTACTACTATATCATTTAAAGTATTATTAGGTAACTCAGGCTGCTGAAGAATAGGTGCAGTCGAGGAGTCAATGTTACATTGGCTCAAGAAAAATTCATTGAAGGCCTCCGCTTTTGACTGGCTATCAGTAATGTGATTGTCATTAATCAATAATGAGGGAATTGCAGAAGATTGATTACGTTTCATAAAATGTTTGACTGTCCGCCACCATGCTTTTTTGCCCGTGGGACCACTAGATAAAGATTCACGAAGATTATTATTATATTCCCTCTCAGCGAGCTTTAGGTTTTCTTGATACGCATTTCTGAGTTGATTGTACACTGCCCAGGCTGCAGCACTTTCTCGGGTTGGCGAATGACGTTGCTCGCGGGATATCAATTTGGCCTTGGTATGTGCTCTCATGACCTTACGTTTGAAACAACGAAGAGTGGTATTATACCAAGGGAGATCATGAGGCCTAATAGTTACAACTTTATTTGGAATACACTCTCTTGCCGCTTCTAAAAAACGCTCTGACCAGGCTGTACAACTTATGTCCACATCATTAGATTCAAAACAGTTGTCCCAATTAATTTGATCTAAATAATTTCTAAAGTGGCTAAAATTCGCCTTACCGAATTCCCAGATATGTCTATAGTATACAGGATCTATTTTACACTGAAATCTTACATTAAGTGATACGATACTATGGTCACAGTTTGTCAATGGAGGAGTAACCCGGGGTTCAGATACAAAGTGGGGAATATTCGAAATAATTTGATCCAAACATGTAGCTGTATTTTCAGTAATTCGAGTTGGCTCATCAATGTGAATGGAGAGTACATTAGTAGTGCAAAAGTCTTTTAATTTACGCCCGGAAAAAGTACTAAAGTCGGAATTGAGATCACCGGTTATAATGATATTGCGAATATTACAGTTTTTTGCCAGATCAATACTATCCTGGAGATATTCCCAGAAGGAAGTATTTGCATTTGGAGGTCTGTACACCACACCGAGAAGAAATTTATTATTATGCACCCTTATTTCAGCCCAAAGTAATTCTATTTGAGGAATTTCTAAGTCGTGACGCCTTGATACAGTAAAGGCTTGAGAACAATATAAAGCTACTCCACCACCAAGCCCTTGCGGGCGATCCCTACGTATAATATCATGAAAGCCTGGCAAATTGAGATTGTCACCAGGCGTAGAGTCAGTGAGAAATGTTTCCGATAGTGCTATAATATCAAATTCATCGGCTATGTCTGCACGGATATGCCTTAATTTATCATGGGATAGACTTCGTATGTTTAAATGACATAACTTGATGTCACGAAGGCCACCTACCGGACCAGGGTTTACATGAATGTCTCCTGCAAGCAAAATTAGGAGTGGACAGACGACGAGCAAGTAGAAGTCCATACGGGTAAGTTTCCTACTAACTAAGGAATAATGAACATAAATTACCAATAGAGTCTTCCGATACTTGGCAGTATAGCAGGTAACAAAAAAGTTAGCCAACCATATATAAAACAGTAAATACAGTAAAATAATAATAGTAGGGTCGGATATGAAATAGAGATATGCATTGTCAGGGACGACTGTACACAAAGTTGGTAAGTACCAAGTATTACGTATCAATTGCAATGTAGTAACATAGTATAATTTGTACATATAACAGATGAGAAATTTCATAAAGAAAACTTGACGCAGCCATGTAGCATCAACACATAAAAAATATGCAAGAACGCATCGTACAAATATAGTATATCTCTCAAAAATAGGAACGTATAACATGTCAGAAATAGCTAGTAGCCCGTGTGCTTTAGGATAAAAGAAATAGGCGAGAGCACAAAGTACCATTGGTGTATATATCAACACAGCCCCTTCACTAATGCTAATCAGACACGAATACCAAATATGACTTGAAGTTATCAGGATACTTGTAACATACGTACTTGCTATACTTGAAGCATGATATATTATACACAATATTTTACGACACAAAGCGTATATATAAGTTCTCATCCTATTTAGTAAGTACGAAGGAAATAGAACAAATGAGCACTCTGTGAAATAGAGAAAATAGATTATACATGTGAAAAATTCACTGATGCAATAGATACTGGCATTATGCAAATTAACATACAAACGTGATGCAGATGCCCCAACATAAAATAGAAGTGAAATACATGTATACACAAAACACTCAACATGTAAAATTAGTACAAATTGAACAGTAATGGCCGAGAGGTACGACAAAGAAAAATCTAGAATGGATACGCACACACCGGTGCATTCCGATTCGCATGAGCATAGATTACGGAAAAAAATGATATAATATTCTAGGCATGTCGTCACGGTGGTCAGGTACAGATGTATTTGAACCACGATATAAAGAAATGAAACTAACATACCAAGAAAGAATACGGTGACCCTGGATAAATATTTACGGCATCAATGACGCAACAATAGATCGCTACGACCCACCAAGATCGACCACATACCCTGAAACTCCCCGAAGTTGGTTAAAGAGCTTGAGGCAATTTTCCTAATATATGCATGTTCAAAACTCGGGAATACACAATATTAGAACTCCACAGTAAGGATGTACCGATAAGTATCATATGCTTGTACACGTGTTGGAAAAAAAATGGAGTTCCGATAATTGGATATTTTTTCTCAAAGTTAACGTGTAAGACAAATATAGCTCTTCCCATTCGTATGAGCATTTAGCGCACTGGGGAGTGATGTAATAGTCAATGCTGTTAGATGTGCAATCAGCAGATTCAAAGACTTGTCAAATGTAAGAGCCACGTAACTACGAGCAGATTAACCACACACATTTTCAAGTTGTTTTTGTGTTTGGATGGTGTGTTTTGAGCCAGTTTTATCCTTGATAAAAATCTTTCCGTCGATGGTCCACGAGTCGGATATCTTCCCGGCTTTCACCATTACCCTCGCGGACTTTGCCAGCTGGGCTCTGCGTTTTGTCAAGTCTTCATTTACATACAAATTGCGCCCTTTCAATTTTTTCTTCACACTGAACACGGATCGCCTCGCATTGTATGTAGTAAACTTTACAATTAGTGGTCGTGGTTCGGTGCCCCCAGTCTTAGGACCAACTCTGTGGGATCTATCGAGGTCTCGGGGTTCAAGGGATACATTAAGCTCTTTTTTTGCAAAGTCTATTATAACCTGATCAGTATTTTCTTGATCATGTTCGGTAATTCCATGCACCCGCAATGAATTCCTTCTTGTGTACTGCTCGAGTTCGTCCACTTTAAGACACAACTGCTCAATTTCTGCATCTTTTTTTCTCAATTCGTCCCTCAGATATTTAGCCTCAGTTTCCACATTTGTGAACAGTGGCCTCATTACATTGCGTAAAGCATCGACCACGTCTGGCTCACATAGCATTTTGGCAAAGTTTTTAATCAGTAAAGACATATCGACGTCTTGACTTTCTTGTGGTGCCTCTGATGCAGAATTTTCAGATCGACTTTGAGTCTCACTTACACTATGAGATCTATTGCCTGGTCTACCTGGCTTCTGTTTTTGACCGTCTTGGCCCGACATGGCTTACACAACGTGAGTCAAACACGAGGAGAGGTCCAAGCGAAAATGAAAAAGATTCGCAACTCACAAAATTCAGTCTCTGTTGTGTCACTTCTTGGTCCAGGTGGACACCAAACGTTAATGTATCATATGCCGAGACTTCAACTACTGCATGGAACTTGCACAGGGTAAAAAACCGTAAAAAAGAAAGCCTAGTTGTAAAGGCTTATCTGCCCATGACAGCGCCCTCTAGTTCATCAAAATCAGGTTTGAGAAGACGTGGCCATATATCACACTGGTCCTACCAGATGGGTCACATTTCAAGCCAAAAATAGGCATACGAGACATCGCCAGGTCGTATTATTCACCTGGGTGCACTGCTTTACAAGACAATCCGTTGGGACTTTCGAGTTACGTAATTGTCAAGTTTGCGCACGTGCGGTAAATTAGCTTGCGGAGTGCGATCACATACAGATCATTACAGTGTGTAGAGGTGCACGACCTACATTATTTTACTTGACTGCACCGTACCATGGAGGAAGAAAGACCTCCTATCGTCTAATCTAATTATTCACTACCTACATTACGGAACAAATTGACTGGTCTATATCCTGACTTTGGAGGCATATAGGACCTATCTCAACGATAGATGTAAGAACATAGTCTACACGTATTGTAGGCCTAACTTGCTGTGCTCAACATCGTAGGATATTATCTAAAAGGTACCGGGCCGGATTCTGCATCTCACTATCAAGCGCGCAACGGACACCTCAGACACGGACAGCTCAGAACAAAATGGACACCTCGGGACAAATTTAGTTCCTTTCATTCACAACAGAGGACAGTCAAATAGAAAAGAAAAGTTTGTCACCTGCCTTGAATGTATACATGTATGTATCATTGTATATGTAAAATGTATGTAATTTGCGTGTGTAGCTGATCTTTGTATCAGGCCCACCTTTCAATTTCATTCAACTCGACATTTTCGTAAACACAATCAAATTGTCTCAAACATGGTCACTGCTGCAAATTTTTATAATTTTGTTTGTCTATAAATACACCTCTAACACGCATGCACAAACACAAGCCAGGTTTGCATTTATACACATATACATGGAATCTGCCATAGCGACCACATCCATATAATGACTTTCTTTCTAATGCAATTGAAGTACTATGTTTCACAGCACTCCAAAGTGACAATAACATGAACACATACAACATGTCATAGGCAAATACACGTACTTTGAAGTAGCAAGGTCTTCGGAACTCTGTCCAACGACGATAATACAATTCACAGCAATGGCAGCAATGGAACACTATCAATAAGAGTATAAATCAGTCAACGACGAGGTGTGGTCTTGAAGAGACAGCTAGAAGTTGTGGTAAGAGCGCTTCTCCACGTGGTTGCAGAGTTTTGTTCAACCAAGAACTACGTCACCAAACTTCCGGCCTGGCTTGCCGACACAACCCTTTCGGTAATCCTGAGGGGAGAAGTCCTTATTTCCCGACTGCACTACATTCTTCCCTGTTTTATTTAATAGGTGCTGTGGTTATTCTTTTCTTTTTAGAAGAGAAGATCATGCCTTTATGGGGGTGATTAAAGATGGATCTGAGGCCAACTGATGAGAAACATTCCTGTGCGACCTTAAGTGAAAGAAAAAATCAAAAAGGTTAGCAACCCGTTTGCCTTGACAAATACGGTTTAAAATTATCATGCCATAACAAGGACATCACAGCCTTGGCCAGCTGCTTGGTGCTCTGCACCTGCAAAAAGTTATAAATTAATGAAATTAGTAACGTACATCACATAATTAGTACATGCACACATAAAATATAAGACATTATTCCCACTCCCCCACATGCAATATCATTCATTCGTGACCTCTGCATTCCTGGCCAGTCGGAACAGATCCGAGACCACCACCTATTAATAATGAAAATATTTGTCAGTCAGACATTCAATCTAGCTGACCAGCCATAAATTTTTCCATTTGACGAATATTTATAGGGTTAGACCATATCCAACCCTGATTTTATATTTTACCACGGTAATGGGACAGATACAGATCCGACCCAACTATTTGTTTCAGCAGGTTATGTTCAGTAAGCTCAGATGCCATAGAATTCCTTGGTGACAGAGCGTGTAACGTCACATACGACTGATAAGAGGACGTTCTTGGCGCCGGCCACCAGCTTGGCCACCTGAAATACCATCCCAGGGTGAGAATATCGACAGGATGTCTTATGATCCTCTCCCTCCCTTCCACAAATCTGGCAGTGATGCCAAAAACAGCTCTAGGGAAAGCTTTCAAGATGGCCTCCATGTCCTTTACTTCCCCATGGAAACAATGCATATGTACCCTCTGTGATGCAGGCAAGGTGGCTTTCATGACATCCAGGCATCATTGCAAACTCTGGCCCTGCTCTTGACCGTCTCGGCAGTGTAGAACTGCGGGCAGATTATATTTCGCAGCCAAAGGGAGAACCTTCTCCAGGGCAAACTGCTGTCGTCTTGTGGACTGATTGACGTCACCCTGAACTGTCTGGTCGATGCCCACCTCTCCAATACCGACAACCCTTGGTTCTTTGAGCAATTCTTGCAACTTGTTACACATTCGAATAATCTGGTGTTCAGATTTCTCCCCGACGAACCTGGGGTGGATTCCTAAGGTCAAGAACACTCTGGGATCTTGTACCAAGTTAGCCATCCCACTAGGTGTTTTAAACTTATTTTCAAACACCTGGTTGGACACCACGGCTTCCAGTTGGAACTCCTCCTTATACTGCTGGCGTGGAATTACTGCATCCAAATTCTGTTGATGGGTCCGGTATAGTAATTCCCCCACATGACAGTGGGCATCAATCAACTTATACTGGGGACTTCCCCCCAGTATCATGTGGCACTGTTCTCCTTCCATACTGATGGTATGGACCATCCTGAGTTGGTGCCCAATCACTTGGATGCGATGACTTGGGAGGGTTCCAATGATAGCGGCTAATACACGCCAGTGAAGCATGGCAGGGATACAGTTGGGTGGTGCTACTGTGATCTTTTCAGGCAGGGGACACAGCTTCTCTGTCACACGACGACTGTAATCTTTCAATAGCTGTAACTCCATGTCAGAGATGACAGCTCCCTCGTGGAACAGATGGTCCTTCTGAACTTTCTCCAGTAATGCTTGAACGTTATTGCAGGACAGATCCTCAGCCAGAGTGATCAGCAAACCCGTCATCAGAGATGCCCAGGCCTGCATGTAATCGTCCTTGAACTCTCCCACACCGACCTGATGGCGCATCAAATGTTCCGTGAGACCAGTTACTTGATTGCACTGAAAACAACACTCCCAGCAGGATGTAGTGGGTGATATGTACCATGGAAGGTGGTTTCCAAGAACATGCCTCTTTACATGGGGAATCTTTAGATGACAGATGGGGCAGGGGTGACACTTCTTCTTTCTAGGTGGTTGCACCAGCATCTCTATATTTCCATTGTCTTCCCTCACCGACCTTTTGGTTAAGGTGGAAGACGGCTCCAACAGATATGTTGGTAAAGCAGCTTCTGTACCTTGGGTTTCAGTTGTTGTAGCGGAAGCAGGACACGTCACCCTTAAACCTCCTGTAGCTGTTTCCGTAACTTCCCTTCTATCCTCATTCTCCCCTGTGTCTGAATCAGTAATCTCCCCTTCCTCTGGCTCCCATACATCTAGCACGGTCCACTCTTCTGGCCAATCTTGCGCACAATCTGAATTATTGTCAGCCATCCTAATAAAAAGAAACCGTAGAAGACATTTTATGTAAGAATTTTGCATATATTAAGCATCCTTACTTGTCCTCCAGGCAAGTCTAGGGAACAGCTTGTTGTTGTGCACCATAGCCCAGATTACTCTGCAACATAAGGAACAGAAGAGCAAACTATAAATTTTTATCTGACCAATGAAAAAGTTAGCAACCATGCCACCCATTTCAGTATATTGGCAATCAAGCCAAGCATTGACAATTTCATAAACTGGAATAATTAGTACCTTATCCAATTATTCCAGGCATTCACATGAAAATGCACATATTTACAATGACAAACCGGTAAATATCCAGCCCTTTTAGTTCTGGACATCCACATAAGCTGTTCTAAGCACCTAATACGATCATGCCTTTTAACTAAGATCATACTGCTGCAGGCGAGAGGGAAGGCAGATTGCTCTCCCTCCCCTGGTCCTTCTAGGCACAGAAGGTATTGGACCAGCGACCGGTGCTTGTGTTATTTCTGGTTCTCTCGGCACTGGTGTAGCCATCACTTCGGGTTCTCTCTGTGCAGGTGTACTGGTTACAATATCATCAGAATTAAATGAGAGGTCCACTAATGGCTCTTTAGAACCCACAGACAGTTCAGACTGAATGTGGGTCACCTCTTGATCCTTGCTCACTTCCATTGGTTGCGTTTCTGCAAACAAATCACGGAAAACATCAGCTAGCAAGGATTCTTCTTGTTCCCCCTCATCATAAGGTATGGTATCTTCTAGTTCTAAAAAATTGTGTCTCATTCTCCTCATCCACATTGGAATGAAGCGATCTTTACACGGTTTTAACCGATCGTGATGAGTTACTTGCTCCTTTCTGCGCCCCTTAATCCTATAAAGAACAGCAGATAAGACCTGGGTCACTAGATAAGGACCACTCCACACCTTATTAAGCTTTCTGGATTGCCCGGGTTTGCTCGCGGTTTCCAACTTGTACACCAGATCACCTACCTCATTAGTTTTTTCACATAGCTTCAGGTCATAGTTTCTCTTTTGTCGATTCTGCCTGACCTTCAGATGGTCCCATGCGATTTCATGAGTTTTGCAGAGTGAAGTCAGGAGTTGTTTCAGGTATTCTGAAGGTTCTTGCCCTTCATCCTCTTCTACCAATCTGAATAGGAGGTCCTTGGGGAAAAATACTTCCCTGCCCAACATCATAAGATTAGCAGAGAAACCTGTACTCCTGTTAGGCATAGCCCGTATTGCGGCTGCTAACTGTGGTAAGTACTTGTCCCAGTCTTTGTTGGCACCTTTCACACAGCACCTAATCATTTGCAGAAGAAGTCGATTATATCTCTCAACTTGTCCATTCGCCCTGGGACGATATGGAGTTGTCCTGGTTTTGGTCACTTCCAGTAAATCACAAATAGTGCGAATTAAATTTCCGTCCACGTTCTTCCCCTGATCGGAATGGATCTGAATAGGGCAACCAAATCTGGAGATAAATTCATCCACGATCTTCTTCACAATTGACTCTGCAGTTTGGTCCGGTAGTGGGTAACACTCGAGCCACTTTGTAAATTGGTCTACGAGCATTAGAATATAAAGATTCCCACTCGAACTACGGGTGAATGGGCCTAGAATGTCAATATGAATTCTTTCCATTGGCCCACCAGCATGGTATTTCCCCAGACCAGCTTTTGGCCAAGTCTTGGGTTTCTTGTTTAGATTACATGTGGCACATGTTTCCACATATACCTTGCTATCTAAAGCCATGGTATGCCAAAAGAAACTTCGTCGTAGTAACTGAAGAGTTTTGTTCTGGCCCAGATGTCTGGCCAGCCTTACATCATGGCAGTGTTGTAAAACCTCTTCTTTTAGTGACTTAGGTACCACAAGACATTTCCGAGGTATTGCATCTTCCCACTTATAATACAGGACTCCTCTGTCCAAGACTAACTGCGACTTGCAGGACCAAAGATGTTTAACAGGGGGTCCTTGAAGATACAATACATCCAAGGTTGGAGTTTCCCCATTCTCTAACCAGGTGATGACTGGAGAAATATCTATATCCTTCAGTTGTCGATCACGCAATGCCTGGTAAGAGTACCTATCCAACCAATCAGATGCATCCTTACTATTCCCCACCTGAGGCTGATCAGGTGGAGCCACTGTCAATGTCCTGATTGTCAAAGGTACCACGTCATCAATTTCTTGCTCAAACCGGTTCCACTGATTATGGGCTCTCATGCAGTATTTGCACCCGCCACATGGAAGTTGTTCCAATGAAACTCCTGCCTGATAACAATTACAGAAAGCTTCACGATCAGGGATTCGGCTCAATGCATCGGCATTCAGGTGTCTTTTCCCAGCCCTATGGATTATATCCATATCATACTGACTCAACTCCTCAAGCCATCTGGCTAATTGTCCCTCTATGTACTTAAAGCGCATAAGCCAGGCTAGACTATTGTGATCACTACGAATCACAAATTTCCTGCCCAGCAAATAATGCCTGTACTGTCGGGTGAATCTTATAATAGCCAGAAGTTCTTTTCTGGTGGTACAGTATTTTCTTTGAGCCGGGGTCAACGAAAAACTACCATACGATATTACTCGTAGTTTTCCATCCTGCACCTGTGATAATTCTGCAGCTACCGCGTTGTCTGAAGCATCGGTGTCCAAAACAAACATTCCCTCTTTGTCTGGAAACTGTAGAAGAGGAGCAGAGATTAATGCTGACTTTAGGTTTTCAAATGCCAGTTGATGGTCATCCAGCCACACAAATTTATTTTTAGGACCTGTAAGAGCATAGAGACAGTTTGCTATCTGAGCGAACTCTGGGATATGCTCAGGATGGTAGTTTACGAATCCTAAGAAAGACTCTACTTCCTTTGTATTGCCTGGCGTGGGCCAATTTTGGACAGCACGAATTTTTACTGGGTCGACTCCAATGCCTTTCTCAGAGACGATCTTCCCCAGGAACTTGACTTCCCGCTGGAAGAGCGAGCATTTCTTTGGTTTGAGCTTTATTTCATTTGAACGAAACCTGTGGAACACCTCCCTGAGATTTTTAAGGTGGTCAGAGAAGTTTTTTCCAAGGACCAGCACGTCATCAAGAAAAGCCAAAACGCTGGACCAGGTTAATCCCCGCAGTACAAAATTCATTGCACGCATGAAGGTAGCCGGAGCGTTACATAACCCGAAGGCCATTCGTCGATGTTCGAACAATCCGTGTTTTGTAATAAAGGCAGTCTTGTTTCGGTCAGATGGTTCTATGGGTATTTGCCAGTACGAGCTGGCCATATCGAGAGAAGAGTAAAAGACATTGCCCCCTAATGTGTCCAAACATTCTTCAATCAATGGCAAGGGGTAGGCATCCTTCACTGTCACCTTGTTCAAACCTCGATAATCGATACACCACCTCACTCCTCCATCCTTCTTCCTAACCAAGACTGGTGCAGCTGCCCAATCTGATGTTGAAGGTTGGATAACCCCGATATCGAGCATCTGTTGAAGGTGCTTCTCTTCTTCCTTCTCAAAACCCAAAGGAACCCGTCTCATGTGTTGTTTGATTGGTTTTGCTCCCTGCGTGTCAATCTTGTGAGTCACAGCAGTGAAACAACCTAAGTCAAGATCGTTTTTGGAGAAAATGTCAGAATATTCTTCCAGTAGCCTGGCTACATTTGGCTTTTCTTCCGTTGTTAAATTTTCTCCCGCTTGTTCCAGTAAAGCTTGCATGTGGTCTGGTAAACTTTTGGTACTACTGCTTGAATCAGTGGTACTGTTATCAAAATCAGATAAAGTATCCGACTTATGATCAGAACTCAAGCTTTTTATTGTGGGACATTCTACACCATCACTATCAGTCATATAAGACCGACACTGATCTGCAGAGCCAGAACTTGTGTATGAACACAGGTCTTCTGGAGGTGTTAATTCACTGTCAGGTATGACTGGGTCCAGGTCGGATAAGATTTTATCCAACTGCACAGCACTGCCAATCAATTGTCCAGGTTTCAGAGTTATATATCTATCGCTCAAATTAACCAGTACCATGGGAGCCTTCCCTTGACCTTGAACAAGGACAGTTGGGGAAGCTAAGTCTGGTTTAATTTAGATGGGTGTGATGACATAGTCTCCAAACGGTACGTCTTCTATGATGACTGTACTATGTACTCGACTGTTTGGTGGGATAACAAGTCTTTTGTCCAGGAATACCTTCCTTACTGCGTGTTGGAACCCCCCGTTGCGGCAAAGTATGGCAGGAATCAAGTTGTCCCCAACTCGAACAGTGTTGTTTTTTAGATTCACAACACCATCATGCGCCAACAGGAAGTCTAATCCAAGAATAATCTGGTCTGTTATGGGAGCAATAAAAACATCACAAGAATAGGTTTTCTTCCCAATTGTGATCCGCACATCCCTTGAATGGTACGCGGACATATTGCTTCCCTTAGCTGCACCCTTTAGTGAAACTACCTCCAAATTCTTGAAGTCAAGATTGATTCTTTTGGCAAAGTCCTCACTTAGTACGGTAACTTGGGCTAGAGTATCCACCACTGCGAGTGTCTCCACAAAATTTACAGCAGCTGGAATGACTATGTTGTACCCCTGAGTCTTCTTGAATATTACTTGTCTTAGAAATGAGTTATTTACATTATTTACAAAAGTATTTACATTCTGCCCCTGGCCCTCGATCTTGGATGGGGTTGATTGGTGGCCAGATCCTACAACCCTTCTTTGTTTAACCTCCTCCCAGGAGATATATCCTTGGAGGGGGATTTTGGAGAACTGGGAGACCTCCTGGGGCATTCTTTGGCAAAGTGGGACATACTGCCACACTTGAAACATTCACCCCTCCCTCTAGGGGGCGTTGATGGTTGTTCTGCTTTATTGGGTCTTACTGGACTTCCTGGTGAATGGGAACCTTTGTTTTGATTTGGCGGTGCACATCCTTTGTTCTGGTAGAGTTCAAAAAACTCTTCAATAGGGCTGTCATGCCTTTCAGGCCTTCCTCTATAACAGAGGCTTATTTTCTTTGGCCTGCTTGGTCATGTCTTTCAAGCCTTCCTCCATGATAGAGGTAAGCTTATCTTCTTTGGATTTTTTCTCTTTTATATTAGCAGCTGTTGCCCTAACAAGGAATTCTTCAACGTCTTCATTGAATGACACACTTTTCACAGCCTTCTTCCCAAACATTATTTCATGATTTTGTTCATGAATCTTCATCTGGTGCAAGGCGGATTCTAAATCTTCAGGTTCCTTGTTGAAAACCTGGAGGGCAGCATGTTGGTGTAAACATCCCTTTAGGAATGCCTCCAACGCCATATTGCCTAAAATTCCAGCAGCCGCTTCATTAGCATCAGGATAACTGTCCTTTGCCAATTTTTGTGCTCTTTCGGCAAATTCCTTTAACGACTCATCCGCTTTTTGTTTGAGTGTGGATAGCTGACGTCTGATACTAGATGGAGGATCCTTCCTGCCAAATCTGCAATCCATCTTCTCAGATAGGCGTCTATAGTTGTCTCTCACTTCTTGATAAATACTGCCAAAGAAATCTAAAGCTTTCCCACGAAGACTATCTGTCAATCGGTCCAGCTTTTCCATGTTGTTCCACCCATACCTATCTGCTCGCCTTTCAAATTGCAAAATAAAGGGTCGCCAGTCCTGTTTCCCATCGTAAGTGGCCATCTTGGGTGCTGGTGGCTCCCTTCTGGCCTGCTGCTCTCTCCTGGGAAAAGGTTGGGGAGCTCGAGCTTGGGGTGTAACTTCCCTATCTTGGAAGTAATGATGTTCAGGCGGTGGAGCATTCCACTGTATGGGTGGAGATCGTGATTGGGGCAAGTATTGACCCTGTTGTGGTCCAGGATACTGGAGCAAATGTGGAGCCAATGGCAGCCCTACATGCCCATAATGATGTAAAGCCAATGCGGGCCCTACATCCTGATACCCTTGATGCGGTTGGTCTAAAGATGATACACCTTGACATTTGGGAAGATGTTGAGCCAATGGTGGCCCTACATCCTGGTACATCAGTTGACTTTGAGCCACTGCCTCTTGATGTTGTCCCTGTGGCATATATTGAAGTTGTGGTGCCCGTAAGTGTGGCACCGTTTGTGGCACATTGGAAGGTACCTGCGTTCCCACCTGTGGTGCATTCAGGTGTGAAATTTGTTGTGCTGCTATGGGTGATTTATCTTGTCCAGCTGTGGGCATAGTCAACCCAAGGTACTGTGGTACCTCAGTCATCTGCGCAGCAGCAGTGAACTCCTCATACTTACCTGCCTGTGCAGTAGCCAACTGCACATTTTGGTACTGCAGGGTGGATGTTTGTTGTCTGGATGCACCCATTCCGGTAAAAACAGCTTGCGGTCTTGACGTAGGCCTGTTACCTGTTAATTGACCATGACTACCCAGTCTGTCTGTACCCATCCCTTCCGGGTATCCCGGTGGGGGAACACTAAACCCTTGTAGTGGAAATGCAACACCAGGTGGCACTGGTGGCAAAGAAAAATTCCACGCTGCTGGTTGTGTCTCCGTCCCTGCCACTGGTTGTTGCATTGTAATCTGCTGCCCCCCCACGCTGGGCGCTGGACCTGGGGGCGTAATTCTTGAAAACCCAGGTGGTGGATTTATACCAGTTCGCTGTGGAACTGACTGATCCCTGGTAGAAGGTACTGGGGAAGCCACTTGTTGATAAGTTGTTCGCCCAGTTGTGACCCTCCTTACCTGCGGTGGATCTGGCAGTTGCATGTCTGCATGACTGCTTGTAGCATGCATGACTGGGACTAAGCTAGCAGGGGTGACATTGGCTATGTTACCCACTCTTTTCCCTCTGGGTCTTGCTGCAGTTTGGGTTGGTGTAGAGGTTTGCACAGCAGAAGGGGAATGGATCGATCTATTTTGTATTGACCTGTCTCCTAAGTCATCCACTCTTTGGCTGATGAGCATAACTGAATGGTTCACTTGCTGTATTCCCTGCTGAAGCTGTTGGGAGAAATGTTGCTCCATTGTATGCAGCATATGTTGCATCATTTCATTGAATTGTTGTGCTGTCAGCGGAGCTTGTTGTGCTGCGGCTGACCCTGTTGCTATGGTCTGCTGCTGCTCTGCTGCAGGCAGGAGTGGTGTTGTCTGTTGATATGGTGTTGTAGGTATAATAGATACAGCTTCTTGCTGTGATACAGTACCTGGCACCACTGCCTGTGGTATTGCTGCACCCCGGTCTTGCTGTCCATACAACATTGCAACACCTTCTTCATAACCTGGTTGTAATATCACACCATCCTCTGGGTAAGGTGTTGCCCCCTCTACTTCAGGGTAGTACCCTTCTTCCCCCTCTTCAGTTCTCCCAAAGTAGATTGTACCTCTCTCTATCAGTCTGTCCCAATTTGCTTTGGGTAGAATATCAGCAGCAATCAATTGGTCATAGGTTAAACCTACACCATGAGGATGTGTTTGTGCACGTTGTTCCCTTAAAGCAATTATTTGCTTAGCCTTAGCTGTGCCTATTCCAGGCAGAAGTGTTAAAGTTTTGGCTGAAGCTGTTGATATGTTCAAAGCCATTTTGTTTGTTTATTTCAATCTCAAACAGAATAAATTCCGCAAATGAAACTGAAAGTACTCCAAAATATAGAATTCCAGAATTTAAAAAAATTCTAGATATGTTTTGGGAATTTATGCACAGCCGAATTGAAGAATGCATTCAGAAAAATACTTTTTTTCTCTCTCTCCTCTATAGCTTACCTTGCTAGCTGAAAGGCAACACGTGCAGATTAGCGTGTATGCAGGACAAATGTGCAGGTATGCAAAATTTGTAGACCGGGGAGTAATGTGTAACACGGGGCTGACACCATGTAGATGTGTACACTAAATCTTCCACGCTGTTCTCAGTCTTCCTTTGAAAATTCCAAGTTATGTAATTTAGAATTGTTAACACAGTTATAGGTTCATTGTTCCCACCATGTGTTAATGTCTTCCAACAATTTTCATACAATTTTTCATACAAAAATTCTCCGAAACCCAAATGCCGAAATGACCTATATGGACACCTGAGGACAATTTCAATCTGCCCAATGCAAAATCATTTCATATTTGTATTGTTTATTTGGGACAAATATAATCACATCTCTGTTTATATTTCACCTATTCCTCTCGTGATTGATTGAGTCTTGCGTAATTATATTCCAGCTCTTCTGTCTTTGCTTTGAAGTATTGATTTGTGCTGAAGGTATCTAATGCACACCTCAGGACAATTTCACCATACAACCCTTTTCAATGTTTAAGTTTATATAAACGATTTCCCAGCATGGGAAAATCTTTAATATATTTTATAAATGTTCAGATTAACAATAGACATTGGAAAATATTTCATATGGTTTGTACATCTAATTAGGCACAAAATTGCCCAAATGCCAAATTGACCTTTATGAACACCTCAGGACAATTTCAATCTATCCAATGCAAAATCATTTCCTATTTGTATTGATGACTTTGGACCAATATATTCATATATCTTCTTATATTTCACACTTTTCCTGTCGTGATTCATTGATTCTTGTATAATTATGTTCCAGCTCTCCTCTCTTTGCTACTGATGTATGGATTGCTGCTGACGGTATCTTATGGAAACCTCAGGACAATTTCACCATGCACACCCTACAACCCTTTTCAATGTAAAAGTATCTATAACAATTTCCTTGCATCGGAAAAACTTTAATCCACTTTGCACGCATAATTAGGACCAAAGATTGCCCAAATGCTGAAATGATCCATATGGACACCTCAGGACAATTTTGATCCACCCAATGCAATATCATTTCCCATTTGTAATGCTGACTTGGATTCTATGTTATGACATCTCTGTTTATATCTCACCATATTCCTGTAACAATGTTTCGAGTCTTGTGTAATTGTGTTTCAGCTCTCTTCTTTTTGCGATTTCGTTACATGAAAAAACTTTAATATATTTTTAAATGTTCAGATTAGTATTAGACATTGGAATTTTGAAAACTTTCATGCGGTTTGTAGGTCTTATTAAGGCCAGAGATTGTCCAAATGCCGAAATGACCAGTATGAACACCTCAGGATAATTTCAATCTATCAATGCAAAATCATTTCCTATTTTAATTCTTGACTTGGGACCAACATAATCACATCTCTATTGATATTTTACCCATTTCTATGATGATTATTGATTCTATTGTAATTATGTTCCAGCTCGCCTCTTTACCATTGAAGTATTGATTTGTGATGGTCACAGATCTTATGGACAGGTCAGGACAATTTCACCATACAACCCTTTTCAATGTTTAAGTTTATATAAACGATTTCCCTGCCTGTTAAAATCTTTAATGTATTTTATAAATGTTCAGATTGGTATTAGACATTTGACTATTGAAAACCTTCATATGGTTTATTGTCTAATTAGGGCCACAGACTGCCCAAGTGCCAAAATGACCAATATGGACACCTCAGGACAACTTCAATATATCCAACACGAAGTCATTTCCTTTTTGAATTTTTGCCTTGAAACCAATTTAATAACATCTATGTTGATATTTTCCCTATTCTTATGGTGATTTATTGATTCTTGTGTAATTATGTTCCATGTCTCATCTCTTTATTAGTGAAGTATCGATTGCTGATGAAGGTATCTTATGGACACCTCAGGACAATTTCACCATACAACCCTTTTCCATGTTAAAGTTTACATAGACAATTTTCCTCCATGTGAAAAACTTTAATGTGTTTTATAAATGTTCAGACTAGTATTTTACATTGGAATATTGAAACCTTTTATGTGGTTTGTATCTCTTATTAGGAGCCAAAGATTGTCCAAATGCTGCAATGAATCGTATGGACACCTCAGGACAATTTCAATCTATCCAATGTAAAATCATTTCCTATTTGTATTCGTGACTTGGAACAAATTTAATGACATATCATTTTATATTTCACTCTATTACTCTCGTGATTTATTGATTCTTGTGTTATTATGTGGCTGCTCTTATCTCTTTGCTATTGAATTATTGATTTGTGATGAAGGTATCTTATGGACACCTCAGGACAATTTCACCATACAACTCTTTTTAATGTTAAAGTTTATATAAATGATTTCCCTGCATGTGAACAAATTTAATAAATTTTATAAATGTTCAGATTAGTATTACACATTTGAATATAGAAAACTTTCAAATGCTTTGTACGTCTAGTTACGGTCAAATATTGTCTAAATACCGAAATGACCAATATGGACACTTCAGGACAATTTCAATATATCCAATACAAAATCATTACCTATTGCTATTCTTGACTTGGAACCAATTTAATAACATCTCTGTTTAAATTTTATCCTATTCCCATGGTGATTTATTGATTATTGTGAAATTATGTTCCACTTCTCTCTTTCCTATTGAAGTATCGACTGGTGTTGACAGCACCTTATGGACACCTCAGGAGAATTTCACCATACAAACCCTTTTTCAATATTAAAGTTCATAGAAACGATTTTCTTGAATGCATAAAACTTTAATATCTTTCATAAATGTCTAGATTAGTATCAGACATGGGAATACTAAAACCTTTCCTATGGTATGTATATCTAATTTTGGCCAATAATTGCTCAAATGCCGGAATGACCCATGTGGACACCTCAGGACAATTTCAATCTATCAAATGCAAATTCATTTCATATTTTAATTTTTTAGTTCGGACTAGTGTAATCACCTTTCTCTTTATATTATACCCTATTCCTCGCATGATTGGGTCTTCTGTGGTTATGTTCTGGCTCTTGTATCTGCTGTTGAAGTATCGACTGGTGTTGACTGCATATAAACGATTTCTGTGTACGTAAAAAACTTGATTGTATTTTATACATTTTCAGATTAGTATTAGACATTGGAATATTGAAATCTTTCATATGGTTTGTACCTCTAATAAGGGCCAAAGATTGTCTAAATGCTGAAGTGACCAATATGGACACCTCAGGACAGTTTCAATATAACTAATATAAACTCATTTCCTATTTGAAGTCTTGACTTAGAACCAAATGGATGACAACTCTGTTGATATTTTACCCTATGGTGATTTATTGATTCTCGTGTAATTATGTTGCACCTCTCGTTTCATTGCTATTGAAGTATACGCTGTTGTTGACAGCATCTTTCGGACATCTCAGGACAATTTCACCATAGAAACCCTTTTCAATGCTAAAGTTTATAGAAACGATTTCCTGGAATGTATAAAACTTTAACATACTTTGTAAATGTTCAGATTAGTATTGGACATTGGAATATTGTAACCTTTTATATGGCATGTTTGTATAATTAGGGCTAATGATTACCCAACTGCAGAAATGACCCATATGGACACCTCAGGACAATTTCAATCTATCCAATGTAAAATCATTTCCTATTTGTATTCCTGACTTGGAACTAATTTAATGACATGTCTGTTTATATTTCACTCTATTACTCTCATGATTTATTCAGACTCGTGTAATTATGTTCCAGCTCTTCTCTCCTTGCCATTGAAGTATTGATTTCTGATGAAGGTATCTTATGGACACCTCAGGACAATTTCACCATACAACTCTTTTCAATGTTAAAGTTTACATAAACAATTTTCCTCCATGTGAAAAACTGTGATGTGTTTTATAAATGTTCAGACTAGTATTTTACATTGGAATATTGAAAACTTTATGTGGTTTGTATCTCTTATTAGGAGCCAAAGATTGTCCAAATGCTGCAATGAATCGTATGGACACCTCAGGAAAATTACAATCTATCCAATGTAAGTCATTTCCTATTTGTTTTCCTGACTTAGAACAAATTTAATGACATGTATGTTTATATTTCACTCTATTACTCTCGTGATTTATTGAGTCTTGTTTAATTATGTACTCTCCTCTCTTGAATTATTGATTTGTGATGAAGGTATCTTATGGACACCTCAGGACAATTTCACCATTCAACCTTTCTCAATGTTAAAGCTCATATAAACGATTTCCTTGCATGTAAAAAACTTTAATGTATTTTATAAATGTTCAGATGAGTGTTAGACATAGGAATACTGGAATCGTTCACATGGTTTGTGCGTCTAATATGGGCAAAAGATTGCCCAAATGCTGAAATGACGAATATGGACACCTCAGGACAATTTCAATCTACCCAATGTAAAATCATTTCATATTTGTATGGATGACCTGGGACCAAATGATTGACATCTCTTTTTAATTTTACACCATTACTCTTGCGATTCATTGATTCTTTTCCGAATAATATTCCAGTTCTCCTCTCTGTTATTGAAGTATCGATTGGTGATGAAGGTATCTTATGGACACCTCAGGACAACTTCACCATACAACCATATTCAATGTTAATGTTCATGTAAACAATTCCCCTGCATGTGGAAAACTGTAATGTGTTTTATAAAGGTTCAGGTTAGTATTTGACATTTGAGTATTGAAAACTTGATAAGGTTTGTATGTCTTATTAGAAGCCAAAGATTGCCCAAATGCCGAAATGATTCATATGGACAGCTCAGGACAATTTCAATCTATCCAATATGAAATAATTTTCTATTTGTATTGTTGCCTTGTTACTAGTATAATGCAAAATCATTTCATACTTGTATGGATGACTTGGGACCAAATTATTGACATCTCCTTTTATATTTCACCCTATTCCTCTCCCGATTCATTGATTCTTGTGTAATTATATTCCAGCTCTTCAATTTTTGCTATTGAAGTATCGATTGGTGATGAACGTATTTTATGTACACCTCAGGGCAATTTCACCATGCAAAACCTTTTCAATGTTAAACTTAAATATAAACAACTTCCGTGTTTGTGAAAAACTTTAATGTATTTTATAAATTTATAGATTAGTAGTAGACATTGGAATATTGAAAACTTTCATATGGTTTGTACCTCTAAAAAGGGCCAAAGATGGTCAAAATGCCAAAATGACCAATATGGACACCTCAGGACAATTTCAATATATCCAATATAAAATCATTTCCTATTTGAATTCTTGACTTGGAACCAATTTAATGACAACTCTGTTGATATTTTACCTTACTCCTATGGTGATTTATTAATTCTTATGTAATTATGTTTCAGCTCTCCTCTATTTCAATGTTGAAGTTTATATAAACAATTTCCCTGCATGTGAAAAACTTAATATATTTTTTAAATGTTCAGATTAGTATTAGACATTGGAATGCTGAATACTTTCATACAATTTTTATGCATAACTATGGAATATTGAAAACTTTTATGTGGTTTGTATCTCTTATTAGGAGCCAAAGATTGTCCAAATGCCAAAATGATCCATATGGACACCTGAGCACGATTTCAATGTATCCAATGCAAAATTAGTTCATATTTGTGTTGGTGACCTGGGACTAATATAATGACATCTTTCTTTATATTTCACCCTGTTCCTCTGTTGATTTTTGAGTCGTGTTTTTATGTTCTAGTTCTTCTCTCTTTGCTTTTGAAGTATTAATTTGTAATGAAGGGCATCTTATGAACACCACAGGACAATTTCCCCATACTACCCTTCAGTTATTTTCAATTTTAAAGTTGATATAAACAATTTCCTTGTGTCTGAAAAACTTTAATGTTTTTTATGAATGTTCAGATTTTTATTAGACCCTGGACTATTGAAAACTTCCGTACAGATTGTACGCATCATTACAGCCAAAAATTGCCGGAATGCCGAAATGATCCATATGACCACTCAAATACGAACATATGCATGCTAACAAAAGTAAACCACCGATTTCATCATTTACCAAACAATAACAGGATAACAGTAACATTGCTAGCACGCCCAGCGACAACATCTGAATCACAAGACTCCCAAAAGATTTAGATGACGAAATACGCAACACACGATATTCTTGTGTATATGCCACTCTTTGATTGTTGGAACAACTGGCAATCATATATAGAAGAACCACTTCCATTGGAAATAAAGTCTTTTAACACGCCTCATTACACACAGACACACACACAAGATGGCGAATATTTAAATCCATCTTTACCTAAAATATGACATAACAAAAATGAATACAAGGGACAGTTATCCAGTAAAAAGAGTTGCATTTACATTGATATGAAAACACTATCCAGCTGAATATAGATCTCTTTCCCGTTGAACACGTACACAACACTTGTTTGCATCTTGGGTAAATTCTATCATCGACTCAAGGTAATGCAGGCAAAAGTTGGTGTTTATGTCATGCATTTTTAAAGTCTTAAAAATTTTATTGATTTTATGACATAAAGCTTCATTCTTCTCATCAAATTTCCTGCCCCAATCCACCCCACATTTGGAAGCGTGTATTGAGACATAACTTGAGGTAGATATGAACATAGTGCAAGAAAGTGTAAGTAAAACATGATTTTTCGTCACAATGTAAGAAAACTATTATACAAAGAAAATGAAACTCTCTCAACTTCAGAGGAGCAAATGAAATTAAACTTTTCATATTTTTTACTCGTTTTCTGTCCCAATGCACCATAAATCATAAGAATTACCCAGGTGTTCCAATGCGCGTCTGCCTTCTTACTATTGTTTCAACATACGAAAAGTTCCGATACACTGGGAAGAGTGAATCGATATGCATGCTTAGAGAAGCATTTCCTACAATCATAATATGATATTATCACAACTATTGCTGGGAGTTTCATCACATGTCAGAAGTAGCGATTGAAATTGTGAGCTAAAATTTACACAATATGGTGCCGAGCGCTGTCATTCGGTGTCATCTGGTGTCCTTCGGTGATTAGACCCACCTGTCAAAGGTTCTCTCTGGTGGCAGTCGCACAAACTAAACAAGAATTTGCTGTTGGTCACCAAATTGCACATGAATTTGGGATACCAGGGAGCTGCCATCGAATGACAGCTCCCAGGATATACCTGGTAACCGCAAAAAGTTTGAGAAACAAGTGCATCTGAGGAACAATATAGTTCCGCACATCGCTGCCCTCCCCTTTACGTTACTGTGTGAAACGTGTGGAACTGGCCAGCTTGTACATTTACGTGAGCAATACATATGGCTCATTCAATCAGTGAATCTGATCGATGTATGTGGAATTTGAATTGACCCTCTCATAGACCACAGATCAGACAGCGTGTGGTGATTCTGGTACGCCACCAGTGGGGGGAAATAAACATTTAAAAAATGCACAGATAGATTCATAGTTAAGGTCACCGACGTGGTATTTTTCTACCAACCAGATTATCTGAACGCAATGACACACTAATAGATAACATTTTTAGTAGAAATTCAAATTCATGCAATCCTATTGAAACAGCAATTTTAGTTCATAAATTTTTCTGATCACATGCCTACAATTTCAGCAATTAATTTCAATACAGTTGCTAATCATCAAGAAAAAGCAAATACATTTTACAGTTTTTACAGGCAATGCTACGCGTAATTTCCTTGAAGAATTAAACAACACAGACTGGGAGTCCATTTTTGACAATATAAATGCAGATCCTCAACTACCTTATGACCAAAAATTCTCCGTCAAATTAGATGATATAATAAACAAACACATTCCTTTAAAAAGATAAAAAATCAACAAATACACACACACACACAAATTGATCACTCAAGATATTTCAAACAAAATGAAACATACAGACACCCTTTATTAAGAAGGTCCACTCTCAAATGAGAGGTAATATGATCTGTCTAGAAGGCTCCAAGAATGCTGTTATGAAGCCCAATCTATGATTTGAAGGGCTAAATCTGCTTACTATCTGGCAGACTTTAACAAACACTAAAAAAGATAATTAAAAATACATGGAAAATCAATAAAGATGTCCTAAATAAATATAATACTCCTAAAGAACTTCCCATAAGTATTTCAATATTAACAATAAACAACTAACAGACACACATGGTATTGCATCAAAATTTAATGATTATTTTGTCAATATTGGTCCAACACGGGCACAGAAAATAAACACTGAAGGGAAAAAAGCTTTTCAATCCTATCTACAAAATATTGATTCAAATTATACTTTCCAGTTCACTCATGTGGATGTAGAACATGGGCAGACAATAATATCTAATCTAAACTCAAAAAAAAAAGTGCGGGACTAGATAATATATCTCTTATACTTCTGAAACTCATCTCAGAGGCCCTAGGTAAACCTCTAACTGTAGTCATAAACCAATCTTTAAAACATGGTATCTTCCCCAACAAGTTAAAAATAGCCGAAGTAATACAAATTTTCAAAAAAGATTATCAGCATGACCTCAACAATTATAGACCCATATCTTTTCTACCATCTGTCTAAAGTTTTCGAACGAGTTGTCCATACACAACTCTTCCAGTGCTTAACTGATAATGTCTTGTTTTATAATCATCAATATAGCTTTAGAAAGAATCATTCTACCGAAACAGCTGTTCTAGAACTCCTTGATAGATTAAAGGCTGAACTTGATGAAAAGAAACTTCCAATTGCTGTCTATATAGACCTTTCCTAAAGCCTTTGACACCATAGATCATGATATACTTCTTAAAAAGCTTCAACATTATGGAATCCTAAACACAGAGCTTCAGTGGTTCAGGAGCTACCTAAGCAGTAAATCTCAATCTGCTGAAATTGAAAACATTAAATCACCATGGCAGAAAATATCTAGTGGAATTCCCCAAGGTTGAATTCTAGGCCATCTTTTGTTCTTACTATATATGAACGACCTACACACAGCTACTGATTTTATCTCAATCATGTATGCTGATGACACTAACTTATTAAGTTCAGTGTGTAACTTCACAGGTGATACATCAACACACTCCTCATTATCAGATAAAGTAAATAAAGAATTAACTAAAGTCAGTGACTGGCTAGCTGTAAATAAATTATCGTTGAATGTAAATAAAACAAAGGTCATGATCTTTCATACAAAACAAAAACCAATTACCCCAGACCATATAACGAACATTATAATTAACAACTGACTGATCGAAAGAGTAGACGGTTTCAAATTCTTGGGTGTTTTAATTGACCAAAATCTTACTTTGAATAAACGTGTCAATCTTATATCTAACAAATTATCTCGGACGTGGAATACCAGCCAAGCTGAACATTTACTGCCCAAATGCATTCTACAACTGATTTATAATGCCTTAATCTTATCACACTTGAATTATGGAATAACAGCCTGGGGATGTCACCCTTGTGGCAGTCTCGTCAAGCTGCAAAATAAGGCAGTAAGATTAATCAATAAGATCATGTACAATTCTTAGTTTACTTAAATTTACAGACGTATTTAAATTATCGTGCTTGAAATTATATTTTAAATATGAAAACAATATGTTACTCAGATATTTTAATAACTTATTCTACGATAATCAAGCACAACGGACTGAGAGACTCAGAGCTGTTCTTGTCCCACATAGATATGATGCGATAATACATAATATCCATGTAGTTGTCACTACTCTAGAGTTCGTCGTTTGTGCATTAGATACAAAATACCAGACTTAATGAAAACTACTTACCTCAGATTGTCATGTCAAAAATCCATACTCATTCCCTTAAAGGTTTCAAGCAGAATGCAAAGAAGTACATTATTGATAACTATAAAACCAACTGCAATAATGCCAAGTATTATATCTGTATCGGTAATACTCATTAATGATTCACTTATCATCTTTAATTTAATCATCACTTGGTCTATCAACCCTGAAAAAACTTCATGTTCCTTAGCCAGCAGCGTATGAAATGTACTATTGTAGTAAACTTTAACTATTGGGTGGCCAGCATGATAGCGATTCTCTGGAATCATAATGGAGTGTCTCTTGGTTTAAATATAAAATTGTATGTATTATGTATATTGATGTACTGTTTAGACCAAATAAAGTCCTTCAACAACAACAATGTGGTACTACACCAGGGATATTTTCAACCTATGTTTTACGGCAGGTTTTCTTTGCTCAGATTGCAAGGATATGCATGTGTCCTCTTGGCATTTGCTTGGTCCAAACATGGACCTACTATCTGATAGGAGGTACATTGTCCAAAATACGCTACGAAGTATGGCATGGTGAAGTATGATGTGGTGCGGGGCAGCAAGTTTATAATTGACCTGGACTGAGAAGGCCACAGACCACAGTTATAGGGTGTTGGACCAGTAACCTAGGCCTAGTGTATTTACATGTTGAAATAGCAACATTCGCTGGCTTATTTCTCCTATTTGAAATGTAAAACCATAACTTCCTTTGCGGTCTACTTCAAGTTTGTACCGATAGCAGCAAGTTAAAACCAAGAAAATGGGGAGGGGGGGGGTGATGATGTGATTAGATTTTCTTACAGGTGCATTTGTATACCTTACCTCCATGATTGATCGTTCCGCGCCAAATATGTCTCCAAAAATAACAAAGTTGTCAAATTATTTAAAATATTTCTAGAGTAGCAGTACGTGACTTTCTAAAACTCACAGTTGATCAGTATATTACTATCCAAAATTACGATGGGACTTAATTTGGGCTGCTCTACTCCGGTGATATTAACATCCAATAGACGCAGCAACAGTATTCAGTACTCAAATAAAAAGTTGTGGATCCATTGACCCGACCTTGAGGCGAAACTGGTCCAAGATATATATAGTGATCTGCATGTACAAGCTTTATTTTTTGTCATCGCAAAGCACCATATGGTGCTTGAAAAAACATGAAATGATCGGATGTTTAAGTTGTTTTTATTGTATGAAACGAAAGCTCTTACATTTGTGTGTATTACCTTCCCAAATCCAATAGACAGTGCAGCTTGGCACTCTGTGTTGACATCAACATGTCATATGAAATACTACAAAAATATGTAATCAGCACAAACTGGAAGGCAATGGTCGTAATTTACTGGTATTGGCAAACATTTTTGTCATAAAAAGACACATATACTGTAGCTTAGTTGAACTTGAAATTTTCAGGGTAGATTTTTTGCAGTCATCTTCACAAAAGAATCTGATTATATTGTGGTGTCACCATGACCATATTCAAATAAAAGGCAGTCTAATTAGATGTTCATTAGAACTTGCTAACGGAGTGCATGCAAGTTATCCTTTGACAGTTGTGTCTTTGCTGGAAGCTATCTATATTGTACATGTATGTGATGTTTTTTTGTGTGCTGGTGACTTTTGTCACAGGAATGGGTTGTACGTCAGCTTTGACTGCCCATATCTCGAAAAATATAACAGTCAGCCTTTTGAAACTTCCAGGGTGGGTAGTTCTCATATGGTAGGTATGCATAAGCATATTTTTATGTGGCTACTGGCCATGTGACCTCTGGTAATTGTTAATCTACCAATGAAAAGAAATTGTGGATGGGGATTAGCTAGCGTCAGCGGCAACTAATTTTTTTTTTTTTTTAAATTTTTTTTTGCTATTTATGCAAGGAAATGGACCAAATCACGCAGGAATTGTAGTCAGCTTATTCTCTGCAATCATATCAGACATTATCACAAAATGTTTACTATTACTGCATGGTCATCCGAAATATTTTTAATTGTTATGCGAAATTAGTTGGAGTTCTTCACTGTGGTAAGATTATCAACAAATGGGAATCATGCTGTTCTATCAGCCTTTTATACTCCCACTGCTCCATTAAGCACAGTGCTGGAAAACAGTGGAATTCATTTGTGCTGGTATTCCATTTTAGAATATAATGGAAACAGTAACCGGTAATGCAGTCCATACATTCTACAATGTGCATTTTCATTTTCCAGGCACCCATGGGTCAAATATGAGGATGGAGAAAAACCTTGCAGCATCAAGTGGGGAACAAAGTGCACAATTTAACACACCCAGAGATGGTAAAGTAGTGAGTAATCCAACAGATTCAACGACGCAAGCTGGTCACAGTCACATGGAGGGTACAGAGCATGGATATGGCAGTGGGGAGCAAGATGAATGTTTGACTTTTGTGAAGGTTCCAGCAGAGCCTATTGTCCCTTCAGACACTGGCACAGGAGCTACCGTTGAAGGTAGTGGTACACTAAGGAAATACCAGAAGGTCCTGCCAGCACCAACAATGAAGTCACAGAACGTAAGGTTTCACCATATCCTCCTTGCAGCCTGACTAATGCTAACATCCCAGAAAACCTTTCCGACACTAGTTGTAGTACCACTGACTTGAGTGAAGGAAGTACTGGGGGAGCCCCTGGCAAAATGAAACGAAGTACTATATATGACACAGCCTCTCACATTGTCACTGGTGTAAATGTCCCACCTACTTGGAACAAACATGGTTCTCCTGAAAGTACCAAAGAGGTGATTGCCAATACCGTGACACATATGAAGACAAAGCTTGACGGCCATGAAGATGAAAAAGTGCGCCACAACACTGCCTTTCAAAAGTCACATGGTCCTGAACTTGAAAGCAACATATATGCCTTACCAGTGAGAGGGGAGATGGCATCAAACATTATTGGAGCACCACCATTGGTACCAGCAGACACTGAGGATAGCAATACATACCCTGCACATCAGACAAATGCCGCTGAAGAGGACATTAGCCTTCAAAAGTCTCAGTTGCAGCCGATGAATGATTTACAGGTTGATTACCCATCAGACTCTGACAGTGACAGTGAATCCGACCTCGTTCACAGTGATGGAATACAGAAGCCAAATGATCCTCAAACTGGAAAGCAAGAACAGTCAGAAAGTATTACAAGGACGGGAATTCCCTCGCCAGAGACAGATAATGTGTCAAAAACCGTCGATTCCCAAGGTTTATCTGACGAAGCAAATACAGTCTTCAATAATGGAAAAAGAGCACCAGCAGAAAACTTTAAGGGTACGCAGGAGAAAAATGAAAAGCAACAAGAATTTCAACTTTATGATTATCAAACTGAATTAATACAGCAGGCCTTGCAGGGAAAGAATTGCATCATCCACGCTGTCACAGGAAGTGGCAAAACCGTTTGTGCAGCCTCCATATGCAAGAAACAGCGAGATGCTGCTATTGCGGCTGGTAAAACATACAAGGCTCTGTTCCTTGTGCCCAGACGCATACTTGTAGACCAACAATGCAAAGAATTTGAAAAATTCTTTCCTGAGGGGGATGTACTTGGGGCAAAGAATGATGTGGATTCCAAACTGGAGGAACTGTTTAAGATTCACGACATCATCTTTTTAACGGCCCAAATCTTAGTGAATGCTTTCAAGAAAAAGAAACTTTCTGTGAGCCATATTAACACTTTGATACTAGATGAATGTCACCATACCCCAAAAAACCACGTATACAATAACTGCATGCGGCACTACCTTAAAGCAAAGATGGATTCTCCCACCAAGCCTTTGCCAATGATAATAGGGTTGACGGCCTCACTTGGCACAGGTAAGAAACAAGATACTGTGCTTCACTTTGCAGAAATCTTGGGTAACATGGATTGCCTTTTCATATCACGTGTCCGAGATCCAAAAAACATGAAGGAATTTATGGACAAAAATCCGAAACCAAAAGAAGACCAAATAAGAGAGGTTTGTGGAAGAAAAGATGATAGGTTTGCACAAATCATTCTTAAAATTATGCAGGAAATTGAAAATGGTATCAAAATTACTGTAAAAAATTGTCCCCGAGCATCTCAAAAATATGAAAACTGGGCAGTCGAGAAAAGAAAGGATGCAGAGAAAGCCAACTGCGCAGAGGAAATAACATCTTTTGAAGCCCTGAATATTCTCAACACGGCTTTGATATGGTATGATGACCTGCGAGGAAAGGATGCTCTGGCATGGTTAGAAGATTTCTACAAAAATCTGCCAGTCAACGAATTGAACAGGAAGATATTTCTGGGTCGCTATGAGGGATATCGAGAAACGCTGCAAAACTTGGCTGACATGGAGACATCTGCTGATAACCCTATGCTTCAAGAGCTGTGTGTGATACTGCAACAACAATACGAGGTATCTCCCCAGCACAAAGGTATTTGCCTTTACGTTTCAATATGATGTAGCTGGTACTATTTTTAGGCCCCCCTCCTTATGGAGGAGGAACATATAGAAATTGCTTTTTCCATGCGTGGGTGCGTCCGTCCGCATTTCGGGTACAGGTTATAATTTGTCCTTCAACTTAGATTAATGAAACTTTTTGCTTTTTTACATAAGCATGTGTCATGTGCCAAGTGTAGGTCACCAGGTCTTGTATCTGGGTCACAATGACGTATCCTTATAAAATCGTGTCTGGGGTATATTCCTTTACTGTTTAACTGACCAGTGTGTCTCTAAACAAAAGTAGGTCACTAGGTCAGGTATATGGGTCAAGGTTAAACATTCATGTGAAACTACATCACACTTCATGCCCGGGCTATAATTCTGTTGTCCTTTGACTTGAGAATCATGAAACTTTACACACCTGTGTATCTGGACACGAGTGCGTCATGCATAAAGGTAGGTCAGCAGGTGGGTCACAGTGATAGTCTATTTTTACCCTTTGCACATAGTGTGCTGGGGGGTATTGTCGTCCCCTGCGTCATCCGTCTGTCCATCATGTCGTGGTTACCGTGATATCTCATAAAATATTCCCTGTAGCGGTGCCAAATTTTTATCAATAAGGACCATATGATGGACCAGGTTGCTATCGAAAAAAACCCAGCTTCCTCGGATTATTTTAAAACTGTTTATGATACTTCCAATGTGTGGCGTCAACCCTTACGACGTTACCACGATATCCTTAAAAAAATATTGACCGCAGCTTTACGAAAGTTTTGTCAGAGACATATCTTATGATGGACTAGGTTCCTTTCTAAAACTGGCTTCCTATGATTATTTTTTTTACTTTTCATGCATTTATGTGAAGGCCGTCTGAGTGGCATCAACCCTGACGACGTTACCGCGATATCTAAAAACATATTGACTACAGCTTTCCCAAATTTTTGTCAGAGATGCATCTTAGATGGGCCAGGTTCCTATTTCAAACTAGCTTCTTGTTTGTATTTACGAACTTTTTATGAAACTTTAAAGTATTTATCTTTTTGGCCATCAGAGTGGTGCACAAGGGGACGGCGTTACCATAATATGTCGAGAAGGATCCAACGCAACCATATTATGTCAAGAAGGATCCAACGCAGCCTACCCAATTTTTTTTCAGAGATGCACATCATAGAGGACCACATTCCTATTGAAAACCAGCTTCTTATTTTTTTTTAAACTTGTTATAAAACTTTTGAAGTTTTTATTTGATGGCAGACTGACTGATGTACAGTACAGTGGTCTCTGTCACCAGAACTTGCCCCAAGAACACATCCAAAAGTGCTCCATCAATTCATAGACAACAATATGGAAATTGGATGTAAAGTATTCTACTGCAAAGTCTAAACAAAGGCATAATTTAGGAAAAATCATTGTGGGCCCCGGAGTAATCCTTTCTCTGAATGCTATTTTTATTGATTGCAGTCATTCCAAAATGAGAACTGTGATGAGCAAGGTTATAGGTGAGGCAAGGGGGGCATGTATCCAGCAATCTCTGATTGCCTTTTAATTTTTTTTTTTTTTTGAAACGTTGTCATTGTGTACTTGCATTTAAGATTTTTATGCATAATAGTAAGGGTCAATTCATATAAATATGACAACAAATGTATGATAAAGTTAACCTATGTTAATGCATGCCATTGGAATTTTTTACTCAGGTGATCATATCACCTGAGCTGATACCCTAGTCTCAAAATCCGTCTCCCATCCGTCATCCGTCGTAAACAATTTACATTTTCAACTTCTTCAAAATCGCAGGCTAGATCTGCTTCAAACTTGGTGGAAATGTGCCTTGGGTGGGTCTCTACCAAGTTGTTCAAATTGTCATGGTCCAGTGATTTTTGGATTTTTAATGATTTTATTGTTATTTTTTTGGGCAAATCTTAAAAAATCTACTCTGAAACCACTCACCCAATTGCTTTGATATCATAAAGGAACACTCCCTGGGACTCCTTGTTCTTAATTTGATCACCAGGTGGTGCTGTAATTTTTTCTATTTTCTTAAGAATTTTTGTGTGTTATAGCTATTTTCGACTTCTTCTCAAGAACAGTCACTCAGATTAAGCTGAAACATGATGGATATGTTCCTTGTAGAAAGGTCAAACAAAGCTGTACACAATGTGTGAATCCTGCAGATTCCTGATTTTTAACGATTTTTTTCAATTTGGGTACTTACCGTTCAATGCAGCTTTCCTATTGATTACTATGGAAGTCAATGAGCATTCTAATGCAAATACACATTTTCGACTTCTCCAAAACCGTCATCCAGATTAACTTCAAACTTGGTGGCAATGTACCTTGGGTGGGTTTCCACCAGGTTCGTTGAAATGGTTATGCTCCAGTGATATTTTTCATTCTTAATGATTTTTTTGGTTCTTTTTTTGGACAAATCAAAAAATCTTCTCCAAAACCGTTTACCCAATTGCTTTGATCTCACACAGGAAGACACCTAGGGACTTCCTGATTTTAATTTGTTTACAAGGTGGTGCTGCAATTTTTTTCCATTTTTTATGAATAATTCAGGGGTCGACATTCACGCCTGCCCGACTGCCCGGGGCAAGTAAAAACTGTGGTCGGACAGGTTAACATTACATAGTGGGTGCCCGACAGGTGCAGGTATGTTTTATGTGAAACGTTCACAAACCACGGCCACTGACGGTAAACATTTCGTCTGTACTGCCCTCTTGCGCCGCAATGTTTAACTAATGTTAATGGCTAATGGCGCGCCCAGGAGGTAATGCCACTATGCTATAACGCAGGTACATGTAGGTAACGGATACAACTGGACATTACTAATTTATCATGTGTGGAAAATGATACTCATGCAGGGGCTCGGAGGCACTAATGTGTCAGTGACTGTTTTAATGTTACTTTCCTTGATTTGGTGTGGACTGAGCATAAACATGTCGCTCGCAAGAGTCGGATTCACTGTGACTTCTAAAACTAAGGTAGGGACTTCAGAAAAACGCAAGCAAGAAAAACAGCATTACGAGGGGAAAAGGGTCTGCACATTTTAGAAATTCTAATGAAAATTACAATGATTTTCCTTTTTTTCCTGAATCTTATTCTGCCAGAATGTGGATTACAAATTTCAGAATTTCAAATAGGTGGTTTATTTTTCTTTGGGAAAATGTTACTGTTTTCAAAATTCTTACCTAACTTCTCAAAAATTAAAGTTTATGTTTGAGAAGTTAGGTAAGAATTTTGAATAGATGTTACTGATGTACTACAGTAAGAACAAATTAAAAGGTTATTTTGCAATTTGTGTTTCTTTTATTGCTTACAGTAGATAGTATATACAGAGAAGTACATGCAAGTTTTCAGGTTTTTGTCTGAATTCAGGTTTCATACAGTTACTATAAAAAGTCTAAATCAAGAACAAAATTCATCTGCATTTAATTTTGCCTAAACACTTAAAACTTGCTGAAATTGGGATGGAGTATCAATTGTGTTCAAGTATTTTCAGGATAATCCTGAAAATACTTTTCCATGCAAGATTTACATCTCTGTATATACATAGTCCAGATTCAGCACTGCAGTGACAGCAGCCAGTCATGACAGAATTATGACCAACAGCCATCATCCAATAGGATGTATTCATATTTGATGTTATTTAGTGCTGTCCTGCTCTGACACATATTTTTCAAAACAGGGAGCCACCATCATTAGGGCACTTTGGTATTGTACATGTACTACATAGACATCCATAACTAACACATTTCCCACAAAACAGAGCCAATTTCTAATCAATTTAGGCTCCTGTTATGTTTCTAATATATGTTTATACATTTTCTTAAGATTATTCTGTGTTCATGTTGTTTATTTATTGAGAAAGTACTTTTGGGCCATGCTAAATACATGATTTAGCTGTGATGCAGGTGGCTTCCTCTTTTGCTCTGAGCAGGACCGCAGTGAATGAAATGACAGACAAATACCTCCCTTTATGATAAAGAGTCAGTGAACTGGCAGCCATCATCCAATGTCTTATCAAGTTAGACCATCATGACTCAGCAACACTGTTACTCTGCCATGCCCAACCCATGACTCGATTCTTGATAAGACATTGGTTGATGGCTGCCAGTTCACTGATTCAGGAGAATCACATTCAATAACATTTTGATTCCTAGTGCTCAGACAGCCCTTTATTCAAATGAAGATTACATTTAAATTCATAGACAACAAATATTTTCAGCTGTAAGTTTTGAGAAACAAAATTGGAAGTAAGTTCAAGTTCTTAGTATTTGATATTGAATGTAATTTCTTCCTCTATTACAGCTCTTGACACTCTCAGTGACAGTGACACCTGCAATGGAGAATTATACAAATTAAGATTCTGAGAAATGTCCATGTACTATCATAAAATCTATAATGTGGTCATTATGTGGATTGTCAATCAGATCCAGTGGATCTGATTGACAATCCACATAATGATGGAGAAGACCATTTCTTATCTCCATGACTGCAAATGATGCAAATTAAGCCCCAAAATGTAAGTCTTTCTGCTGAAATTCAAGGGATAAATTCAGCAAAAATACACTGATTTGGGGCTCAAAATGCACCATTTTGCACCTTAAATTTTAAAATTTTCCGGGGGGGGGGCATGCCCCCCGACCCCCCTAGCAGCGCTTCGCGCCCTGCCCCTGGGCAGGTGACTCTATACTCCACTTGCCCCACGGCGCAGGCTAAAAAATAAGTGAATGTCTACCCCTGAATATATGTGTGTTATAGCTAATTTTGACTTCTTCTCCAGAATTGTCACTCAGATTAAGCTGAAATATGGTAGATATGTTCCTAGTGGAAGTGTCAAACAAGATGTTTACTATGTGGGAATGCTGCAGACTCCTGATTTTTAACAATTTTTTCAATTCGGGTACTTACTGGTCAATGCAGCTGTCCTATTGATTACTATGGAAGTCGATGAGCATTCTAATGCTAATTCACATTTTCAGCTTCTCCAAAACCGTCATCCAGATTAACTTCAAGCTTGGTGGCAATGTACCTTGGGTGCATTTTGGGAACTTGTTGGTAAATGCATATATTCTGATTGTTTACTATGTAAATCAATTGGCCTCTGATATAGATTCACATTTTCAACTTCTCCGACGAAACCGTCAGCCAGATTTACTTCATACTTGGTGGCAATGTTACTCTAGTGGGTTTCCACCAAGTTTGTTCAAACGGTCAACTAATTACTCACCTGAGCACAGGTTCAGTCCTGATCCTCTAGTATGAATTTCCTTTTAACCTATGCCACCAAAAGGCCCTATAATTTATGTACGCAATGAGGCTTGGAAAAAGATTACGAGAAAACAATATCACATTTGCTCCGCAAAGGAGAACATACTGTAGTATCCTGTTAACCCGGGCTGCTGTTTTTATCGCGCCTATATTGAATCAGCTTTCATCGAAATTTGTTCATGTAATGCAACACAAACACACACACACACGCACACAAAGTGTGTTCAGAATATGATTTACATTTATGTAGGAACACAGAAAAACTTTGCAGCCGTTGAAGCATTTGTAGTACAGGCATTCTAACAGCAGTGGCTTCCCAGTGTCTGTAATGTTTATCATAAAAAAAGCCAAAACCACAACTTGTCTTTCGTATCATCTGGCCGTACAGAAGAGAAAGATATGAAAGCATCAATTAATGAAAAAAATAGGGAATCAAAAATATAATCAAGTTGATTTCTGTTAGCGTTGGTTGTTGGTCAGGTATCATCATCACCAGGACCAGGGCATCCACGCTTGGCCTGGTACAGTTTATCCAGGGCCGGAGCCAGCTGAAGGTATCTGTGAGGCCCGCGAGAATGTCTGGTCAGCAAACAGGCAAATATGCAGGGATGACGGACATAGAACAGGACGAAATTGTAAAGGACTTCAGAAGAGCCTTTTTGATAAATGCAATGGGTTTATAATGAAGATAGTAATATGTAAGTTAATTTGAAAACTGATTATTCTGGTTAGCATAAAGTAGATATTTGTTGACACATATTGTATTATCAGCTCCAAAGAATTGCATTGAAAAAAAGCAAAATCTTACGTTAAGTCCACTCCCTTACCTTTATTCACACTCAATAACCACCATGGGTATCAAGTATAAGGGAGAACATTGTCAAATATTATTAAGATGCAACTGAGAATCACGTTATTGTGAGTGAAAGCAAATATTAAACAAAGAGAGCGTTTGAAAAAGATGTTACACTAGCGTAGCTAAAGAAACAGTTGTGAATGTTTCTCTTCAACTCAGTAATTCAAAGTGTGAATCGTATTAAAAGATTCAGGTACATTAGGTCTTATGTAGCTCGAGTGAATTAGACTGAGCATGATGGAAGGACTGGAAAAATTGCGGTGTTAGGTTTGTGGGCGTGAATCGTATAATTGTAGATTTTCTTGCCTGTCACTTTAACAAAAGTACTAGAAAAACCAAATCAGTCAGCCATTCAATCTGCATGATTAACACTTCTTCATAGCTGTAATATTATACTGAGAAGATACATAAGTAAAATGTTATTAGGCCCTTTACAAATGTTTTTGTTTTCAAATTATCACAATTTTTATTTCATTATAACCCATCCAGTGCATAAGAAAAGACAAAATATCCAAGTATATATGTAAATCTTTTTGTGTTTGGGTGTGCGTGTGTTGAGTAACATCTAAATATTACAAAATCAGTGGCGAAACGTATCGTTATTCACATATTCCAATTCCAGGAAGGTACAACCTCCTCGTCTCCACTGATCTTCTGCAAGAAGGTATCGACCTGCCAAAGTGTGGGTTTGTAATTCGGTATAACCATATAAGTAACGAGATCGCAGATGTACAGGCAAGAGGGCGCGCCAGAGCCAAAGACAGTCATGTGTATATCATTGTGAAGCAGGGCTCTGCAAATCATGAAAAATTGTTCGAGAACCTTCAAAAGGAGCACATCATGAACCTGACTATGGAAGACCCGAGACTCAGTACTACAAACTTTCTGGACGACATAAAAAAGAAGCAGGTATGTTGTTGCCTCGTCATGCGGTCAAATTGTATGGACCCGTTCAGGGCGAGGTTAGTGACAAAGCCAACAGCTGTCTTTGGCGTGTTCTGGCTATAATCCTGTGGTTGGCCCAGCATGCCGGAACTTGCTATTATTGTGCGCATTAAATCGACTGATAAGAAAAGTAAATTTAAATGTGAAATCCTTTTGAGAAGTCAGATCACCACCAGTGTTGGGATGGTTACGCTGAAAGAGTACACGTTGTTTGTCGCGTTTTGGTTCACAAGTGAGCATATATTTTACTGGAAATTTCAGTTTTCAAGCGAACGTGAACAGGTTCCATGCCAGCCATGACTGCAGTCTCCAGTGTCAGCAAGTCAGTCCATCGTATTTTTCATCTTCAGCTCTAACCTGTTCCAAAATTTTACATCAGGTTGAGGCGCATTCAAGGAGATAAACTCTGACTTCAGTAAAGCAGATGCTACTTGTGGTGTCGCATCTGGGTATAATGTAGAGGGTAAATGTGGGGATTGTATTTGATCTGTGATACCATTTGATTTAACCACTCTTTTGGGAAATTGTGGTAGTCCTCATAAAGTGAAGCTATCACGTACCTTGTTGCCTGACAGATCCCTCAAGATGCCCGGTAACACCAGCAGGGGAACGATCCATGCCTGGGCTAGATGTCCTTCTGTCCACGGTGAGGGTATCGATTGATCTCGGTGAGGGTATCGATTGATCTGTCTTCCAAACATTTCCGTATCCTGTGACATAGCCCTCTGGCTATGGATCTAACAGTCATAAATATGCACCACAATCTCACAGATGCCACAATCACGAACCAGCACTACACTCTCCCTCTGTTTAACAGGAGAAGGCCATAGGTTTAATGCAAACTAGAGGCAAAAAAATGATATATTATTTCATGCATACTGTGTTCATCCAGCTTTACCAGTTTGCAAAAATAGAGAAAATGTTACCACCAGATTACAACATTGCATAAAAATCCTATATAGAATTCTTCATGTTACTTAGTGTCTATCCAGAGTTAAAGCACATCTAGATATAAAATATTACAATATGACTCCAAGTTCATCATGCATATTAATTGCACACATGCACATCATTTGCACGCATACATCATTACATCACTCCTATAACCAATAGTCCATATGCATCTGCCCCATGTTGTTCTATCCATTGCCAGTATGCACCCTGAAAATAAAAAATCAAACAGTTAGCCACATTATTTACACATTCACACATACCACATATCAATGAAATGTTAAATACAACATAGTGCAAAGCGGAATTCTTGACATCAGAGAAAACAATTCAGAAACATCACCAAATGGCACTGCTCTCTGTTTCAGGAAATCGTCTGACTTTAGACTCTGTAGAACCTCCGGGCATTCCACAAGGTCACCTGGCAAAAACTTCGTAGAAGTAGATTCTTCAAATCTGCAAGATATTCAGCCACCTCTGACAACATCCCTGGGTTACAATATTTTGCCTGGGACTTGAACCTCTCAGGGACCAAATAAGGTGATTCGCTCTCAATGAGGATCTTCTCCCATGGAACTGATGTCGCTGCTGCATTGAACTCAAGACACTTGTCATTGCACAGCTTGGCTGTGAACCCAAACATAGCTGATGGAAAACGCTGAACTATTGGCTCCACATCCTTCGCTGCTCCCGAAATTTTAAAAGCAATGAAAATGTATTGGATGATCCCGACACAGCTCCCTTTGCAAATAATACAGACACTCCTGCATTGCTCCTTTCCCTCCACAATGAATGAGCACTGGTAACTGCAGATCTCTTGCCAATGGCAGTACGCTCCTCAAAACCATACCTTGCCTGTTTCTGTCTTTTTGCCTAATGCTGCTGCTGCTGCAGTGAATCCCAATCTCTCCCAAAGCCACCACTTTAGGTTCTTGTAGATATTGCATCAGTCTTGGATGATCATACTTGTCTGAGAAATCATTGGCAAAACTAGCATGCACCCCAAACGTTAGTCTTACCAGGTGATCTCTTACGATATGAGCTTGGACTTAGGAGGTGAAACTTCATGACATCTTGTTACTGGTAGACCATCCTGTGCTTCATAAAAAGACCACAAAGTCCGTCAATGTCAGTAACCCTGGCCCTTTTATCTGGATACCATTTCCTCTGTCGCACCAATTCCAGTTACCCAGCTGGATCCACTTTAAACTCGGAGCTAAGGGACTGCAAGGCACCCCTCATAAAGCATACCCACAATTCTAGTTTCTTATCCGTGAACATTGGCTCAGTATCTCCATGTTCTGCAATATGTTGTAGAAAGATCCTGTACTGCTGCACTTTCTGTTTACCACATGCCCAACATGCAGTTTCTGGGTATACGTACATAAAATGGCAGATGATCACGCAACACATGTCTTTTCACATGGACCATCCGTCGAGGACATACACCACATGCCCTCTTCCTCTGACCTAATCCAGTATGTTCCCCCATGTGTGGAATGTCACTCAAGCTTGAATCTGACTCGCTACCCAATGTCTCATCCCGCACAGTCCATTCCTCTTCAGAGTCCATACTGAAATACATAATATTTGATAAGATAAATTACTATATACAAAGACATTTCCATAGCAACTACTGTAAAACCTCTCTATACTGAACACCATTTCTTGGTCACAAATATGTACTTGCAATGTAAGCAAACTTCCCTATACTGACCACCTTACTAGACCAAACACTTTTTTCCGGTCCCAGGGGTGTTCAGTATAGGGAGGTTTTACTGTATTTACATATGAATGAGATAGGAATCCCTCTCATTTTGTCTATCTACTTTGAACTAGGCTGTGTAATCCACCAGGTATGCTGGTCTCCTGGCTTGGCGCCCACCCCTTGCGGAAACCACTGGCCTTAGATCACCACCTGGGTTGGCCTCTTCATTTTCGCTGGAGTCCTCTTGAACAGTAGAACACATAACTTGTTTCATACTGTTTGGAGGGACTGTCATCTTCTTCACCGAGGTGACCCTGGGAATGGACATTGATTCCTCTCCGTTTCTTGTCATGATAGCTGACAATAGCTGATCTCATAATTGCAACACACAGTGATCAAAGTCAATTTAGCATTTTTGCTCCATAAGAAAATCTAGGCCTTAAATCAGACTATCAGTTATTGGAGACACATAAACGTCCAGCCGATATGACCGATTCCCAATGACTATAGAAACTCCCTTCACATGCTTTGCTGTCATAACCCCTTCTTTTGCTGCACCTTTATGTCTAACTTCCTCCAAAATTTTAGGCCTAACCTTCAGGTGACTGAATAGCTCCAGATTCATAACTGTTACTTGAGCCACCAAATCAATAACAGCTTCTATCGGTTCTGTGTCCATCTGAACAGGAATCACCATGTTGAGACCATTATTAACTGAACAAACGGTAATTACCCCCAGCATCGAATCAATTCCTCCTGATGTTGATTTTGATAACTGATGACCTTTGCAAAAACCTGAGAAATTCTGATTTCACTGAAGACAAAGTATCATTTATTACTTCCTGGTCTTTATCAAAAGCAGGTTCAGATCAAGCAATATGTCCGATCCAATCTATTTTTTTGGAGAAGCTGATCTAGATCTACCCTCACTACTTAGCTTCTGAGGCGTTGATGGCTTGTGAGGGCAATCCTTACTATAGGGGCCAAATTCCTGGCAGCCATGATACTGTACCACCAATAAAGGTATCCTTAAGGCCCTTGGTGAGCCTACAATATTAGCCTGAGTAGTATCCCCCTTTTTGAGTCTTCTGTATCAACGAAGTCATGAAACGTCTGTTTTCTTCAAGCAAAGCTTTTATTACCTCTTGGTTCCCCTTCATTAGTTTTTCCATCTCTTGGCGATGTTCTTTGTACTGGTCTGCTCAGGACACTCGGGAACCTTGAAGTTTGTTCTGTTGGAATGACATAGCCATAACACGCTGATCTTCTTCATCCACATCAACTTGTCTCAGCTGTAGTTTTAAACTTGAAGTACCAAAAACAATCTCTCGACTGGAAATGACTTCCTATGGATGAAATATACACAACTGTAGGAAAACCACAAGTAATGAATGTGTATTTTATGACAAACAACAATATTTGTATCCAAGAATCTACACACAAAAAATGGAAAATACAGTGTGCACAGTAATGTACAGAAAATTTTCAACTATGTACACTGTACAAAATTTTGAATAGAATGTACTCAAAATAAAGAAGTACAGCATGAACAATGGCAAAAACATTACCAATGCCGTACACAAAAGTCAAAGCACAGTGTACATACACCAGAATACTACCTACTGTGTACATGCACACAAAGAAAAACAAGTACAGCGAGAGGGGTTAATATAGGGTTTCCCTGTTCCCTGATCGCTTTCGAAAGAACAAAATATATGTTTAAATCAAGTACAGCGTATGCAAAATATCACAGACAATGAGAAAAAAACCAAAAAAAACCCACTTCAGTTTGTAATATCATTGAAAATTTTCCAAATTTCCTTATTTGCATACCAATTCATATTATAAAACATTTTCTTTCAAAATAAGTACATAAACACTGTGTGTGTATGAGAAAGGTGTTGAAACTGCAATATAGGCCAATCCCGGGCACAAACTGAAAAGCTGTTCACTGAAACTTTGATGTGCTCTTCCTTGGAGTCACTCACACTACATTCAACACACGCCTGTATGTCAATTATTTAATCAGCTATCCGTAAATCAGAGTGATCAACAAGTAAACCTTATTGAACACCACTGAAAGACAATATCCTTGTAGTAAGCAACAAATATTTCAAAATTATTGCAGAAGGCTAGGCACATCTAATTATACTGTATGGTTGACATGACGATGCTCATTTCCATACCATGTGACGTCATAACCCGGGAAAATTGACTGCAAATGATAGCCAAATTTGCTTGGAGCAAAAGAAATCTAACTGTCCAATATATAAATAGATAGTCACGATCCTGATCCTTCCCAAATGGTTGATATTGCTAACAGTACAATCACAGTAGAAAACCACACTGAATATATAAGAATTAGCGAAATTTATCAAGCTCGAACAGGCATGAAATGTCCATCCATCGAGCAGAGCTACTTCAGGATTGCCTCCATGGTAGTCAGACTATCTTCTCAAAAATTTTACTTCTCTCCAGACATTGAAACATGCTTTACTTCTGACACCAATACAGTGAAGCTATAACGTACCTTGTTGCCTGACAGAGCCCTTAAGACGCCCGTACCACCAGCAGGGGCAAGATCCACGCTTGGGCTGGATGTCCGTCCGTCCACGGTGGGGGTATCGATCAATTTGTTTTCCAAACGTCTCCGTGTCCTGTTACAGCGCCCTCTGGCTGTGGATCTGACAGTCATTAATCAGCACCACAATCTCATAGATGCCACAATCATGAACCAGCACTACACTGATAAGGATGTTTATTTTTGCTCGAAGGCCTGACTTGGTAGATAAGCAGAGATTGTCCCTCCCTGTTTCTGAAAGCAGACTTCTACTCTCATTTTAAAGCCCCTGAAAACCACAATGCCAGATACAATGGTATTCCATTTCCAGGTCAATGTTTTGTACTGTATTCGATAAGGCGTGAAGTAGTTTGATTAACCACATTGTATAGGCTAAGATTACAGTTGTGCATCCAATTCCATACGCAATATTGCATTTTGGACACTACATGTTACCACAGTGTTTTTCCCTTCCACCACTTTTGGTACAAGCACCACAGTGTACATTACGTGGGTTAGGTGTTATTGCACCTTTGTGCCTCATTGTCCTCCAGAGGGCGCGCGTCCACTTAGCACATGGGCGGGGGGGGGGGGGCGGAGTATTTGGACTGTAATCTTATATCCAAATAAAAAATAGTCATAATTTTATGACCTAACAGGTCACAAGAGGAAATTATCTCATCTTCTCCTCCTCTGACTCCGACGACGACTCCGACTCCGACTCCGACTCCAAATCTGAACGGGATAACTCATGAAGCATTTAACTTGGGAATTTGAAATTTTTAAACAATATATTCTTATATAAGACCTTGCTTGGGATTCCTAATTAGTGAGCTTGACCTATTTTTCAAGATCAAGTAGGCATTTCACAAAAAATCGATGTAAACGCGATAACTCCGCAAGGATGTGACTTAGGAGCTTGAACCTTTCTGTGAAAATCTTTCTAAATATGATATTGCTTGTGATTGCAGATGTTTGACCTTGACCTATTGTTCAAGGTCACAAGCACTTCCTTGTTGCAAACGCAATAACTTTAGCAATATATGACTTGAGAAGATTATTTTTTTTAATATATATTTCTATGTAAAACCTTGCTTGTAAACTGGTGACCTTGACCTATTTTTCAAGGTCACACGGGCATTTCATCTAAAATCAACGCAAAAGCGGATAAATCTGCAAGGATTTGACTTAAAAGGCTAAAATTTTGCCTGATTATGTATCATAATACAAACTAGGTTGGGATTGCAGATGGGTGACTTTGACTCTTTTTCAAGGTCAGATGACCACATGTTAAAAATCATCGCAGATGCTGTTGAGACGGATTTGACATAATACCTTACCTGGGATTGCATGATTTGACCTATTTTTCACGATCACATTGGCATTTCATCTAAAATGAAGCGAACGTGATAACTCCACAAGGATTCCCATTACCTTCTACACTACAAGGGCGCTCGTGGAGACATTTGATTTTATCTTCGAAAATCAGCCTGTTCTAGTTATTATGTCTCCCGGTGCAACAGGGGAGGAAAGATATTGTTTTTGCGTCCGTTTCTTCCATTTTCTCTTCTTCTTCTTCTTTTTCTTCTTCTTCTTCTTCTTCTTCTTCTTCTTCTTCTTCTTCTTCTTCTTCTTCTTCTTCTTCTTCCTCTTCCTCTTCTTCTTCTTCTTCTTCTTCTTCTTCTTCTTCTCCTCTTCTTCCTCCTCCTCCTCCTCCTCCCCCTCCTCCTCTTCCTCCGAATCCAAATCCTCCTCCTCCTCCTCCTCCTCCGAATCCAAATCCGAATCCGAACGCAATAACTCAAGAAGCATTTGACTTGGGAATTTGAAATCTTTTATGAACATGTTCCTATATAAAACCTTGCTTGGGATTTCAAATTGATGACCTTCACCTATTTTTCAAGGTCATGTGGGCATTTCATCAAAAATCGCTGCAAATTGGATAGCTCTGCAAGGATTTGACTTAGAAGGTTGAAAGTTTGTCAATATTGATGTTGATGTGGCAAAGAAAGTTCCTTTTAAGTTCATTTCATGGGAATGCTACGCTTTGAATTAAGGCGTCTAGAAGTGAGTGTATTGGAGGGTCAAACAAACACAGGACCGCCTTGTTCTTACTATTAACCTTATTACTCCCCCGTTCAGTAGTTTTACATGACCATCACTGATATTATTTACAGGCAGAGGAGTTCCAGGAATTCATTAAAGCAGAGAAAGACAAAGCAGCAGTGAGACAGAAGAAACTGCACCCAGAAAAATATACCATTCATTGTCTATTTTGCGGGATATTCTTCTGTGATGCTGACAGCATGCGGCAAAAAGAATCCAATTTTTTGTGCATTGACCCCGACTTCCAGGACAGAGTACAAGTCATTGAGGAGCCCAAGCCGAAGATATTCTCAGAGCATATCCACATTGGTGGGTTCTAGATTATGCTGTGCCAACCGGTCACTGTTTTTAAATGTATAATAATTCACACACTGTAACAAATTAGCATACCGCTAATCTGTAATATTTCATGTTTGTTAATTAGGGTACCTTTGTTATTCAGGTAGGTAAATTGAAAAGGTCAATGAAGGTTCAAGGTACTCAAAGTGGGACAATATTAATCAAATGATCCAGAACGTTCCTTGTTGCCAAAGCCATTCGACTGACTTGGTTGATTTGTAAATCTGGATCACAATTGTCTTGTAAAGAAATAGAATCTCGATTTCTTTGAATATGATGCCAGCGCGATGTGATTGTATTTTACCAAGTCAAAACTATTTCAGTCAATGATATGGAAATAAGCTATTTGGTAGAAAGCGTGCTTGGGGGCTTAAGGAATTGCAACAGTTAACACGTTATGGAAACAGTGTCACAGTTTAGATCGCGCTCGTCGCTACAGAGAGTAGTGCTTTTGTCAACAAAGTCACCAAACTGTTGCAATTCTCGTACATTTTAGTCTGTGTATTGTATACCTTGGTACCATTGCTTATAGGCAAATTCTGGAAATAAAAACAGCGGGAGGAACGATTCACATGAAGCATGCAGTAATTAACATTGCATTGATCAGATTTGTGTGAGGACAAAACCTTTCAGTATTGAAAAGATGTGTATACAAGAGCACATTACAAGATGATATTAACTGAGCCCGTCAATATTAAAGAAACATGCATGGACTAAATCATAGGAAAGTTGAGTTTGAAAATAACTCTTTAATATTGAAAAGTTGGGTATATAAATAATTCATATGAAAAGAAGAGTACAAAAGTAAATCTTGAAAAGGTTTCTGAAACAACCTTTTGAATTTTGAAACTCTGCATGTTAAACTCAATCATTTAAAAGATGTGCTTCAAGAAAACTCGTCAATATGAAAAATGCGTGTATAAAACTAAATGATCCATTTTACTCCCAGGTACCCTTCAATGTCAAAACCCTGAGTGCAAACGGGAAGTTGGGATCCTCTTAGTATACAAGGACGGAGATGACAACGGGATGCACTTGAGTCCAAAGGGCATCAAATTCAAGAACAAGGAGAATAACAACTTTGAAAAATCATTTGCGAAATGGAAACAGGCACCATGCTGGATTGCAGAATATGAGTAAACTTATGCTGTGAGCAATGCGGTCTCCTTGCTGAATTCTATAATAAAAACATAAGAAAAAATAGCATAAAACCCGACCATTTCATTATCAATGTGTTAATATTTGCACGTATCTATAGTTCATGATTATACTAACCAAAAAATATATACTTCAGCAGTCTTTGCATTAGTAAGTAGTACTTTATTAAGCTCTAAAGTTGGTTTTCTTTAAAAACAGTCGCATGTATTTAGAGTCCTCAAACAAACAGATCCCACCAGGAATGGCAGACACCCTGTGTTTCTGCTTTAAAAGAAAAGGACGACGGTGTCAGCGGATTCACCTGGAAACTGAGCTAGCACACCAGCTGGGTCCCGTAAGTTATTAAATCGGCATACATTGCAACAAGCAAAATTCCATAGCTCAAACAACTGCACTAAATGAGAGCTTCTGAGGACAGGATCATAGCTTCTTTAGATGCCATCAAACAGGTCGTGTTTGCTGATATGACGTATTGTTGATGGACCTTTATATGAGTGAATTTTCCTATGTGCAGGATCAAATACTTGCACAGAAAACTGTTCCTACAACCGCAATGTGTGAGCCATGATCTGTAGGGACCTCTGGCTATCATTTCCCCGCAGGAGGCTTTTTTATCATGTGATGTTTTTATTTACGGGTGCATTAAGTGGATCTTTGAGTGGAGCATACATTGTATATTCAGGTGTTATTCCTCTCTTCTGGAGTCCGGATAATCTTCTTGATCCACTCTGTCGGCATTTCTACCAAATCTAGCGGATTGGTAATGTATTATGACACAGATCCGAGAAATGTATTATAAATTCCATTTATGATTGTAACACGTACCTATCAACTACCCATAAGCCCACTCAACTGTCCCGGCAACATATCATTGCTGGGTTAGGCAGTCTAGAGAAATGCTACAAGCAAAGCTACAAGCATTGATGGAGCTTTCAAGTGTTAAAAGTGGCTATTCTGCATATTTTTCATTTAAAATGAGTACAAGGCACATGCAATAGCCCTGTACGAAGCATAATTATGTTCTGTTTTGACCATGTTTTATTCTTATTGTTAAACACAATACAGCACTATGTTAAGTTTTATTTTTGATGTTAACTCAGACTTTGGGACCATAAGGGGCAAGTAAAGCAGTAATCAGTGACCAAGTAAAGCTTTTTGGGAGGGAAATTTCCATTGTCTCATATTTGGGACCAAGGACATAATTAATAGGTAATTTAAACCTGTCCTTACAAAGTCAAATAATTATAGTTGGTTAGTTGTGAAGAGGGCATACTTAAATGTATCTGTGGCCTACATCCAATGTACTTACATGTGCTGTTCACAAATGGATATGTTCCCTCCTTTTTGTTTGTTTTTTTGGGGGGGGAGGGGGGAGGGGGGTTTCTTTAACTCGACGATCTTTTGCCAACAAGGCCATAGACCCCCTTGCAAGAGGTATACGCCTCCTGGGTCAACCTAGCGTAGGCTGGCCCCCTTTTATTTTGTCTCTGTGTTTTGTTTCTCATCTTTACCCCCTGCTGACCAAAGGTCGCAGAGCTTATGCGACCACTCATATCTGTCCGTCTATCTGTCCGCAAGTCAGGAGTGAAATTTATTTCTTCACATTGGTATTGGAAGATGAACGTGGATGCGTTGGTAACTCTGAAGTCTCTTTGCTGTCATTGTTGGTTTTGATATTTATGGTAATTATGAATATGGGTCATGTTTTAATACATAAGTGTATCATACTAGAGACGTCCGTAAACTTTTGCTCATTAGCGCCATACCATCCACAGTTTTCAAGTTGGGCCAATATAATTTTCTGCACTTAAAGGGTGTATGAAAATTTAGGCCCCTTCCAATTTTTGGTGGCGCCACCTACATTATTATGTAATATAGGGGTCAAAATGTAAAAATCTTGTGAAAACTCTAGCATCTCTAATTTGTGGCAGATCATCACCAAATTTGGTAGGATTGTGGGTGAAGTTAAAGTCTAAGTTGCTGATGATACTAGTGGCGCTACCTATAATTTGTTGGAAATAAGGAGCCAAAATGTGTTTTAAGATATAAATTTCCACATCTTAAAAAGTGATTGGATTCGACTTGCCAAATTTCTAGGATATATAGACAATGTCCAAAGCTAGAGTTTTATGTAATATCAGTGACCTTGACCTATTTTTGTGAGGTCACCATGCCTGTAAAGTTCAACGAGGTGATTTTGCAATGGCAGAGTATAGCTTGGACTTCAATAGCAATGTAAACACTGCACTAGACAGGCCTATGGGCCTCTTGTAATACATAATCTGGGTGTCCTTGATCGGTCCCAAGGTCACTGTAGACATAAAGTTGAGGATTCACTCATTGTTGTCTTAGCACACGCAACAATATTCATTACAGGAGTTGCACAAATAAGCTATGATTACATGTGTAGCGAGGTGCCATCTGGAGGACAATTGTAATGTTAAATGTACATAGGCTTTATATGTTCAAAGGCCACTTGAAGACTCAAAACTTTGAAATGAACAGGTGCAATATAGCCACGTTGCCAGCAGAGCATTAGGCCCATGGGCCTGTAGCGTGTATTTCTGCTTTATGAAAAAACTCCATATTGGATCATGCGAAACAGTATGTGTTACTTGTTGAAAAAAATTTAACTTCGCTTAATGTCAGAGGTCTGAAAGACCCTCAAATAAGGAAACAAATTTTCATGTAGTGGAGGAAAAGAAAAGTTCAAGTATTTTGCGTGAAGAAGTACATGAAAACAACAGATACAGAAAAACTCTGATATGCGGAGTGAGGTTATAAGGACCTCTTCAGTGATGACAAAAATGGTGTTCGGGGTGTGTGCTCATTGTTAAAAATGACTTTGGGAAGAAATTTGTAAACTTATCAGAGATGATGAAGATAGATTTATCATCTTTGATGTAACACAAAATGAAAAAATGGATTACATTCGCAAATATTTATGGCTGCAATACTGATACACCAGAGTTATATGAAAACTCCATAGAGCAGATTGAAAACCTTCGGACTGATCATAGGATCATTAGCGGAGATCATAATTTCGTTTTAGATATACTGAAGGAAAAAAAGTAGGTAACCCCACAAGTCATACCAGAGTTCAAAATTTTGTTAAAACATGGATTGAGGACATTGATCTGATCGACATATGGAAAGAAAGAAAAAACACACAAAAATACAGAAAGATAAACATGGCAAGGAAAAGTCCAACCCCAATACATTGTTGCATAGATTTCTTCCACGTCCCTTTCAGATTATATGGTTATGTTATTGACACTGATACCATTCCAGGCTATAAGTCTGACTTATCTGTTATTACATTAACATTAAAGCCAAATCCTAACAAACCGGTTCCAGGTTCTTGGAAGTTTAATTGTTCCCTTCCAGTTTTTAATTCATCCCATGCTGTCCGCCAAGGATGCCCTCTCTCGCCTTACCTTTTCATTTTATGTGTGGACATTTTGGCAGTTAATATAAAGAAAAATCCATATGTTGCACGAGTTAAAACAGGTCCACATGAGTTTAAAATACCATAATATGCAGATGATACGTCACTTGCAATCCAAGCTTCAGAACAAAGTCTGTTGACACTCTTAAGAACGTTTCAAAATTAAGTTTCAAATTTCAAGTAATCAGGATTAAAAATTCATTTAGATAAAACAGACAGTTTGAGACTGGGATCCTAAAAAAGCCGGCAAACTTTACAGTAGCAAATTATCTTGGCTTAAAATGGTCAAATAACCCTGTGGTAGTATTAGGAGTTAAAACTTCAACCGACACAGAAGAACGAGAAGATATAAACTGTGCTCCAAAATTGAAAAAAAAAATAGTATTAAAAACTCACGGTATAAGAAGAATATATTAGTATATGGCAAAACGTTAATTTTGAAAAACTTGTGCACCGTCATATTTTATGCATTAAGTTTCAGTTATCCTAAATTCAAGGGGGTGCATGGAAAAGGAGTTAGAAATCACACTGTATAGATATTTATGGAATAACAAACCTGATAAGATTAGGAGAAGGCATGTCGTCGCACCACATTCGAAAGGAGCATTAGGTGTTTCACATATTGACATACAGTTTACTACAATGAAATGTGCATGGATTAAAAGGCTTACGTCTGATTCTTTTCCTCCGTGGAAAGAGTGCTTATCCCTTATTAACTATTTACAAATAAATATTTATGGGTGTGTAATTTGCATGAAAATGATGCTGAAAGCATATCATAAAATATGAAAGTCCTATTTTGGATACAAGTTATTTCAAGTTGGTGCATATTTTATTTTCATAATCCATACACGGCTGACAAAATGATGAAAGAAACAATCTGGTTCAATTCTGAAATTATGATTGGTGGTTAGGTGATGTTGGTGCATATATAATTTTCATAACCCATACAGTGCTGAAGAAATGATGAAACAATGTGGTTCAACTCTTATATTACGATTGGTGGTGAGGTGGTATTTTATATTAAAAAAAAGGGTGGTACGAAAATTATGTCCAGCTTGTAAAAGCTTAACTTGATACTGATGGCAACTCTTGAACCCATCACGAATTTAATGAGAAATCAGAATTGCATGATAATTGTTTTACCTTATAAGGTATTATATCTGCAATACCAACTGAATGGAAACAGAAATTTTAGAGAGCATATTTTGAAAATCAGTTTGAAGTTCCACATGATTGTACTGACAAAACCAGATTTGTAAAGGTATTACAGGAAAGAAGAATCCCAAAATTTGTATATTCATTGTTCATTGACTCAGACATTGGTACACCTGTTATAAAGATATGGGAACCGAAACTTATCATTATATTAAAAATGAATGGTTCTAATGTTTTGATTTTATCCACAAGTCAACTATTTCAACTGTTTAAGGTAATTTCAGTTTAAATTTCAACACAGATAAATATACAGAAATGATCGTTTATTTAAATGCAAATTATCAGATACCATTAAATAGTTTTTGCAAAACAGAAACTGAAACTATAGAACATTTGTTTTGGGACTGTGCTGCAACCCGACAGTTTTGGAAACAAGTTTTTAGAAGATACTCTCTCAACATGGTGAGGATTAATCAATTTTAAGCATCTGAAGTCCTGCTTGGAAATATTGAACAAAACCCCTTTTGACCTTATCTTAGGGGAAAAGCACATTTGTGATTGTAAATACAGGAATACACTAACAGACAATAAAAGTTTTAGGATCTATGTAGATCCCATTAAGCAGACAGAAGAAAATGTTGCCACCAAGAAAGATGTATACAATATTTGTAATAAAAAATGAATGCGACTGTGCATACATATATCATAAATAAAGTGTTGGTATGATTGAAGTACAAGTTTTGATGAGATAAATCGAGAGTTTAAAACTTCTTTGCTGAATGGGATTAAGGAAATCTAATTTACCTCCTGATATTCTAAGTTCATGTCTGAAGGGTCTTTGTATAGTCATAAGGCCTCAAAAAATGTATCATTTATAATCTTGATGTACACCTTACATTGATGAATCTTTGTGCATTTCCCCGATCATGGAAATAAAAAAAGATTGCAACAAAAGCTACGAAGTTGCCCATTTTGCTGAATTGGTGCTCTAGAAATCCACTTTATGGTCATTTAGAGATTATTTATCACTTTCTACGCACATGTGAACCATTTAATGATACAGAATAAATTTCAAAATATTTAATTTTAAAAGTTACGTGCCATGTTGTGGTAGGATAAATCGTTAAAAGGTAGGTTATCGAACTCACTGCATTAAAAATCAGGCTTTGGTACAGGTAACCATAATTGCCATAGAGTAAGTCGTGCATACGAATCAAGAAGCATGCCACGTTTGTTGCCAAGCTGACATACGAATTTTTCTAAGTGGTACTAAATATTTAAATAGACTTGAAACGTTAAGGTGTCTGGAAATACGCAAAATCCGGCAGCAAGGTGCTAAATCACATACCAGGTGCAAAGCTTCGGTACACAAGTATAGTCCTGCTAGAATAAAGACTTTCAGGCTCCAGCTGAGATTGCGCGCGTACAAATTCCCTTTTGGCGTAAAAATGTTTTGGGTTTTTTCTTTTGGATGGCCATATGACCTTAACTTTTAAACGACGGGATAGGTCCTAATTAGGTTTTTGTGTGCCCTGAAGCCAGGTTTCCATAGATCTCGACATGTTCAAATCGGTTGATAACTTCGAGTTATGCAAACAAAACGGATAAATATTAGGAAGATCATAACTCTGAGTTGAGTTAACGTGTTATCTCTAAAAGTCAAAGGGCCAGTCTATTCGGCTCTCTCAAATTTTCATTGAGCCATACCTCGGTCTTTTTTAATCCCATATTAATCATATTGGGCTAAAATTTTAGCTATTGTAAATTTGCACAATATGGTAATTTGCATGTGACCTCTACTGGTCAAACGTCAAGGTCACTTGGCCCATTGAAGAAATCATTTAGCCACAGTTCAATCAATTTCCATCCTACTTGCACCATGTTGGAATCAAATTATAGCTATTGTAACACTGTACAATTTTGTAATTGACATGTGACTTCTAAAGGTCAAAGGTCGAGGTGCCATTAGGTGAGATGACTGAAGTGGGAGCATTGGCGGGGGAGGCTTCCTCCCAGCGATTCATTGCCATCGGAGATGTCTATTTTTTAGCTGCGCTGGCTTGTGAGCCATCAAAGCTTATGCCATCGTCTTCGTCCGTTCAGAATTCATATTTTCGACTTCTCAAAAAGGGTCAGACAGATTCACTTTAAACTTGGTGGCAGTGTATCTTGGGTGGGTTTCCACCAGGTTTGTTCAAATGGTCACCCTCCACGTATTTTTTCCAATTTTTTATGAATTTGTTTGTGCTTTGTTTCTGCAAATCTTGAAAATCTTCCACGAAACCACTCACCCAGGTATTTTTTCCAACTTTTTATGCATTTGTTTGTGCTTTGTTTTGCTGCAAATCTTAAAAATCTTCCACGAAACCACTCACCCAGTTGCTTCGATATCACACAGGAGACTCCAAATGTACGCAACAAATCTCAGAGACGAATGGGGCCTGCCAGTCTTCATTGTAGCAGGATTACACTTGTGTACTGAAGGTTTGCAGCCAATGTTTGATTTGTCACCTTGACCTATATTTTCAGGGTTACAACCTTTTCTAATTTTATTTTTTGTCAATATATGGAAGGTCACCTCTCTGAGTTGCCGATGACCTTTCAAGGTCAAGGTCCTTGATCCTCAAAATCTTCATAACCGATTAATTTGTCTCCGATTTTGTTCCAACTGGGCTCGAAATGTGCAAAATGTATCGTTGCACAGTTTTCCAATTTATATGTGACCTCTAAAGTGAAAAAGTCAAGGTCATTTGACCTTTTGAATTTTTATCGGCCTTTAAACGTGTTCAATTTTGATCGCACTATAACCATGATGATACTGAAATTGTGGCTATTGTACCACGGCACTACTTGGTAATATACGTGTAACCTCTAAAGGTCATACATCAAGGTCATTTGGCCCATTGAAATATTCATTGAGCCATAAATTTATCAATTTACATCCGATTTGGATCAGTTTGGGGTTTAATTGTGGCTTTTGTCACACTCTACAGTTTTGTAATACACATGTGACATCTGGAGGTCAAAGTTCAAGGTTATGTGGCCGTTTGAAAACTTCATTGAACCATAGCTTGGTCAATTTTAATCCCATTTGGGTTGTGTTGGGCTCAAATTGTACCTATTGTCACACTGGACAATGTTAAAAGTTACATGTGTCCTGTAAAGTTCAAAGGTAAGGGTGCTTTAAGGTGAGATGACTAAGGTGGGAGTGTGGGTAGAGGAGGATTCCTCTCAGCGATCGCTTGCAATCTGAAATGTGTATTTATCATCATCATCATCATCATCATCATCATCATCATCATCATCATCATCATCATTATAATGAATAACATACTCCGTATGTATAAATATACTTATTACGTTACTGAAGTCAAATATTGATAAAGAATTGAAAACTGAAAACCCCATACTAACTTATATGCAGTTAACCCCGTGTTGAGGAAGACAAACAGGGAACTTTGCCTATTTTGAAAGAGCTACGATTTGTTAACTTCCATTCAACATCACAATTAAGCATGCCAGTCATGCCGCTTCCAAGTTTCCAAAAAGGTGAAGTTTCAAGTTTCTGTTACGTTTACTGTTACAAAAGTGTTTACCCAACAGTAATGAAAAGGAACCAGAACAATACACTCTTAGAAATTGGATTCGGGATTATTACAGTTTTATGGGATATTGCTATGGCGTAAATTCCTGAATCTGTTTGAATTTGTAACAATACCTTTAAACCAATATATCATTTCGCTGCGTAAGTGTAAGACAGAGCTTGTCCACTTGTTTCAATTTTGCAAATAACTATTTCACTGTCAATTAATATAACATTGAATATGAATTTTGGTATGTGACAATTTAATCATGGTTTCTGGCATCGAAGTTTGAAGTCAGCCACAGAATAGATACAAAAAAAACATGTGTGTTTTTTCAGTGTATTCCCGTGGAAGACTTATATTTGTAATAATGTTGTGCGGGATTGAAGATCGGAAGTAGTTTTAGTTCAAAACCACAATTACGTCACGCTGACTGAATTTTAAACCACCATTCCCAGCACCTCAAAGTGCTACAAATTAGACGTCGCCCCAATTATCTTCAAAATGCCAGAAATATAATGTGTAATCACACGTTCACCACAATACCAAATGAAGGAATCTTCCATACAGTGTACGCACCAAATTGGTCTACATAAGCTGCACTTGAGCAAATTAAAGTGATCGCTGCAATGAGACTGCAGCAATCAATGTGTATGGCTACTTGCTGATGAGAACCTTGTTCAAATCCCATGTTTTAAAATCAAACTTTAAAGGTTGTGGCATCGCATGTTTTTGTGTTAGTTTTTCTGCATCAAATTGTCAGCACGTCAGTTCACAACTAAATATATATAACCACATCCTGTGCAATTTTGTCACCCATACTGGCCATATTTATTGTTACAGTACCGTATAGCTTAAATTTTGTGCACTTTACAAATATTTGTATGCGCATATACAATATCACATTGGGGCCTTGTTCAGTTCAAGAAATGATAGACTGTTAGAATCCTATTTTCTTTGCGTTTTGATCATTAGCTGACTTTAGTTCATGGACAACTTGTTCCTTAATCATATTCCTCTATATAGAAAGGCGCAGATTTCCATTTGTCAACCAACTTGAAAAAAGACGCCCTCAGCTTGTCCCAAAATTTGATATCCTTAGCATTGAGGTGCTTTCCGTTAGTATGGCCTTCTTTGTGGACTATGTGAACTCCAACTTTTACGAAGCACTCTTTGTTTGCGCAGCGGAGGTAACCTGTCAATGGAAAAAATGACTTTATGACAATTTGAAAGTTGATCCTCCAGTGGAAAATAATATTTCATTGAGCACGCCTGTGTGTCATTTCACTTCCACTTCCCTTTCGATTGTTATATGCTGGTAGAATAAAATATCAGACTACTCCGTAGTTTGCGCTCTTTTGTTTATTCTTACTGTATGCTGTATTAATACAGTACCAGTCAGCTTCACTCGTTTGTTGCCTAGCCGAGTTACTATGGCATACAGGTTGCTTAACACTCCACTCACCAATATGCGTCTTTTCAGCGAACATTCTTGCCTCCGGATACTCAATGACTTCAACCTTGTCCTCAAATTTCGGATCGTTACAAAGAAAGTTGGATCCCTGGCGAAACAAAGTGGTCGCTTCGCATAACAGTTCTCCACAACTTCTGCAATGGACTGTGGACAGAACTGGGTCCAGGAGTTCCTTTCTCTTCATTTGTTGTGCCCTTTTTTTCCTCTTATACTCTTCAAATTGCTCAGTTTATGAATCAAAATATAAAAAAAACCGCGTGATTTTATTGCAGTGGTTTAAAGAGGAAAAACCTGGAATCTTTCTAGTTCTTACATATGAACTCTAGAATGTACTATGGAATAGCAAAATGTGCTCAATGAAGTTTTGCCTTCCATCAAGTGTGATCTGCTGAATGAAAATAGGCTTTCCTGGGCATAAATCAAGCCACGAAAGTGCAGAAACGTATACGAATATGTGGAAACTGTTTCATGTTAAACATTCAGAGAACATTTTAATGCAGATTTATTCATGGATATTTACACTCAGTGACTGCAACATAGTGTTTGAATGACTGAATTTCAGAAATGTCTGAGGTTAATTTCTCATAAAAAATAATAAACAACATATACACATAGATGTGGATTATTTTTGCAAATATTGGCCAATATGCTGGAGAACAACTTGTCAGTCACCATTCCAAACCTCAACCACGTATATTAAACATGTCTCTGTAAAGCAAACATTGTTAGAGCAATATGCTTGAAACGACTTGAGCCGTTAAACTGGAAAAGTCCCCCCCCCCGACTGTTTTTTTTTGGGGGGGGGGGGGTGCTGGTCGGATCGCATGCCCAACATCTTTCGTGTTGCATCAATGACGACTCATTGCCCAGAGTAAAAATGCGGTGAAATATTGTTAAAAAATAACGAAACACGCCACTTGATCAGATGACCAACTAATCAGTTTTGAAATAAAATGTCAAATCTATTTGTGCTAATAGATGCGAAAGCTTCATTGATTTCAACATCTTGCTCTGTTTTTTTTTTCCTGGGCTTTTCTCCAATTTATAGCCCAAACTTGCCATGATCATTCTGTTATGCTAAATCCCGTTGTAACATATGCCCAACTTTAATTATGTAGGCACTCAAAATGCTTTCCTATTGATTAAATATACAGTTCCAGACCTGTTTCTCGAGGATCAGCTTCCGGATATCCGGTGTGTTAATCCGTGGATCTTTCAAGGTCTCGCCCATCCTGAATTCTTTCAAAAGGTTGACGTATAGTTGGTCGAGAATGCAGCAGCCTTTCTGACAAATGATGTATACATCGCTGTCCCTTGCTCTAGCTCGGCTTCTCGCCTGAATATCGGCAATCTCGTTGCTCACGTGATTATAGCGGATTTCAAAGTTACATTTTGGTAGATCTGTGCCTTCTTGCAACAGATCTGTTGAGATGAGTAGATTGTGTTTTCCTTTAATAGAAATAACAGTTGAATATAGTAACAGTACATTGTTTCAACAATAATAACGATGATGATTGAGGATGCTGGTGATGATAACGATACTAGAGTTTGATATATTTGAAAGTGAATATACAAGGTACAAGACGTAGTGACATCGAATAATCAAATTACGAATAATAAAAAAGGTTAAAAAGTACAACACAAAATGTTTCAAGTGACTGTAAAGTATTGTTGACATGAAAAATGCCAATTTTTTTAACTGAAAAAAATCTTGACAGAAGAAGAAATGCTCTTCCATATCAATAAGATTGTCCCTAAGTAAGTACAGGTTCCTTTCAAACTCGTTTTAATGACGGTTGTAATTTTTTAATGAAAACAATACCGAATAATGATGTATGTCTGTAATATTTACTTTCAATGAAAACAATACTGTACAATAAAGTAGTATCCTAATTGTATTTGTTTTTTTTATTTGCCCAGAACCACTTCCTAGTAGTCAATATCCTATTCCGCAGTCCGAACTCTTTACTCGCCATAAGCTAACCTGTCCCTGTCTAACCTATATGCATATGGAATTACTATTGTCCATATTGCACACGTTCGTCTGTAAAATTTTGATATAGGCTGTATCAGCCCAAATAAATTAAAGGGTCTTAAGCGGGTAACTACTCAACATGTTTCGGAGCCGTTTACCCGTACATGTCTCTCTGAGTAGCGGCTCCTTGTCTAAGCTAAATATTCAGCAAAGACAACCCACGTAATAATAATAATAATAATAATAATAATAATAATAATAATAATAATAATAATAATAATAATAATAATAATAATAATAATAATAATTATAATAATAATTTATTAAACCTCCATTACTGGAGAAATAAAAATGTCAAGTACATCGAGATAAAATACATCGAAATGTTTACACAGCACCAACACGTATTTACAGAGCACATCACAGAGCACTTCGCTTATGAATACATCTACATACAAAAACCAAGTTTGATAAACCAAAATTAAAATGATATCATGAAAATGAGTGCGGCCTAGGTCACACTTGGGGGCATGGAGTCATGAGATGGCACACTTTGCCATGGCATGGCTCCATGACCTGCGACACGACCTGGCCGCGCTCTCGACCATGGAAATAGAGATAGGCCCTTCCCACCAGAGATGCACACAGCCCTAACGAACAGAGCCAGGTTCCGTGCCAGATGTTCCCCCAGACCGTTAGCCCAGGCCCAGAAGGTGACTAAAACGCCTTGGTCAACAATGTTGCCAGTGTATGTTCATAGCCCCATGGCTTCTGGAAATTCTCATGGAACAGCAAGTACTTTAATGAATCCACCATCCCATCAGAAAGAGCACTGGTTTGCTGTTTTCGTGACGTTTGATCATGCCTGCCGACAAAAACGGCAACAGGCGACATACCATAATTATGAACTCTTGAGACAACAGTCCCCGGCACAAGGCCGTTCACACCAAATGCCCAATACTTTGCTAACAAGTGACATATAAAATATTTGTAAGGTGAGCTGACTGAAGCATAATAAAGAATAAATATGAACGTGGCAAATGATGAATTAGCTCAATACGTGAAGTTTTGCTTATAAATGCAGAGCTTCATTATGAAAGAAGAATACCTGTCAAACAAACCATTATTACTAAATTTGTATAGTACAGGTTCGGTAAGAACAATTTGATTTACCCCTGAACCAATATGTACCGTTTCTAGCTGAACAGTGAAAGTGAAATTGACATGAGTCACATGACACCCCAAGGAAGCTCAGTTTTAAGATGCCTGAGGAAGACAGTGCATGTGCCTCCCCTGGCCTCTCACTAGGCCTGGGTGGCAAACCTTAATTTGTTGCCTTTGTGGCCATTTCCTTCACTATGCCTGGGTGGCAAACTTTATTTTGTTGCCTTTGTGGCCATTTGCCTGGGTGGCAAAGTTGGTTTTGGGTCTGGGTGACCTACCAGTTGTTTGTGTGACATAATGTATCACGAGCTGGGTGGCTGGAGCACACGGGCGGTCTGTTGGTGCTGCTATGCTGTGAGCTGCGTACCTCGCATGCATGTGTGTGTACCCTTGTCCTGTTTCATTTTACACACTCGTGTCACTAAAGCTGTCTCTGCGTGCATATGCTACTGGGTGATGCTGTTGTATATAAGTGTAACTGCTACATGTGGTGTTCCTGCTATGATCATGCTATAACATGCTGAAGGTGCGTCTGTGGCATGCTTTGCTTGACTGTTGTGGCAGAGTCGTGTGTGTACCATGAGTCTATATTCAGCAGCTGTAGGTACAACCAGTTGCCCTGTGCTCATCCTACAATAGTTTGAGGTGTTCATGTATTATGCCCTGACAGTATACAGCTACATGTTCTCATTAGATGAGGCAACCTGAGGTTCCATTTAGCACTTGGTTGCAGACTATGTGGCCTGCATGTGTGGGTTACTCTACACCCTCCCCCCCCGGTTTTGGCTAATGGGTAACAGTTTATTGTAGGGTTAACATGTACCTTGGTGTTCTGTAGGGACATATACAGCCAGCATTTCAGTACTTTGTAATGGCATAGTTTGTGCTGGGTCATATCGACATATCCTTCAAACAACATATCCTTCAGACCCAACTGAGCGTTCAGATTTACGTTAAGATAGTAAGTCATGTTTTAAAAGTAAAGGGTCAGGTTATTTTTTGTCTCCGTGAAAATGAAATTAACAATTTTCAGTGAACACGGTGCAGTGGGAACAGTTTTCTTCAAAGCATACCAAAGAATATATCATTGTGATGGCTAGAATGCCAAGTTGCGTTATGTGCAATAAATTGCTAACAGTCACGTCACTGGCTGCCACGGCGACCAATATAATCACTCATAAATGACAACAACAACAACACCCCCCCCCTCAAAAAAAACAAACAAACAAACAAACAAAACAAAAAACAAAAAAGAAAAAACATTAAAAATTTTCTGAATCAGAGAACAAAAGTATCTCCTCATTTTATGTGAAGCATCTTTTTCTCCAAATGCGCATGGTATTTGGAAAACCGGAGATATAAACTTTCAGTTAACTTTGAAATCAAAACATTGATCACATGACCTGTTTCCATAGCAACTGTATAAATTTGTTTGTACTTGGCAAGATTGAAAACAATGCCTTTTTTCATAGATCTCCAGAACCATTAAGAGGCAGCCACTTTGCATAACAATTAGTCACCATAAGTATTCACACATTATGTCTTATGTTAAATATTCTGCAAGAAAATGACTGAAATAAAGCAACACTGCAGTATCGTTATGAAAAATGTATGTCTTTTTATCTTATTTATATGTTGCCATGGAAACAAAGCGTGATTGGATCCACAATCATATATTCAAGGCTTTAAACTGATATGTAGTTTGCAAATGTGGATGACGTGCATACATACAGTGGACATGCAAGTATAGAGTCATTTACTTCAGTACAAAAGGCAAAGCAGGCTTTCGTTATTGGGTGTTGGCTGCCTATCACAATCTATCAGATGGACAATAATATTTATCATGTATCTGGTAACCATGCTCCTTTCCTCCACTGTCCACCTCCTCTACATAATCCTCCCCTGCCCACTTCTGTATAAGGTTAATAGCCTGGGCACCTGTATATAATTGAGGGACATCTGTAGCTGAGCTGCTGCTGGATGGGGCCCTCTTTGTGACGTCATGCACCTCAAAGGAAGCACCGGGGAGTCCCCGGAATTACAAGCTGAGACACTAGAAGGGCAGTATACATTTATAAATCGATCGATGTGCTTTTTTGGGGGGGGGGGGGACACAACAGCTGTCTGTTTCAAGTTTGGTGATACTTTATGAGTTGTTTACACAAGTAAAGCTAAGCTAGTGTTAGCCCAGCATAAAATCACGTGATTGCCGGTCGTGAATGACCAGTCTGACCGTTTGCCCTGGTAACTCGGAGAACCGACACCTGGAAGCGTGCTGAAAACACTTGGCCACGATTCACTGTGATTTTCCTTTCCCACAATGCATTGCCCCATCTTTATAAATAGCGCTCAATGTATGTGCATGCATGCATGCCATGGTGGTATCGTGTTGGATTTATAACTAACCGATGATAACTGCTTCCGACACAACAGAGCAAGCAAATTAGAGTTAAGATAGCAAGTCATCTTTTAAAAGTGAGTTGACGACCATTTCCCCTGGTAACTCAAAGAACAGACACTTGGAACCTAGCTGTACTAGATACCGATACTGCACCACCGTGGCTATATGCAGCAGCTATGTTTTTTCTGCCCGGCCCAAGTTAACCGTCCAGACAAGTTGAAATAAAATGCTGTGTTTGAGTTCACTTTACTGCAAAATAACGGTACTTTGGCCAGCTTTTCTGTTAACTTGCTACTTGGTCACGGTTGATTAGCTCTTTCAGTGCCAAATCCGGACAAAGTCAGCAGCTCTCCTCAGCACACATTTGGCACAATATGCCCAATGCGTACCCCCAAAAAGCTGTTGACCTGGGATATTTTCTCTAGCACTATGGACATACTGGCAGCTGAATGAAAATTCTTTTTACGATACATACGAATCTGGGATCCTGATGATAATTCAGACTAGCTTGCCTTTCTAATTCAACTTTAGTCGTGATTGGCATTGAAAGAGTTAAAACGACCACTTTTTTATGGGTTTGTGGGGATGATTTTGCTGGTCGTTGGTCGCGTGTTGCAGCTATTCTAGGAATGCCCAACTGGAGCACTGGAGCAAACTTTTGCATCACTGTTCTTGAAAAATGCTATAGGATTTGTCCAAAATAAGTGTTTCTCATGTGAAGAAGTTGAGAAAATGCTCCAGGGAATCTAAATTTGCTGCTACAGAGATTTCCAGTTGGACAGCACTGTGGCCGTTCGTGCCAGGTCACTTAACATTGCAAAAAGGCCCTTACCAAGGAAAACTGGGCGTTTTGACTAGGTGGGGACTGGGGTCGGTAATAGCAGGTACTACTGTACCATGATTATACCATGCAGAACCTGCCAAGGTATATCAAAGAAAGTGAATGCAATGACATTTTCAAAAATAAGGGGAAATCATTCTCGATGCATGACTGCCATGAGATGGGAGTACTGGAGCGGGACTGCTTTATATATTTATAATTTCAGTATCTTAGTGTTATAAAAATTATGTCTTTGGTGCGTATATTTATTTATTCCTTTACATATTAATTTATTGAAAATTTAGATCCATCTTTTAATTCATAAACGATTAAAGCATTTCAGCTACAAACCTGTGCAAAGCAACTTAATATTTTTTTTCTGATTTCTTAGTAGCTATTTGCATGTTGTGGTCCACCATGGAAACAAGACAGGGCAAGATTCCCTAAGCATTTGGTGCTCCCATTTCATGCATCATAGTTTGGTGTGCTTTCAGCAATTATATTGCACATTGCTGGCATATGTGTTAATAAAATATTACCAATCAATCAATCAATCACGCAATCAACATTCAGTGATAAAAGTTAAGTACATTTAGACCTAGTGATTATCTTAATGTTTTTTCTTCTTTCTTTTGTTGAAAAAATATACAACTTACTAATTGCAGAATAATTTATCTGTTAATTTTCTCTGAATTAATAAACATAATATGTGCACAAAAATTCCCTAAAGCGTTACATGCATAAATACAAAAATTGGCTTATCCCAATTGACAACATGGCGATGGTCTTTTTTATTATTAATTTTTTACTAATTTTTGCTAATTCCCACACGATTTTTGTGCAATCTGAGGGTAAATAGCCAAATCAGTACAATAATGACAAAAGTGTTGTGATTCATCAACCACGCCAAGGCAAGATTTTCAACTCGAAACTCTCCAGAATGCACCATTTCGCATGCTCAATTCGAAATTTTTCGTGAAGGTGAACATGTCCCCAGACCCGCGTGGCATGCCTTTGGGTGCTTACTTTGGCCCTTATGGCCACTTCTCATCTGGGCCACAGAAAAAAAAATGTGTACTTTTTTGGATCACTGGGGTCGATGAGTTTCTAGCACTTGCCTGGGTCGATCAATATTTATTAAAAAAAGACGACTTGAAAGTACATACATTCTTTTTTTTGTTTTTCTTGTTCCATTAATTTTCAGGTTGGGCCTTTTTGATAGAGTCTGTCAGTTTACCGGAACCATACATATATTTTTGTTAGGCTTTCGGTAACTTGGACATTTGTTGGAACATGTTTAAAATGGATGTTATTTCGATCGAGAGAGAGAGAGAGAGAGAGAGAGAGAGAGAGAGAGAGAGAGAGAGAGAGAGAGAGAAAGAGAGAGAGAGATAGAGAGAGAGAGAGAGAAAGAGAGAGAGAGAGAGAGAGAGAGAGAGAGAGAGAGAGAGATTCTTCCAAAAGCAGTGCCGAACCACCAAACTTTAGCAAAAAAATGCTCATATCCATTACCAACAGAGACAGGACAGAAAGCAGTGCCTAACCACCGAAAAAAGAAAAAGTGAGAAAGAAAAAAATCCTCACATCACGCCCAAAAGCAAGAGCAAAAGATCATGGAACCATCGTCCAAATGTACATTTAATCCCGCCAAAACACAATCATGTTTAAATGATAAATAATAATGATCCATTGTGCACGGCCGGCTTCACATGCTTTAACCTCTAAACAAAGCCGTAAAATGTCCGCGATTGCCATGTTGAAGATATTGCGGACATTTAGAGATTGTACCTTTTGCGTGTTTTACTACTTGTTGCGCGGCTCAAATACTGGCGGAAGTGATTTGTTCCGAAGCATAAATGGTCGATCCGAAGAATTAATCAGACAGGGAATGTCAATTTGATTCAGTTGGGGGATATTTGATGATTTGATCGAATCGATTTGAGCAGAACAACAATTCGATTTATTCAGGTGATCAAATAACATCTCTATATATATCTTCCTGGCCAAATCGATATAATCATCTAAACAAATATTTTGTTCATGTGATCAAATAGGAGTATATTTGTTCATTAAATGAAATCGATTTGATCAGAAGAACAAATTGATTTTTTAAAAAAATCAAATTATTTTTTTAGAGGAAATAGACTGTATTTAATCACGTGAACAAATGTATGTGTGCCCCTCATGGAATCGATTTTCTCTTCTCGTCAAATATTTCATCGCGATCAAATACTGAATAAAACAAGAAACTGCGTTCCATATACATATGTGTATATTATTTTATATGTAGATAGATAGCCAGACAGATAGACAGATAGATACATAGATAGATAGATATTATATGCCATGGGATTAAAGCAGCGCTCGCTTTTGACGGTGCTAGCCGTTTACATATTAGAACATGAAGGTATTTCGCCCGATTAATCCTCAAGGTTTCATAGCGAGCGCAGTCCAGCTTTATGGTAATGTGAGATTTGTATAGTGATGACTTCGAAATTGTTGTGCCAAGATGGCGGTATATGGGGCGATAATATGGAATTTACTCTGGCTCTCTGGGCAAAACGACAAATAATTGTCAATCGCAAAAAAAACAAAATAAAAAAAACAAAAAAAAAAACAGAATAATGTACGTGCCTGCATTCTTTAAATCCATTCTTTTAATTAAAAGGAATATTTATCCTTGATGACTTCGAAATTGTTGTGCCAAGATGGCGGTATATGGGGCGATAATATGGAATTTACTCTGGCTCTCTGGGCAAAACGACAAATAATTGTCAATCGCAAAAAAAAACAACAACAGAATAATGTACGTGCCTGCATTCTCTAAATCCATTCTTTTAATTAATAGGAATATTTATCCTTGATCACTGGTTACCGGAGCCGTGTACTGAACTTCGGAGTTCCGAGCGCTTCAGCGGTTGCCATATTTTGACTAACCGTCAGGTGGTGCACAATAGAATGGAGATCCACAGGACCAGCAAATCTGTGTCCCGCAATAGAATAGGCCACACCTCCTAATATCAACAAACTAAATGACGGACCATCGACCCACATTCGGCGCTACGCACGATTTTAAAGTTGCTTCCAAATACAGAATTTAGTACATTTAAGAAGTCAGAATCAGTATACCACAAGAGCAAACAGAGAATTCTGTTTGTCTTTTCTGAAAAAAATTCCTTGGTTCGGATAGATTTCAGAGC